>JAHWFO010001255.1:1674618-1722573 GCA_023313115.1 Rhysida immarginata
AAAAAAAAAAAAAGAAAAAGAAACGAAAAAAAAATCTGCATTTCGTAATTAAGTCAAGATTTTCCTTCATTTACTCCATATTCCCCCTTTCCAATTTGAAGAAGACACAGTAACTCCATTGTACAAGGTGTGTATAAATAAAATAAAAATGGATCACTACAATTAAATGAGTAATGTGAATATGAGGAATGAGAGTGTGTTCATGTCATGATTCTGTCTGTTCTCTTTGTATATAATAATCTTTTAAAATTCGTTTTATTATATTTATACAATGTTTTCACTTTATACACGTATATAAACAGAATGTCTCACCTGAAGTGAACCAAAAGCCAACTTCTAAAATACATATCTGACAGAGTCATTTCAATGGAAGAATTACTGTGTATTTAATCTTTCCAAAAAATAAATAAAACAAAAAACTGACGTCATTTTCGAATATGGAAGTGAACTTTTAAATATGCAATGGAAAACCCTATTTTTAATAGTATTTTCAAATTGTACACAATATTTATTCTTGGTGTTTTTTCAATGATACAACCGTTTAGTAGATAGAGGCAGTGAAAGTGTTGTGTGTTTGGATTTAAAGAAAAGGCAAAAAACAGAAAATTTTCCTAAACGCAATGGATTATAAAATGAATAGAAATATTTTTATTTGAACATAATATTTTCACAGTAATGCAAAAGAATGGTTGTACAATAAATGTTGTTATAATAAATGTTCAAACACATGTCTTCTTGGTCTATGCACATCCGTAAGCGATGCTGCAGAGACCTTTTTGAATGCTGTATAGTTCCTTCCTCCAACGCTTTACACGCACCTCGGATCCTGTACTGCAAATCCTTAGGTGTTGTCGGTCGACTTCTGTAAACTGTATCTTCAACAGTCCCGAAAGAAAAAAGTCGAGAGGAGTAATCGAGGATTAGAGGATCGAGGGGGGCCATTCAACTGGTCCTCCTGGACCAATCCACTTGTCCTGAAAAACATTCGTAACGGCGATCCGAACTATGTGAGAGTAGTATGGTGGGGTACGGTCAACCTTTGCTTTCGTTTAAATTGATGAACACTTACTGTTTTTTGCCTTTCCTTTAAATCCAAACGCATCACACTTTCACTGCCTCTATTTCCTAAATGGTTGGATCAATTGAAAAAACACCAATAATAAAACATTTCTCAAATGTTGTGTACAATCTGAAAATACCATTAAAATACAACCCCCCTCTTTCATTGCACATTTCAAAGTTGACTTCCATATTCGAAAATGACGTCGGTTTTTTGGGAAATGCAATGCATATAAAAACTCCTCCCATAAAAGTACAATAATTCTTCCACTGAAAGTACTCTGTCAGAAGTTGGCTATTGGTTCACTTTAGATGAGACACTGTATTTATATAGTTGATGTTGTTATGTATACTGAGCACTTACTTATAACCACTTTGCTATAGCACAATTTTAAAGACTGAATTTATAATTTTGCCGGACGATCTGGCAACAATATCACTTTTAGCAAGAGAGGACATTATACTAATCTTATTGACGATTATTGTAGAAGATGACTTGTAATCACTATTTTAAATGCAATTTCGTAATATATTGTACGAGGCTTAACACAGTGCATGCTGATGTCAAATTGCCCGTGTTGGAGTGATTAGCATATCAGTTGGCCGATTTCTGTAAGATGGAATTCAGAAGCTGATTGTACAACACAATAAGTGCCTTAATATAGGTGAAAATTACGTTGAAAAGTAGATTAAGGTCCAGGCTTTCATGTTAAAATTAAGGTGTTAAAAGTTGTTTTGTTTTTTTTCTTCTATCAAAACGGTACTTACCTAAAACACACCTCCTATTTTAAAAGTTAAGCAAAGTTTTGAAGCAATCGATTGTCATCTGCTTTTGAAAATTTTAGATCCGTTATAATTTTCCCTAATTACACAGGGCAACAAAATTTCAAAAAGTTCATGCTTCCGATATGAAAATATTTATTTATCAATGAAATCTATATGCTGAACACGAATACGTCTAAGAAAACCTGAATTGAATACGATTTCTTAGTAAAGTGTACGCAATGTTGGCAATGTCCTGATGGAAAGGTTCGCCATGCTCATCCACTGACCTCTTCACAGTGTAAAGGAGATAGATGTGTAAGGAAGAATGATGATTTGGTGTGGTTCTGCCAGAGGTGGATGCTGTACATACGTTTCTCCAGGCTTAAAAGATCCTCTGGATGTAGCGCAGATCAAATGCTCTGCTATCCCATAGAGAAAGGAAACAGCTGCAAACCCATCAACAGAGACACGCAGAAAAATTTGGCAAAAAGTGTGCATGAACCTGGAAATCCACACATTTTAGTGGTTTTCTGTGGAAAACAGGAAAATTTCAGGTCAGCACAGATCTCCAGCCATACTTGCTGTAGTTAATCCCCTCCCATAGCACCTACACAACGGACAATCTATTTTTTTCTCTGCACGATTTCAACATTATCTCTGCACGAGAGCCAATCAACTTTTTTCAATATAATATTCGTGTTCAGCACTTTAAATTCATTCAGGATTGGGTACTTTCATTGTTGCCCAGTGTTATCTGCCGTACATAGGGGAGATATGTGCAAAAATTACTAAAAGTGCAAGAATTTATAGCTCAATGATGTTCAGTGTTATTGTCACAAATTTGTAGATGTGAAAATTTCTTTTCGGATGCTTATATTTGGTACTTTTTTCGTAGTGTGTTTTTTTTAATTCTTTATATCGGAGTTTCTACCTTTATGGATTCTTAATTTTTAAATATTTAAGCTCTTATATTGAATTCTTAAAAAGATTGCATCAAATATTCAATTTAACAAACACATGATAAAAAGACCTGCTATTACAAAAAGCGTTAATGAATTTGAAACAAAATTGCCTTGGTGTTTGTCAAAGACTTACTTTGAAATTTAAAAAGAATTGTTTCACATAGTAAGACCATAACTAAAGCCAAAAAGGAAATCCTCTTATGAAGCCCGCAAGATTGCTCTTTAAATTTCATTAAGGAGTTAAAAATAGAATCTAGGTATTTATTCGGTTGACACGCAAAGGAACATAAACATTTGCGCTGACCAGTTCCAATAGCGAATGAGTCGGACAAATGCAAACACCTTGCATAACGAAATCTCCATTAGGAAACGAGGGAAAACGAGTGAGCGAACGCAATGCGCATACTCGTCGGGTCGGTGGTTGGTTGAGTCTTCAGCTGGAAATTTTTCTGTAGTGCATCCTTTCCGAAGTGGCGTTCTGCTAATCGATATTCCTGACCTTGTCTGAAGGATTCCAATAATATTAGCTTTGTGCGTGCCAAATCGCTTAACGAAACTCTTTGATTGAATTTATAATGGCAGACTCCGTTATCAAAGGGTTTTGCTTCGGAAAATACCACCCGAACGTTGTTCGTAAATGTCACGATCGATGAACAATATTGCAACTTATTGATTACATCCGTCACATTTCTTCAATTACAGATTGAAAAGAGACATTTGTCGTCATTTCATTCTTGTTAGAAGGGAAATTTGTAGTCCGGATAAAGGAAAAAAAAAAAGTCAAAAAAGTAGAAAAAAATATATTTGATTGAAAATGATTTACAGTTTTATTTTTGTTTTAAAAAAATTTAATGGGAGAAAATTATGTCTGTATGCTGTGCAAGTTAAATTATAGAAATAAAATGTTTGCTATATTAGACATAATAATAGTAAACAAACATCTAGTTAGGATGGGTAATTGTTTGAAATCTCTTCCAGTTCTATGGTTTTCAAATTTGACTGATTTTTCTAAATGATGACCAACGGATGGGGGAGATTTTAGAACTCCGGAAGCGAATTTCATAAAATGTTAATACTTTGGTAGATCATATAAATTAGAACAAAATTCGCATCTCTGCCTTTCTAGATTATACGTGAAATTCTTAATGACTTTATGCAATTCAAATTGTCTACAGTTTAACTGTCAAAGGAGTCATTATTTTTTAATAAGTTGTTGCGCCGATGCTAACATAAAAGCATTCAGATGGAACCTTTAGTTAATATGATGAACACACCCAAGAAACTATTACGACAAAACGAGACACTGAAAATGCAGTAATTAGCTACTACGAATTGAAGGGTTGGCCACGCCCTTCGCTCCGAGGCAGTCTCAAATTTTAACCAGCCATAGCATTTTAACAAGTAACATATTGTATGTTACATCCAGAAGCTTTTATTGACTGCAAGTAATGTCAAGTCACTTTTGTTTCGCGCCAAATAATGTACAGTATATTGTATGAAACGAAATTGCAATTAGATTAATCGAAAAATCGGTCTATAACCGGGACAGTTGTTTTTTTGTTGTAGCCAAACAGGCTAATTGCAGCAGCTATTTTAATGTTGGTGCTTTTTGAAACATCTAACACAGAGTAAAGGCACCGAGAATGTAAAATAAATAAGGCTTCTTCTACACCTGTTCAATGTGTTCATAAATAGAGTACGACCGCCGCTATAATCGATGAATTTATGCGAGTCATAGGGGCGTCGAAATTCCAATTTATATACGGCTCTAGACATGCTTAAATGGCCTTAAAAAATTATAGGTCTTACCAATATATCCTTAATGGATTCATCTGGACGATTTTAATTTTATATATCGTCCAAAGTTGTAATCAGGCCTTGATGAATACGGTCGAGCAAGGATTTTCGAAAAGCAATAATTTTATCTATGATAACGAAGGCAGCACAAAGATAAAGCATAAAGCATCTTTTTTCGCTAGTAATTACTATTCGAGACTAACTTAGCGTTAACCACAGATTAAATAGCAATGGCAAATCAAATAAAAACAAACACCGCGATCTTATAAAAAAACAATATAAATACTTATTTGGGGGGGAAGGGTGCGGGAGTTAACGGTATTTTCCCCTGGCTTCGACTATCTAATCAGACTGACTGTTTTCTATAAGAGGAGGTGGTATTATGATTTTATATTTGGAAATAACGACGAAAGTGTTAATAGACAATCTCATTTAATTACCCAAATAACGTAAAATTAATTCAAAAGGCAAGTAATTCTGCAGCTAATTTTGATTAGGTCCTGTATGAAATATTTTCCATATTAAGATACTTATGTAAAATGTGGGCCATATTAAGTGTTTGGAAGGCCATAACCAAATTTCATATTCTTGCAATATAGCCTACAATGTATAATTTTTTATTCCCTCACGGTTTCTATTTCTGTGAGCTCCGACCACTATCACGACGGGCAGTTTAGTCCACTTATTTATATCGAGCTTGGGATTTTGCACGTTTCGTTTATTAAACCAACAACAACAAGAACAACAGGAAGTAAACACGAAGAAATTTCTATTACTAAGAACGACAATGCATGGCATAGACACGATTTTTCTGCATTTAAGAAGAAAGATTCATGTGGCATTCATTCAGTTAACGGTGAGACAACACTAAAGAATGAACCACACTGAACGAAGGCGAGATCACACAACCAAGCACAAACCCGCACGCGAACATCTGTGTATGGCACCACAAGCACGAACAAGCACGAGGAAGCAAGTTCGCACGCCGAGGAACGGTATTCGATCTCCTTTCGCTACATCAAAGCAAAAGTGCTTGTTCGTGTTCGTTCATGTTTGCCATAGGTAGTGCTCGTCATTTGCCACAACAAAATACTATTATCCAACCTAAACCGTTGCAGTTCAGAACAATTATAAATTTATTAACTGCACCTATCAAACACAATAAATAAATAAATAAATAAATAAATAAATAAATAAATAAATAAAATAATAGCGACATGCCTAAAAATCTTCACGTGTACTAGCCAAAATTAAAATTGCATAAATTTAAAAAAAAATTAATCCCAGGAAAAAATTCGAAAAAGTATTTACTGTACAATAAATATACGATGCACTATAGTCGATCAGCCTTACTTTACCCGAGATGTGATAGACATGTCAATTGTTACGTATTGTTTAACTCTTGTTATAACAATGTCCAGCAATTGAAACGACCATCACAAGTCGGGCAATCTAAGGCTGGATGGACTATAGAAATAAACTGACTATATTCTGTCCAACGAAAGTTTGACTGGGCGTATCCAACCAACAACTCCTAAGAGAAAGCCTCTGCACGGAAACGTCATACACTGTTACATCATCATAGTAGTACATTGTTATTCGTGTTTCTACCAATAATAAGCCCTGAATTTGCACTGCTATGATGATGTAACAAGGTATGACGGTTTCCGTGCAGAGGCTTTCTCTTTAGGAGGTGTTGATCCAACACCACCTAAAAATAAGGCCTGAGCTAACGCCACCTAAAAAAACAAGACCTGCTCACTGCCTGCTGAATGCGTCATCAAACGAGGGCCGAGGCCAGCGAGAGACAGGCCAGGGCACTCAAAAATCACATGATCATTAGGGTCCGGGTAACAATCCATCCTTCATTGTTTCCAACAAACGAAAAAATACTTATTGTTAAAATCCAAGATGGAGACAATGAAGGATGAATTGTTGGTAGGACCCCGATGATCATGTGACTTTTGAGTGCCCTGGCCGGTCTCTCGTTGACCTCGACGAGGGCTGACAATCCAACCTTCATTGCTTCCTTCATTGCTTCCAACCTTCAACAAACGAAAAAACACCGATCACAACAAGTGTTAATCGTATTTCTACCAATAATAAGCCATAAATTCGGTCGACCTATGATGATGTAGCAACGTACCCGACGAAAAAGACAGGCCGGGGCACTAAAAAGTCACATGACCAAAGTAGATCTAGCAACAATCCAATCTTCATTGCTTCCATCTTGGATTTCTTACTATAGCTGCCGCCACATAAGTTGGACGACAAGATGACGTCATTTCTAACGCCAGCCAATAGACGTTAACAGGAAGTAAATCACTTAGTTAGTCCATGAAAGCATCCGCTTTCGTTTTCGAAACATTGTTTTCGTATTTATATTTACTATCTATTTTTGTTTTTTTTTTAAATAGATAAATGAAATTAATAAATTAATAAATTAAAAAATGACGCTGAATAGTCGATTCGAAGGCAATTGGCAATTTGTTTTATATTATGACTTTTAATAGGCTTTCCATATTTCAACGATATCTCCGCCTTTACTATAGTAGAACAAGTGCATCATGGGTAAAATCTAGACAAAGCATATTGATGAGAAGACTTACTATGCATGTCAAAAATATCGCTCAACTTACGTGGCGGCTGCTATAGGAGGTGTTGGCTCATGTCTTATCTTTAGGAGGTGTTGGCTCAGGCCATATATTTAGGTGGTGTTGGCGTATCTAGTTAAGCTTTCCATTTCTATTGTTAGACATTGTTGCAAAGTAAAATTAGTAATTAAAAATGTATAAACCAGAAAAGTGTAGATACTTACAGTCAAGATGAAAAACAGGGAGACGTTTCACCTGCCTACAAAAAATTTTATTCTGTCACAACTGTAATTCATCTGCTAGACAGACACTGTGAGACTCACAGCTGTGAGAGAATAAAACCTTTTGTGGACTAATGGAACGTCTCCCTATTCTTCATCATGACTAAAATTAATAATGTTTAACAATTGAAATTGGAAATAAACAAACCTTTGACTGGGTTTGCCTAAAGAAAGTCACCTGACCTTAGTATCTGGATGGATGGATTTTCAGCACTCATCTCCCTTTTATCCAGAAGACTAGCTGTTTGGGATGAAAGGATGATGGTGAAAATAGACAAACACAAACATCCATGCCCTCGGCGGGATTCAAACCCGCGATTCGCTGGTTTCGAGAGCGGAAAGACCTGCGCCTCAACGCTCTCGGCCACCGAGCCGGCCCTTAGTATCTGAATAACGATCGAACCTTCATATTTCCAACAAGCGAGAAAACAGTGATTGTTAAAATGCGAGATGGAGACAATGAAGGTTGGATTGTTGCTCAGACCACTATGGTTATGCGACTTTTCAGTGCCGGGGCCTGCCTTTTTCGTCAGCTTTGTCGAACTAGTGACGTTAAAAATTCTACAAAAAGTATGGCATTGATTAAGAACCGTTATTAATAGTTCGTTTCTTATTTAGTAAGTTATTAATAATAATGAAAAATTGCACACGCATATACATTCTTTTTATTTGCGTAGGGGACCATATTTGAATATTCATAAGTGGAGATGAACTGGAGCACCAACGAACACTAAGTAAGCATTTGGCGAAGCAGATTGTCAAACAGAAATACGCGTACCCTTAAGGTTAAAGTTAGATTTACGGTTAATAGCTTTACGCTGCTGTGCGCTCTATCATATACGTTTTCGTTTGTATACGTTTGTGCGTATTATGGGCGTGTGGTCGTCTAATATGGACCAGTGTTGACAAATGACAGATAATACGTACGAGGAAGCGTAAAAGTACATATTTTCCCCCTAATTTTTCCCTACTATTTTATTTCTACTCTATAATTCCTTAATTCGCAGTTTCAAGGTTAAAAGAGCCTTGGTATTTTCCATATAATAAGAATATACAGAAGGAATGTACTTCAAGTTCGATGAAAGAAAATTTGACTACTTGGACGTTAAAACTCACGATGACTTCTTGTAGATCCAAACATTGGAGACTTTTTTTTTAGAGTGTTTTATCATCTGGACATGAGGTCATCGAAGGTCAACATCTACGCAGAATTCCTCTAGAAAAAGTCTCCAATATTTGGATCCACAAGAAGTCATCGTGAGTTTTTACATTTGAGAGTCCATCTAACTTAAAGTACATTCCATCTGTACATTCTTATTACATGTATATGGAAAATACCATACCATCACTTAGAATAATCCTACTTTTCATTTTCGACTTAAAAGAGCCTTATTTGTTAAGTCGAACAGAAAAAAATAAAAATAATCTAAAGGAAGATAATTTTATAAAATGTCCGTTTATTTCTACATTACTTAATTAATTACTTTTCAAACCCGCTTATCTGTTAGGGTTGCGGTGGCAGCAGCTCTGTGGTACGACTTGAACCCAGACTCTCCATATAGTCTAACAACCTTGGTCTCTTGTCTTAAATAGTAACTGCGGCATCCGTATCACCTGTAGATACTAATGAGACTGAGACCCGTCAATGCGGAGAAGAACTCTCAACATCTAAAAACTCCGTTATTTTGCTGCTGTGCACTATATCTAGTAGGGTAACATCTGCCAAACTTCTCAGGAATCTCATTTAAGCACTTGCATCCGCGATCGCACTCTTTCGTTCATGACCATAGGTGAAAAAGGAGACAAAGATAGATTTGAAAACAGAGAGCTTGGCGTTGATCTCACGTTTCGTTACCGCGGATCGCCACAGTTCGCATTTGACCCCGTTTGTGGCATCGATCCGAGCATCCAATTCTCTGACCTACCACTCATCTCTCGTAAATGCAGTCCCGAGATATTTGAACTTCTCCACCTGTCTCAAAGGGGCTCCCCTACCAAGGAGAGCAATCTGAAGAGGCTGTCTTGAAAATACCAGAACCTCAGTCGTAGTCGACTGATGTTCATCCCAGCATTTTCACACTTGGCTTCAAACCGATCTATTGCATGCTGAAGGGCAGTGACAGATCCATGGAGGTCGTCAGCAAAGAGCAACCTCTCCAGCTAAATAGAATCACCCACACTAATACGCTCTTCGCCTCGGCTGCCCTTGTTTATCCAGTCCATAAAGATAATGAACAAGCGGAGCGAAAGCGCCTCTTGTTACTGCGCCTCTTGGACCCTTGGCACAGTCCAACACCCATAATGTAATGTAATGTAATTTATCTGGACACATATCTTAGATCTTTCCTATAGAGACATGATAGCAGCCAGTAACTGCCTATCCACTCCTATTCTTGCAATACTCTCCAGAGCTTTTCGCGAGGTACTCTGTCGTATGCTTTTTCGAGGTCCACAAAGCAAGCGTAGACTTTTTTTTTTTGCATACGCCCAGGATTTCTCATAGATTTGTCTTAGAGTGAAGATGTGATCTGTTGTGCTTCGGCCAGATCGGAAACCAATGCTCTCTCGACACTTTGGAATTCACTATTCCCGGTTTCTCCACTCCAGACGCTTAGCAAAGATTTTCCCAGGAATGTTGAGCAAAGAGATGTCTCGATAATTGTTGCAATCTCTTCGATCTCCCTTTTAACATCAGGGACTACAATACCCGCCTGTCATTGTTTAGGGGCCTGGCTATAACCGATTCTAGGTCAGTCAAGTGATACCAACCTGATTTAAGACCTGTAACAAGGCCGGATTTCATCATCATCTCCAGCTCTGCCAGTCTTTAGTAACTTAATTGATTCGGTGATACTGCCGTGACTATTTTTTGTTCCAATATGCACCTCATGTGTTTAGTTGTTGCTGTTACCGGGTTAAGAAGAGATGCTCCATCCAGTTGTACAATACACTCCTCCGTTTTCAGAAGCCTCTTATCTGAACTCTTAATAGTTTGTGATGAAAATGATTTCTTTCCACGGCCAATAAATTGTAGAAACTGTACAAATAACTGAAATGTAAGCTTTGTAAAAAAATATAAATTTAAATTGTAACTAAGGATGGCTTCTCCTTAACTGATGAGAATGATTGCAACCAAGTTCTTATTGGAAATTGATGAAGAAAGGAAGTAACGAAAAATTAAATATTATTAGCAGGGGCGTAGCAAGAACGGGAGGAGGTGGAGGAGGCGGCACTTTTTAAGAGTCCGCATTTTTGGCCTGCTGTATTGAAAAAAAAATAGTCTCCTATCGGGACAATAGAACTATGCATTCTCAGTTTAGAACTATGCAGTTCGTATTATTTTGTTACTCGAGTGGGGATGCCCGGCAGGGCCGTACCCAGAATTTTTTTTTTTGGGGGGGGGGGCGGGGGGGCCGGCCCCATCCCGCTTGTGGGGGGTCCCCCACGTAACAGATTTCGTTGCCCTGGCGCCCACTTCCGGGGGGGGCGCTGCAGCCCCTTAACCCCCTCCCCTGGGCACGGCCCTGGACCCCGGGTGATAGTTAGTCGAACTCTGCAGTTTGGATGGTAACCTTCCGATTACTACAGCCATTAGTGGCCGCGTCTGTATGCGGCGCTGTAATACATTCCACATCAGTTCAATAAGGTTTATATCATACTTTGGGCAGGCACATTGTTCAAGATAAATCAACAATTGAAATTAGCGCAAAGTTTGAAATTAGCTAGTAAAAACAATAATAATTTATATAATTACTTACCGATTTGAATTTTTCTTACTCCTCCTCACCACTGCTGATATCCACATACGAAGAAGATACTGAGGACACAGTCGTTGTTGAACTGGTTATACTTGAAGGTTTACCAGATAAATTATGAGAATTAAACAAAGTACACATGTCTTTAGAGATTGTATAATCATAACAGTGTTTTCTTTGCTTCTTTAACTCTAACTAATGGTTCTAACGTTTATGTAACAATTCTGTTTCGTTTTTTTTTGGTCTTAATATCTGTCACCATTGAAATATTTTTTCCAAGGTAGCATTTGAGTGAGGTAAACAATGAGCAATGTTATCTAGTGTAGCAATTGTTTAATGTCATTATAATTCCTGCACTGACAGCTTGTCCCAAAACTGTACAAAGGTTCAGCATTTCTGATTTTTCATTCTCAGACAGATAGGCAAAATTTCCTGTTTATCCAACAATTTTGTTTCATTGAATTTAGTTTTAAACCTACTGATCAAAACTGTTGGCACAACTTTCAGTGAGTCCGATCTAGAGTTCAATGCGATTGCAGGTTCAAATGTTTTAAATTCATTTATACACTTTAAAAAAATAGCATGATTCGTTCTTGAGAATCGATTAAGAATTTCTTGGAAAGCAATTTTATAAAATCTTAAGCATCGCATTCTAAAATTCAGTATATCAGATTTATTGTGCTTAACATTTTTGAGATTTCATGCAGAATATTGCCTAATTTTATTTCATCAATATGTAACAAATTAGAAGGGAGCTTAGGGTTGCATGAGAAAATCTAACCACTTTGTGTTTTAGCAGGCTTCAGAAATTTACCATCGATAAGCCTCAGAAAGCGTTCACATTCGGTACCACGTTAGTTCACATTAGTACCGTGATGAGCACTCTACCTGATTGGAACCTGGAATTGAATGAACTGAAATCAGGCAATATAAAATTCAAGAAATATAAGTATGCCAATAGGTCATCTAAATCATTAAAGATTATTTCAGCAATAGTGTTCTTATCTTCTATTATTGCCAAATTCTATAAAGCTGGCCATAGCTTCAAAATTCCATCAACACACTGCCAGCTATCTTGTTCTACTTGGATTTATCATTTTATGTTTAGTCGTCATGCACTACTGCAGCTCCTCAAAACTACATGAACATTATTCTTTTTCACTGTTCCTGACACAAAAGAAGTGACTTCATTGAAAACCAAGATAGTGTTCAAAATTTAGGACCCTGATCAATAGAATCAAACAAGGCTCTTTGGACTTCTCGAAAATAAGACTATAATGAATTCATTTTCAAGAAAATACATACGTTTCGGGAGGTGTTTCTATGCAAATTCCCTAAGTGATTATTTTGAGTAAATGTCACTACACGTAGGGAAAAAGCTCTACATCTGGCAACACATGTGTGAACGCGGCTTATCATTCAGCCAAACTTTTATCAGCGAACAAAGAAAGCAATATAGAAACGAATTTAGCGATCCGAAAGAATGTGAACGGCGAGCGCTGCCAAAATTAGTGAAAATATTGCAAGGGCGTCTGAAAAAGCAAGTAAACATCGCAGAAAATTGTTTAGGTTAGAAAAAAAACAATTGTTTTTTGACGCGTCCTTCGTTAAAAAAAATCAAAACAAAGTAATCAATTGAGACTTGAAATGAAATAAAATAAATAAAATAAAATTGAGACTTGAAATATTTGCAAGAGCAAGTGGCATCACGTGACATTCTAAGCCCTTTATATTCTAATATATGAGTGTATTAGAAATCAAAGACGTAGAATCTATTTTACACCTTTAAGTATTATTACATGTTATAGTTATAATGACATTAATTTGTTTCATTCACCTTATCTTGTTATAAGGAGGACAATACATTTTCTGGTTTTGGGGAGAGATGTCTTGTGTTCCGATCTCATTTATCATTCATATTTTTGTTCAGGTTCTTCAAATCTTTACACTGGTCGAATATTTAACAATAAAGAGCTGTATGGTTTGTTTTGATTTAGTTCCTAAATATTAAATTAAATAGCTGCTTGAAAAAAAAACTACATCCGCAGGTAAAAAAAAAAAGCATGATATATCCAATTATGCCTCATAATTTATGCTAAAGTATCTGCAGATGAAGTGAACTTTAAAATAAAAATCTGTAAATATGAAATATACTGAAAGTGTGGTAACAGATAGCGCCAGTATACACTACCCTATCAAAAGTCATGGGACACCATTACTTTAATAGAAACACTCAAAAATATACATATACTGTTGGTCCATCTTTTGCTGCTATCACAGCTTCTACTCTCTGGGGCATACTGTCCAAAAGTTTTTGATCAGGTAATTTTCGCCATTCTGCCATAAGTGTCTTGGACAGTTCGGTCACGGATTTCGGGCGTTCCGCACAAGCGCGCAGTCGACGCTCCAACACGTCCCACAGATGTTCGATGGGGTTCAGATCGGGACTCTGGGCAGGCCAGTTAAGTTTTCGAACCCCCCCTTTTCATCAAACCATGTGCCAAAGTGGTGTTTTATCGTACTGAAACAGAAAAGGGCCATTGCCAAAGTGCTGTCAGAGAGATGGGAGTGCTGCGTTGTCCAGAATGTCTTGGCGTTTAGATGTCCGTCCACAGAAACGATTGCATCCAACCCATACCATGAAAAGCACCCCCAATACCATCACCGACCCTCCGCCGAATTTCACCGTGGGCACAACACAGCTTGGCAGATAACATTCGCCGGGCGTTCGCCACACACAAAACCCGTCCATCCGATTGCCAGATGGTGTAGCGGGACTCATCACTCCATTCAACCATTCGCCATTGATCCAGAGTCCAATGTCGTCGCTCTTTGCACCACTGCAATCTCCTCGCTGCGTTGCTGGTGCTGATGTGAGGTTTGTGGGCTGCCGCTCTGCCATAAAAACCCATTGCATGCAGTTCCCTGCGAACAGTCAGGGTGCTCACAGTTGTTCCCGTCGACTCTATGAACGATCTTGTCAGTCCATCAAGCCTTGTGTGACGGTTTGCAGTTACCACTTTACGAAGAGCCCTATGGTCTCTGGCCGACATGATCTTGGGTCTTCCAGTCGTAGGCGGAACACTTGTGGTGCCTTTCTCTTTCCATGCCCGGATGATGTTGTGAACGGTCGATTTCGGGATGTTTAGGAGTGTTGACGACTCTCAACAGTTTTGCCTGCGAGATGGCACCCAACAATTGTACCTCTTTGGAAGTCTGAAAGCTCTTTTCTTTGAGACATTCTTTCAGCATTCACACAAGCATCATCTCATAATAGCATACTCTCTGTTATGTAGTGCTGGGAAGAATGCCAACAGTGAAATTCCAAAGGAATGTCTCATTTTCATTCATATCAGGGCTGTCGCATGACTTTTGATAGGGTAGTGTACGTCTCTATCTTACCTAGCCAATTCGTGTAATGGCCTAACGTTTTGCTTTCAGTGTTTTGAAGAAAGACTAAAGAATCCTAATGTAATGGAATAAACTGTTTTCCATTACAATAAATATATTTTATTACTCACTATTTAATTCATAATTTATTATTTTGAAACATTGACGAATCAATTGATTTTCATTTAGATCTTTAGATGCTTTTTGAAGTCTTCATCTTATTTATAATTTATGCGTTTGTTGCATTTCTATGTGCTTTGAAGTGCTTAATTTATTCTACAGATTCCTTCCTCTCTATAGTTAAGAATAATGTTCCGACCCATAAAAGCGTTACGGGTGATGCAATAATCATTATGGATGATGGAAATAATTTTAATTTTTCGTCATACAAAGTACCCTCGTTTTGTGATTTTCCATACTGCGAAAGGTTTGCACGTGCCCTGTTTGTGGTCTCACATTCGATTGTGAGCACAGACGCGAGTAAGGAGACGCCTTAAGCATACACGCTGTTTACTCGACATATCGAGAGACTCGATAGCCGTGCTTATGTTTCAAACTTCAGTTATGATAAGCCCTTATTCAGTATTACCGATGTACATGATTCTGTAGATTCGTCCATTGATAAATAAATAAAAGGTCTATGCACTGTATAAAATATTTATTTGTTTATTGCATCTAAAAACTTTCAATGCTTCGGATTCAGATTCGAAACTAAGTCACCTTTTTTATTCCAGTAGACAGTTCAAAGACCAGCAATTTCACGATTCATAGGAAATATTTCAATAACAGCACTGAAGTGTCTAACAAATTTTGATATTTTTGCGTGAGAAAGGAAGGCTAGTGTACAAGGATATGTAGAAATTGGTATCTATTAGCGTGTGAAGTAACAGCCATGAAATTTTGCTGGAATGCTTTTAGGATATTTCATTTAGAATGGCCTTGGCTCACTCGTGATGTTAGAATTTGTAATTGCCCTCTCTTATTAAAGCTGTTCACGTATCATACGTTATGAAAATTATGGGCTAGATCTGTACATGATTCAGAATGAAAATGCTACGCGTCACAAAACACGTATTATAACGTGCTTTGGTTCAAGAAAAGAATATCGGGATCCTCGATTGATTAACCAAGTACAAATATGAGCTATTTGAATAGAACGAATTAAAATTCAGAATAAGGGCGCATAC
Organism: Rhysida immarginata; assembly: GCA_023313115.1. Taxonomy (NCBI): domain Eukaryota; kingdom Metazoa; phylum Arthropoda; class Chilopoda; order Scolopendromorpha; family Scolopendridae; genus Rhysida; species Rhysida immarginata. Next base: position 1,690,409 of record JAHWFO010001255.1, read on the forward strand.
ACGACTATAAAATTCTGTTAATATTTAATAGTGGTTATATTATTTCTTTTCATATCATCTTAAACAAATGTTCTCTAAGGTTTTGTTAATTTCAAATTTTTCAATCTGTCGAACTATAAAACTAGTCACAAACGCACACGAAAATGTGAAGATTTATAAACATGAAAATCAAATTTTAAACGTGGCCGACGGCTTTTTAATGTACCTTAGTAGATAATTGTTCGGAAAAAAATATTTATCTAAAAAATGTAAAAATTCTAACGGTTTTAATCAACAACTAAAATTAAATAAATTTTCAATTAAGTGCTTGAATCAGAACGAGTGCTGAAGAAAATACAAGCACTATTTTACGCATTTTTATATCAAATGTGCTGCTAACATTATATTTTCAACGAGCAGATTTTTTTTTCGCTTTGATTTCTACGGTTTTTTTTGTAAAAATTAATGTTTAATAAAAGGGCATCCGTATGTATCCAACAAGGCCTTAGAAAAAAGGAAGAGCGGGAGAGTCAAAGGGCCCCAGACATAAAAGGAGCCTCTCGGGGTCGGCTAATTTGCCCTGGCCCGGATCTCTGCGCTTCTCTGAAAGGCTCGGCATTCAAGAAGGCTGTTAAAATTTAATAAAGAGATCCTAAGATTTAATAAACGCAGAAAAGGCTGCATGAATTTAAGTGTGACGCACTTCAACACCGAGTAATAATATTATTCAGTGGAATCACAATAGAATGAATAGAATGAATGAACGGTATATCTATATTCAAAAATCGCGGGAAAAATAAAGAAAATCTATAAATCCCATCACGATAATGATCTTATCTTATAAAGTAATGAAGCATGATTTAAATTTTTTTTTTTACATATTAAGATAATACTATAAATCGAACAAAATTATAAAGTAAAAGCAGTGTTTACGCAATAGATGAATCAATTTCCTATGTTGTAGGTTCAACTAATTGTATCGAAGGATGATTTTATAATCGCTACTATTCAAAATGTGATAACGTGATGGAACAAGAATATTAGTGTTGCGCTAAAAAAGTAAAATATGTCTGTGGTAAAAGGAAGGTGAACAATTAATATAATAATTATTTGTATTTGTCTTAGCATTGTCTTTACTTTTTATTTACCTAATGAAAAATTCTTCCATATAAATTGCATTTGTAATGATGAATGATTTATGATACACTCTAATATGTTACACCCTTATAAAACCGCTACTAAAAGAAAAGCTTATTTATCCGTCTCTAAATTGAATAATAAATTTTGCAGTCACGGCTGGCAGTAACTCACTTTATTCAAACAAGCTAAATATAAAAGGATAATTGAATAAAATAAAGGGGGAAATCAACGACTTTATATAAAAGGAAAAAATATATGCCGGTAATAAATTGATGCTGAAAAGTTTTCACGTAGCTACAGACTTAAACTTTGAATGTAGTTGACGTGGTCCTCATTACCTTGGTGACAGGGAATGATCGTCGCCTTTGTTAGCTTTCTTTATACGAATACTCTTCGTGAATTTTAACATTTTACGTCGTCGTTGCTCTTGTCAACAGTGATTTAAAAGAAGCGACAAGAAAAGAGTGACCTGACCTCGGCAGACGGACTTGCCGCATTAAATTGCTTTTGAAGACTTCCATTTTATTTGATGTTAAATTTAGTTTCGGGACCAGGAGTGCACTGAAAAAATATTACGAAATAACTCGGAATAATGATAATAATAACTGGATTATGAAATAATTTCCTGAATAATTTTTCATAGCTCTCAATGAATCTTCTGCCCTCCCCTCTTTACGATTTCATGAATTTACGAGCGTCACTTCAATGAGTAATTCATTTTAAGGACATTCAGATTTTAACTTGATTCATCATATTTTCATTGACTACATTTAAAATGTTGTTTTCAAAATCTAATTTCTTATTCGTTTCCCCCGAAACAATGAATCATCTATATATTTTTTTAAATTTTTGCTTCTATTGTTCAACAACAAAAAGAAATGATATAAAAAAATCTCCTAGACTAAGGTACAAGTAATAATAAAAAGAAAGATGAAAAGGAAGCAGATACTTCGGGAGAGCTGAACAATACACCGTATCTTTATCATCTGAATATGGAAGACGGGGAAAATAGCTCGAAAATGATTTCAACCCCAACTGCAAATTGTAGGGCACATTTCTGAACGTGCAGGCGCATTTTAAAGGTGATTTGCCTCGTCAGGATTTATGGATAAACATTCCATCCACCTACGAGCTTTATATCGTGACTTAAATTTTTTAAAAAACTAAATATAGTTCTCTGCCTTCGCAAAATTTTAATATAGGCAAAATAAGAAAATTTTCTCTTTCTATACAGCCTCTTCATTTTTTCTCTCCAAATCTTAACCTAGATATTTCGGTGTTTTGGATTTTAAGCCGTTCAATGACCTGGACAAAAGTTTTTTTCAAGTCTGACTCTCGATTTTTATGTCTGATTAATCGCCGAACGTTTGTTTCGTCTGCCTCTGAAGCAGTTTGCCTGCCATCTCTTCCTTTTTAATTTTAATTTATTATTATTTTTTGTTCAAACTGGTCTCTTTAAAATTCACACACGTTCCTTTCTTTAATATCGTAAGCAGAGAAAAGTTAAGCGAATAAAAAAATACCTAAATAAAAAAGGAAATTATTTTTAAACGAAAGACCACGGATTGAAACACTTTAAATCTTTTGAAGAAAGAAGAACCTTTGATGATTCAAACAAAAGAATGGCTAAAGAAAAAGAAGGGGAAAAAAGTATTTTTTAAAGTGCTTGAGTGGCGCCAAAGCTAATTATATCGACGAGTAACCCAGTAAAAGAACAAGTAGGATGAAAACGGAGAGAATGGTAGGAAGAACCTCGTAAAATATTCTGTCCAACCCTTTGTCACCACCATTGAAATGTTTGAAATGTCTCAATCTCCTGATTAATTTTCTAGAATCATTAGAAACGTGATCTAGATCAATGGTGTGTCTTCGAAGCACTAAGAAAAAAATTTCCTGCATTCTTTCGATTTTTAAACAATTTTAAATGAGATTTATTTAAACGAATAAATATAACGAAGGTATTAATAGACATTCTAAATTTATCATCATGATCATTGTATCGGGTCACGGGTATCTGCGTCACGTGGGCGAGTCACCGTTAAACTAAAGGGTGTCCGGACATTTTATATTTTGAAAAAAGCTCTATTTTCGATAAAATATACTGAACTAACATAAAAATGAGGATAGAATATCTAAATAAACCAATGCTAAACTTTCCTAACTCTAAAAACATTCCCTCTTCATTCATACTCATCTTCTCCGCATGTACTCGAATTATCAAACACATACACCCTCTATATCTTTCATATATTTAATCCCTACTGCACTCCAACTTTTCCTAATCCTTTCAAGCCACTTCCAAAAATCATATCAATGTTGGCATCGGCCCACTTTCATACACTGTCATTTTCGCACATACAATGACAGATTTTCATTCCGCGCCAAGAGCACCATCGCTTTCGTTTGCCTTTAATCTCTCGTCATTTCCGCTTGCTCTCTGAAATAAGATTCTCAAATACACAAATTTATCGTTTTCTTCTCATATATTCCACGATAGAATCAATGAAAGGAATGATAGAATCAACATCTGGCAAATACTACCACCATCGCCCTCTCCACCCAGATTTTCATCTGGTTTTCGCACACCCTGTGCAACCGACCCATCAAAAGGAATAGACAGTATCATTTTTTCCCCTCATCACGCATTTTCTCACTGAACTCGCCAAAAACAGTTTTGCTTGTCTAACCCTTCCTGATTATTATCCTTCCCCCGACATTCACTATTTTAATCTGAGATGTGCAGACTGCTTATAAGGCTCTTCTAGACAGTCTACATTTTACTTTTGTTCACACAATCATAAGCTATCAACAAATTCATTTAAAACAAAAATCTCTTGCGCACAGCGATACTTCTCCACGGCAACACCGGGAAGATTTGATCCTCCTCATACTCTCTTATCAACCTACCGTTCTACACTCAACCATCCAAAATTCACTTCAGTCAAACTTTACTCTATACAGTTTTTACGGTTCTTTCTGCCAGTCTTTCCTTTATAATTTGATAAGCACTCCGGATAGCACCCTTCCTTCGACAGAGTTTGCATAAATTCCATAATTTTTTTTTCCCACGTTAAATTATCACATTTGACCCCTTTCAGTAACTGGGTACATTTTAACCGTTATATTATATAGTACCATTCTTCTCATTTCGTTCGGCCAACTGTTATACGATTGCATGGTTCTCTTGCAAACTTGTCACAAAACTGCATAAATGTATGTTATCACACTCTCTTAAAGTGGCCAAAAGTTTCGCATATTATTTCCAAATTTTTCTTTCGTAACCTCTCTTAGCTCGGGTCTCTTCTTGTAACAGTCACGTATAACTTCAAGGAACGTTCAAAAAGTAGTACACTACAATTTATGGAACATAACATTGTAACGACCGTCAGTTCTACTGAATATTTTTCAAAGAAGTCTCCTTCCGTTTCTTTGGATTTATGCTCGCGTTCCGGAAGAGCATGCATTTCCCCTCGGTACCATTCTTGTTCCTGCTCGATCTACTTTGGCCATTGACTTCTCAGCGCCCCGCGGCCTGTCCTTCTAGTTGGCTTTGCACGTGTTCTCAAATACCTGCCGCACCCTGTATACAGGGGTGTTTCAAAATTACACCACCAAACTTGGCAAAGCGTTAGAGGGGGATCAATTTGAACATCTTTTGTTAATAACGTTTTATTCTAAAATGATTCTGCAGTCAACTGCAGTACGTGGATTCAATTAATTAATATGAACGGAAACACTGTTAACCTTTAACACGTTTATTCACATCATTACAAAGAACATTAATTAGACAAGTCAGTAATGTCTTATTACTACATAATGTGCTCGAAATGTCGACCACCTGTTTCAATGCAATTCTCACATCGTCGTAACATGGAACGGTTGATGCGCTGAAACACTCCAGACATCTCGTTTACCATCGCTGCAGCAGCCACCACACGTGCCACAAGATCTTCCTGTGACTCAACAGGAGTTTCATACACCACTTTTTTTATATGTCTCCAGAGGAAGTGGTCCAGACATGTGAGGTCAGGTGACCTGGGTGGTCAGTTAATAGGACCTCCACGACCGATCCATTTGTTCGGAAATCTTGCATCAAGGTAATCACGTACTTCCCGGGAGAAATGGGGTGGTGCCCCATCATGCTGGTACCACATGTCTCGGCGAACTCTCAGTGGTATGTCTTCCAAGAGTTCTGGTAACACATGCTGAAGAAACATGTTGTACGTATGCCCAGTTACGGAAGTGGGCATCATGTATGGGCCAATCAATTGTTCATGCACAATTCCACACCAACTATTAATACTGTAGCGCTGTTGATATGCACGGAGAAAAGTGCGTGTGGATTCTCATGGGCCCACAGGTGTGCATTGTGTGAATTAAACATTCCCTCTCGTGTAAACATGGCTTCATCTGTGAATAATACACGTGATGTGAATGTAGGGTCCGTGTGATTTTGTCTAAATACCACGTTGCAAATGCTTCACGAAGAGGGTAGTCAGTTATCTTCAATGATTGGACCTTTTGCCGGTGGAATGGATACAGCAAATTCTCGTGCACAACTCTCCAAACATAAGTGTGGTTCACACCCAGGTTGTGCGCTACTGCACGTACACTTGTTGTTGGGTTCGCTCATTGCCATTCATTCAAAGCATTTCTCGGTTCTAGTGAACCTCTTTTATAAAATCATTCTCATTTCATATACACGGGTTGATTAAGCATATAGCAATAATTCAAGGGGTGATTATTTGGGTTATTTTAAGAATCTTTGTTCTTTGATGATTTTCGGAATGCCACTATGTTTCGAAGATATCTTTTAACAACATTCTGATTACTAAAACGACTTTTTTTTGCACTCACACAAGATTAATGCAGATATTGAAAACACTATTGTTGAATACGTCTCTCGACTGGTCATTTTCTTGCTTCGAAAGTTTACCAGTGGATTCATGCCCTGGTATTTTTGAAAGAATTTGTCAGTCAATGAGGAGATTGGGTTCATGCACCCTAGCTGATGGTAGTCATTTTCAGCAGTTATTGTAAATTAAGAAGCTTTACATATAGTATTAGGCCATAAAATATTGTTTTTGTCGAAACGCCTTTATCGTCCTGTATCTTCGAAACAGCAGCATTCCGAAAACCATCTAAAAGATTCTTAAAATAACCCAAAGAAACACTCCTTGAATTTTTGCCGTATGTTTATTTTTTTTAGTAAACACCCTGTATATCATCTATTGAATATGCAATCATGTAAAGAAATATCAACAGCTCCAAAATCATACTCTCACATCTTGCCAAGTCGTACCGTATGACAATACCGTTACACAGTTCTCAAAATGCCATTCTATTTGAAGAATAGGCTAACTGATTCATATCACTCTTACATACTACTTCCATATCTCATTTACCAGCTGTCATTCAGTATTTCTCTCAAGCACCAAAATTCTAGTCAGACTTGATTTTTATGAATTGTTCATATTTCGTTTGAGTCAATTATAAGACTCATAAGACTTGCTCATACATTTAATCAAATCGACTGCTTTTCTTGGACGTCTTGGAAATGGCCGTGATGTACGAATATTGTTACCGTAAAGTGATCGTGGGAAAGCTGCCCCTTGTAGTCCCAATTACTTTCCATGTGTAAGCATTTGGCGTGGTTTTACACTTGGCCATCAGCCTGAAAGCAACTCTTTTCTTTTTTCAGGACGCTCGGGACACTCCTCGGAATAGATTTTTTTTTTAAAGTTACAAAGTATCTAAAGAGTTTTACTTATCCTATATATGTATCAGTAACTATAAACTATATCTTTTTAAAATTATAGTATATAAAACGAATGTAAATCTAGGAAAATATTTTTAATAATTGGTGGATTATAAAACCAAGAGAAAGAATAAATTTCATTTGGCACTAAAAAAAACCTTTTTCTAATCATATTCAAAATTGGCTCCATTGACAGCTATAAACTAAAATTCAGAAATAATGACATGGAAATGGAATGAAAAAAACTTTAGCTGTTTCTAATTCGTGTTAGAGTACTTTTTTCTCCTTTTCTTTTATTCTAAATTCGTGATTAAGCAATAATATAGTAATAACAGCTAAATTTCGTTCATATAATTTTCTTTCTTCCTACTAAGAAATAGGAATTTTCTTTCCTGTTTTCATCAACAATTTAAACATGTGAGGTCTGACGTGTAAAAAATCCTCACAGACCAATCTTTATTGACTCTTTAATACTATAGTAATTTAATTAAGAAGCATATTATTTTCAGAAATTCCTTTGGGAAGAAACTTGTGATTATTTTAATTAAACGTTTAATTAAGAAACACAGTAAATGAACTGGTACTATAAACGCATTCGATTTATATATCATGAATGATAAAAATAATTTATAGATTAATTTGAATAGGTTTTGTAGAAATTCTTTTTCCGGGGAAATTTCCATTCATCCTTCCACTCGGTAATAGGAAATTCGTAAGTACTGATGAAGATATATCCAAGATAAGGATCAAGTTTTTGGATAAATGAAATAAAATTTTGTTTAAAATGTCATAACGAATGAAAAGTATTCACGTTTTGTTTTATCAAGAGCACATAAGAACTTTACTCCTGGTTTTAAATTACAACTACCAAATTAGAATTCTATTACTAAGTCAAAATCACTGTTAGCAACAATGTACATTAAATCGTACACTTAGCATAGACTCCTGCTGTTAGGATTATAAAAATAAAACTAAAGCTCATTTTCTCCTGTACACTTAATCCTATAAGGATTACAGAATTGAATTACTGACTCCATCTATTGCTGCCTTTCGCAAATATAACAGGAAAAGTTTAGCATATCAGTACATCATATAAGAAATCTAAAAAACATAACAAAGCCATCTTTTTGTACTGACAATCTTCAGTACATTGAAAGTGATTCATAATTTTTATCACATTTATCAAAAAGCTTTATCTTGTATCGCTGACAAGTAATATTCGCTGTCTTCTGCCCATTAAATGCATTTTTATGCAAATTTATTTCTAAATGAATCACAGAGCATTGACATCATTATTTTATAAATTCATAAGTCTACTCTGTTTAAAGTAAAATTTAGCCGTAGTTCTGTATGTTAGGCTATCATTCTCTCATTAACCACCCTTTTTAATAAATTCATGTTTATCGAAGGGAACGTTTTAAATAGCTTACTTCGAACGAAAATGAAAATTAACAGTGCGCTATTATCAGATCTGGAAGGGACTTCTCTTCCCACACACCATTTCCTCAGAAATATTTCTATTTAATCTAGGCTTGACACTCCAACTACTCAATGCCAGAATTTCTAAGTAAAGAATTTGATAAGACTATAGTAAAAATTCTTAAGAAATTGACGGGATCAGTTGCCTAATTACGCAGGAAATTGGAGATTCTTAGCAAGAAATTCAGAGGAAATGCTTTATCTCTTTCACACAACCAAAAGATAAAAAGATCAAGAAATTAATTGGGTAACATCAAAAAATAATATTAAATTTTATTATGTTTAAATTTATATTTTCTATTACAAATAATTGATAATATTTTAAAATGAACCGACTACATTAGAATATAATTCCGTCTAGCTTCCCTTAAGAATTAAATAGGAACCATTATTAGGATGGAATTGCATGTTGGTCTTCACATATGTAATGAAAACAACGGGTCTTTTAGCAATTTTATTAGAAATTTATTTTGACGACGTACGTTTCGGCCAGGTTGCCAACTTAATAGGCTTCACACTAGATTTAGTGAATTTTGCCTGATCGGAACTATTATTTGGATATTTTTAATTTGTCCTCTCCTCCTTTAATTCGTAATTTAGGAGTTCTGCAAGGTTCAATATTGTCCCCGTTATTATTCAATTTACACAAAAATTCACTAAAAAATGCACTAAAAATTACATTAGAACAATAGAATCTAGTGGGTTTTTAATTCGATGTTAGCGGGAAAAATTTTTTTGAGTTGGCAGCACTGCTTAGATCAAAATTAATTACATTAAATAGGAATCATTCGATTTTTATACGTTGTGTGGACATAAACGCTTTATCGTCCTATAAATCGTGTGGACCAAATAACAATTCAAATTAATTTCGATTTTTAATTATTTTAAACAAGTTGATTTGTTACACGCTAGAATTCTATAAATAACCTTTTACGAATTACTACCGTCTGATAAACAGCCCAGAACAACCAGACAAATGGTGGAATTTTTTTTATTGATTTTTTGGGGCTAATTACATACTTGTATGTATTGAACTAATATGAAGTCAGCCAAGTTCATTTCAAGCAGAGAGGAAAGAACTTATAAATTTTGTTATAAGAGAAAAATATAGACTGAAAGAAACCTGGATGGGACACAACTCATGGAAATATACTGATTAATGCAAGAGATAATAAGGCCGACAAATATATTGTGCTATTTAAACCTGGAAAACAATAACTTTTAAAATCAAGCTAAACAAAACATTACTTTATTTTTTAATCAATAAATGAAAAGGCTTTCCGTGACTGTAATCATAATAATTGCAATAGAACGATTTACAATCGATGTGAGGTATGTTCTTTTCTCGACTCCCTCTCCAAATCCAATTGAATATTAAAAAATATTATACAATAGGATAAGCTTACAATTTTAATTTCAGTTTTCTGAACCAAAATATTATAGCAATAGTGTTGATATGCATCAACATTCGTTTTATGAATATTTTTGAATTTGACTGAAATATTGCTATATTTGGTGATAATATTTAAATTGTTACTGAGTATCTTATAAAGAGCCGCAATTATTTGTTCCAATTGTTAATGGTTAGTTTCTGTAAAAGTACTGTATACGTTTCTTTAGTAATACGTAGACGAATTAAAAAAGAAGAAAAAAAAAAAGAGGAAAAAAAACCCTCAGTGATTCTTGGTTGAGTGTTACTTTTTTATAAACGGCTTTAAAATGCCAAATCGCTTATCTGGCATTCAAGATGCCAGCACGTTCAATCTATCGGCAAAATTCTGAATTCATCAGCAGAATAACCAGTATGCTTGCTAATGTAAGAAATGTCATTATGTGATTTCTAAGAACGACATTCGATTATTCTGGAAATTCGAATATCCGACAGTGCCTCGGTTCTGCAAACTCGAGAGCTCACTCTACAATACTATGATAGAAAAAGAATACCATCTGATTATCAATAGCCTCTACGGCCAAAATGTTTTACGAGGGAAAATCAAAAAGTAACGTTATTTACTTTTTTAAGACAGTGCTGGAGCAGACATGAAAAAACAAAATATACAAAGTACACTTCAATGCTCTGGTTATTTCTCTACGTATGAGCAATTGCGGATTAAGGCATTTGTCCCATCGTGGTACAAGTTTTTGAATGCCCATCGCATAGAAGTCCGTTTCCTGCGAGTACAGGTACCGGCGCACTTCACCTCGGTAAACATTTTGCACCATGCCCACACATTTGCGTAGGCCATGCAGTCGTTGCCGTATACTTTCTGCATTTCAGTGTGATTTTCCTTGGGTGGACGACCTTTCGCATGAAGGAAACGAATTACAGCTCTTTGTTCTTCCAGCGTGGACGATGTGATCAACTCGTCCTACCGATTGCGATTGCACGCCTCTACTTTTATGTTTTACAGGTGTCAGCACCTTCACGGTGCATAAACGATAGGGGAAGGCAACAAGTTCAAAAAGTACAATGTCTTCGTAAAAAAAAATCCATTTTTCCCACCACCTACTACAATGTCTTCGTAAAAAAATAAATAATGTTACTTTTTGATTTTCCCTCGTACAAAAAAAAAACAAAAACTTATCAACGATAGGGGTTCACCGGAATGCAAATAAAAAAAAGGCTGGATGTCATGCACAATTTTTGTTTTCAAAAGTTCTGGCAAACAAATGCTTTCTTGAAGAGGCTCTCCTACATTATTTGTCGAAATAAAGTTGAAACTGCAGCCAAAAACTTAACCTGAACTAACTTAACCTAGCCTAACCTATCCTACAGTATTTCATGCAAGCGGTAAAGTTTCGGGCCACATTGTTTCGATATGGGGATTTGAGATTCTACATCAAATTGTAGAGCATGAGCGAGATTCGCCAAAAATTAACATTAAATTGCGCTGTTTCCGTTCGTAAGACTTACAGCCCTTTCTTTTTTCGAGGTAAACACTGTTACGGGAAATTCCTATCTTGAAATGCTGCAGGATTGGCTGTTCCAACAAATGGTTGAAGACTAAAGATTTCATTTTTCAGCAGGATGGAACATCGTCACATTGGCATAACGACAATGATCGGTTTCTAAATGAAACATTGCCTCAACAGTTGTCAGGACTGACGGGATCCCAAGATTTCCAGACATCACATCATATGACTTTTTTTTTTTAATGGAAATACATAAAAGAAAGTTTTTATTTTCCATGTTTATGTTCCATCATTACCTGCTGATTTGGATGAGCTCAAAAACAGAATCACGGATGCAGTAAATTCTGGGACAGAAGACACTCTCAGACTTTATTTTAGTGTATCTATGCGGTGCTTACTGAAGAATGTGATGTTGGAACTATAGTTTAACAGCAAATGCATGTTCATTCTGTACGAGTGCTGAGTCACAAGTGATATTTAATACAATAGGCGCACCCATATTAGCTAGCCCGGTTGCATTCATGCATTCACGAAAATCCATCAGTTACGGGTGGCCATGATTCTATAACATGATTCATAGTAGATGTTTACTGGCACGGAGCTTTCGAATTTCTCAATAAATAATTTTTTTTAAAAAGATAAACAAGTTACTTATTAAGCAGAGATGGTACATTAAAAAATTAATAGCATGAATGCAACCGAGTCGGCCGGTATCTTGAGGAAAAGTGAGGGAAATAGTGTTCTAATATATACTCTAATACAGGGCCGTACTGGGCCAGCCAAAATTCTGGGTACTGCCCTGCTCTAATAAATTCTTATAACTGACACTCGATCCTCCACAAAAACCGCGGTTTTTAGAATTTCAGATAGAGGATTTCGCAAGCACGTTGAATGACGAAGAATATTACCAGCTTTTATATGCATATTTGCATTCAAGTACATGTATAACAATTTTAAGTCCGGATTTTTAGTGGACACATGTCATCAACTTCCTCTATTTACTCGCCAACCAAAAATTGGCTTATATGGAGGTATTTCTGTAATTCGGCACTATTCAGGACACAGGCGTCTCCATTACCTTGTTAAGCCCTTTACAAAGGTTTGGAGAACATCATCCGTAAGAAGCCAAACCAAGCTGACCTCCATTCCATTGTCTCAGACACCGAATGTACTATTTTCTTCCTACCTCCAAGTGATCGCCCTCCAGCTCGCGCCATCGCCGACCATTTCATTCGGGAATCTTACAATGACGCTAAAGCCTCCTACCCACCCCGTCATCAAATCACCGATTCTATCGCATAAACTCTCCGAAGCCGACGCATTGATTGTCAAAGCTGAAAAAGGAAACGTTTCTGTCATCATATATCGCTTTGTTTACTTCTCCAAAGTCTGTCATTTCCTTTCTTCTAACAATTTTGTCCTCTTGTCTTCTGACCCCACCCCTAAATACAACAGAGCAATCATCTCAGTTATTAACAAATCTCCCGTTTTAAAAACCTTCGCCGCCTTATCGCCCCCCTTCCCCAACCCCGCTCTCCTATCCTTAATGCCCTTATCAAAAGCATAATATGCCCATACGCCCTGTTGTTAACTATTTCCCAGCCCTGTCCACGTTATTGCCAAATCTCTCCTCTTACCTCTTTCCTCTCCAACCTTAATATCTTACCTAACACCTATAATATTCAGAACTCCTTACCCTCACAGATAATATTTTCTCCTTCCACACTAAAGATATCCACTGCCTCATGTCACTCGACATCACTAACCTGTACACTAATGTTCCTGACCCTATCGTTATTCTCTCCGTCATACAGGGTCACAATTATTGAGCTATATGAAAAAAATTGATAACAGTTAAAACTTGGCGGTTGAATGCAGGGCATGTTGGGATTTTTTTGAGCATGCGCACTTGTATTGTTGCTGTTGTTCGTTTTGAGTTGAAAATGATCTCATCCCTATTATCCAAAGTAACCCAGATTTCGAAAAGATGTGGTTCGTGAAGGACGGAGCACGACCCCATCGGACTAACAGAGTGTTTGAAGTCCCGGAAGAGCACTTTGAAGAGCGTATACTGGTTTTGGGGTACACAGAGGCCACTTGAATGGGAATCACTTTGCCGCTATATTTTTCTGATCTCAACCCTTGTGACTCATTTTTGTGGGGTAATACTAACGACAAAGTTTACGCAAATAACCCCGAAACCATCGCTGAGCTCAATACAGCCATTCAGGAGGTCATCAAAAGCATCGATGTCTCGACACTTCAGCCAGTTTTGCAGAATTTTGCTCTTCGTCTGTGCCACATCATAGTCATTGATGGAAAGCATAGCGAGCATGTCGTAAACTAAATCCGAATATATGTAGTTACTTTGAACATTTGAATAAAATTTTTGAATTCAGTAGTTTTTGAAAATTTGATGTTTTATTTCATATATCTCAATAATTGTCGCCCTGTATCTAACTAAAACTATTTTTTCTTTGATAATTCCTTCTACTCTCAGCTCTGGCCTAGAAATAGGCTTCCCCTTTAGCAGCTTCCTCTCTGAAGTCTATCTTCAACACCTAGAGCCTACCTTTATTTCCACTCTCCTTTCTATTCTACTATCATCTCTTACCATCAAATTCACTTCTCTTTCTTAGATCCCTGATTTGGAGCAAAACCGCGCATCAAGTAGATGAACAATCAAGGAAAACAGCAATTCTGGAGTACTTGCAATAATATTTGATTCCCGCACTACCTCCCCTACTGCTATCTCTATACAAGTAATTTTTAATTCCTTCTCCCCCCATATCCAGTTCACATCCCTTTCCTCGAGGTTCTCCTCATTAATGCCCCCTTCACCCATCGCTTCTCTTTCTCTGTTTACCGTAAATCTGCGGCATCTTCTAATCTAATCCACCATTCTTCTTTATAGCCTTCTTCCCATAAACTTGCTTCCCTCAGCTTCCTCGTCCGCTCTTTCAAGCCATCCCTCAACCTATCTTCTCGTTCATTTGAATTCCGCATTATCCGTTCCCTTGCCTCTGTAATGGTTCTCCCTCTACCTTTTCCCGTCTATTACATCGCAGAAAACTCGCCCTCAACCCTAAACCTCCAGTCCCATTCCCGCCCAAGAAATGGGTCTCCACACCCTTCCGTGGCCCCCATTTCTTCCGTCTAACTATTACCTTTCTTCGCTGGGCCTCCATACAAGGGACTATCAAAAAGTTCCCGAATTGTAGTCTGGCCGGTGACTGGATACAGTATGCACATCGCGCCCTTAATCCCCTTCAAAGTACTTCCTTGGGCACACACACACTTACTCCAGCGAGACTGCTACTCCTGGAAAACCCGTGCGAACTCTTCCTTTGGAATGGGCTTGAGACCGGCTGTCGCACTTGCTTCGATCTCTTCTTTTGACACAAAACGTTGACCCCGTAGTCCCATTTTCAATCTGTTGAAAAGCCAGAAGTCGCAGGGGACAAGGTCTGGGGAGTTGGGGCAGCACTAGGATTTTTCGTTGTGCTAAGAATTCCTGTACCACTAATGCCGCGTGATCGCCTGAGTGGACTCGAAAGAAATGTTCATTTCTGAAACCACTTCGTTGATGGGGTTATCCTCCGATCAGTACGCGACAAATCCATCACTTTTGCGACGTTTTCAGGTTGCCTGGAGGTTGTTGGGTCTTCCCGACCGTGGCTCATCTTCGAGACCGTCCAGGGGCGAGTTTTTGGACATGAGTTAGCGTGCAGGGAATGGTTCCTGACATCCTTGAATATATCGTCACTTAATCCCATAGGTGGATTCTATTCGACAATCGACAATCGAACAGTGAAGTGTACATTCGTTAGGATGGGACGAAAGCAGCGCTTTCACAAAGCTCATCTAACCAGAATAAACTCCAAAGGAAATACACTGAGGTAGTCAAGAAGCCTAACCAACCCAAGCGGTCTTCCATATTATACAAAAAAGAAAATAAGATTGACGATTGCCAGAAACAAAAAAAACAAACGAAATAAAAAATACAAGGAGAAATAAGATTATCACATCTTCCAGTAGTCTGGGAAAGAGACGTTGCTAATATCTTCAAAATTGATGTCAAGAACGTGCCTCGGTTTACGATACTTCGTATGCCAGTTCATATTCATTGAGTTCTCCAGTATCCCTTTCACAAGCTTATTGTCGTGAGTCTTCATCTTCTGTATCATAATCAAAAGGAGATCCTGTATAAACTTACCGATATGGGCCATGTTTAAATCGAGGTGGATGGATTGGTTTTTCACCGTCCTTCTGTCCAGCTGGGCAGTGGTCCTCAGGGTAACATTCTGGAATGACTGTAGTTCACTCCATCTGCTTTTACAGATAGTCGCCCACGCAGGCATGCCATAGAGGAGTATGGTCCGGATAATCGATTTGTACAGAAGTAGCTTGTTGTCAATGCTGAGGGCGCTCTTGCGACCCATAAAAGCTATGATACTGTACTTAGCCCTCTTCGCTTTGTTCAGAGCATAGGACATATGCTGGTTCCATGAGAGTCTTGAGTCAATGATAACTCCCAGGTACTTGTAGTTGTCCACCCAGTCCAGTTTCTTATTAAACAGAACAAGAGAATCTGGGGGATGCTTGAGCTTCCTATTGAGGTACAAAGCCTTGCACTTTCCGACGTTAAGGTTCAACTTCCAGCAGTTAAACCAGTCTTCGAACTGCTTCAAGGCGCACTGCAGCCGAGTGATAACGTGAGCCGGCTGGTGTGCCCATGTCATAATGGCAGTGTCATCCGCATAAAAATACAGATTACAATTATCGGGTTTTGGGAAATCATGTACAAAGTAATTAAATAGCAGAGGCCCGAGGACAGAACCCTGAGGGACACCGGCCTTTACAACACGGGGTGTGGAAAGATTTTCTCCAACCTTGGCTTGATAGGATCTGCCGTCAAGAAAGGATTTCACCATCAAGATCAAATCGGCAGGGAACCCGTCTCTGATCATTTTGTAGACAAGGCCCTCATGCCACACTTGGTCAAAAGCTTTACTGACATCGAGAAATACCACCCCACAGTACCTGGATAGGTTCAGGGGGGTGCTCAGGTCTTCAACGAGCCTCCATATCTGCATCGGACAAGAGTGGGCAGCACGAAAGCCAAACTGCTCTTCCCGTAAAAGGTCATTTGCTAGACAGTGATCTTGGAATCTGACAAGGATCGTTCTCTCCAACACCTTGGACATCGAGGGTAGCAAGCTAATAGGTCGGTAGCTCGCGGGAATTGCAGGATTTTGCCCCTGCTTTGGGATACTCAACACAATAGATTTCTTCCAAGCCACAGGGAAGTAAGAAAATTTCCAGCAGTCGCTAATGATATTGGTGAGAAATTCAATAAAGTTCTTTGGGAAATTCATAAGGGCGTTATTACTCACCTTGTCTTTTCCTGGAGCCTTCTTCTTTTTCAGTTTATTTATGATGTTGGCGATCTCACCAGCCTCGATGTTGTACTTCGTAAAATGCTTCGGGACTTCATCAAAGTTGAAAATACCTTCTTCCACACGCTGAGACATGATTTGGCTCTCGGGCTTATCGTTGGTAGGAGTAACAAACTGCATTTCCAGTGAACCTGCAATGACTTGGGCCTTGTCCTGATCAGTTTGCACATAGTTATCTTGTGGTGTACGGAGTGGAGGAAGCATAACATTCTTCTTCTTCTGTAAAGCTCTAACCATACTCCAAATGGAATTGTCGCGAGCCGACAAGCTTTTGAGTTTTTCATTCCATCTAGCGTCGCGAAGCTCTTTTATCTCCTCTTGAACTCTTCGCACTAACCTGTTCTATTCACACATACAGAGTTTATATACACGTAACTGACCAATCAGTACAATCTGTATTTTGGGCAGCAGTGCCCATTGGCTTAGAGGGAAAGGAAAAGTGGATATTATAAGCGGAGTATTCATTTATCCAGAGTAAGATGATATGAAAAAGGAGAATTCGTGAACTACCTATGAAAAAAGGTGGCCATATTAATCGGAGTGTGGCCACTTAAAGCAAAAATTTGTTACATAGGAAACAGTTAGAAAATTCAGGACCGAGCTGGAGTGGCCATATAAAGCGGGTGGCCATATTAAAGGTGGCTACATTAAGAAGCGGCGACACTATAATAGATTATCAAATCTCGAACAATTTGATTATTAATACTTCAATGAATCTATTGCACTGTGAAGATTGGTTAATGCGAGTTTTAAAGAGAAACTCGGAGGAATTAGCAGGCTCAGAATTAGGCAGTAGTATGCCTAATCCATTCAGTATGAATCAGATTGCTATTAGTGAAAGTAATGATTTTCAGAATTTGACAGTTAGTAGTCAACAATTGAAATTAGAATTAAATACTAAAAAGACTAATCCAGTTAGCATGAAATAAGTCACAATTAATGAAAGGTATTATTCTCAGAGCTCGACACTTGATAGTCAGCATTTGGAGTATGAATTAAGTGACTTGCAAGAACCCACACATAAGGAGTCAAATAATTCTTGTAAAGAAGAATTGAGCAATAGGCTAAGTACCCAAGAAAATATTGACAATCTATTAATATTTATTGCAAGAATTACAATTGGATACCAGAACAATGAATAGATTAATTGAGATAATCATTCAGAAGGACATGCCTAATCAAAATAAAGTGTGCGGAAGTTGTAGGAGTAATAATCGGATTAATCTCAATATTAACAAGAGAAGAAAAGACAATGATGCTCTGATTAGTTCAAGTCCAGTCTTCAATCGTTTATCTAAACAAGATAAAGGAAAGGCGCCTCAATGTAATGGCAAAGCCGATTATAAAAGGGATAAACTTAAGTGTGTGTTTGCAAAGAAGAAATATTGCAAATATAGTGAAATAAGTTGTGACCAACATTCTTATAAATATGGGGCAGGTAAAGGAACCAAATTTATTCAGGAAAAACTATTAACTATTGACAATCAACATATGGGGCAAAAGCACTCTAGCTCAAATAAAAGCATCAAAAAGCGATGGCATCGAAATAGAAATAAATGTTCTAAAAAATATACCATGCTTCAGGAACAAGGTTTGTTCAAGGACAAAAACCGCAGGTGCATAAGAAAAAGCGTGAAGGGTTAGTAAACAAAGTGGTAAATCAAATTACTGGTTGTATTCAAGGGAGAAAGCAGCAATTGCCAATGCAAAAGACTGATAAGACGAAATGTCGTGGTATTGGTTTCATAATGGCGACGGTCCTGTTTTGAAACAGAAAAGCCAAGTTCTGAGTATGCTTCAGCTGAACAGTCTGGATTCAGGAAATGTAATTCGACAGGCAAGACTGCGAAAAAGGCCTGGGAGGATGTCATTAATAGACGGTATAAAACAAGGTACGTCTATCCCAGCGAAGCGGCCGTGACGCCAGATAAAGATGCTCGGCAACGCCGTGAAAGAGCAGAAAGCATAGCAGCGAAGCGTGAGAAAAGCTCCCCGTAGGCAAGAGTGGAACGGCCCGAGAGCAGAAGTGGAGGAAAAAAGAAGTAGAAAGGACAGATGATGTGAAAAATTTATCGAGAACGGTCGCAAAAATTAGCAGCTCCGAATTAATTCCTGTCGTTGATGTAATTAATAGAAGAAAGGATATCTAGAGGGAGAAAACAGAAAGCGAGCAAGGAGGAGCAAAAGTAAAAGTAAGGGAGAAGGAACTCTCCATTCCTCAGCCTAAAGGTTGGTGCTCCGGGTATCGACAGCTCGTATACTTTTACTTCCATGACCGGAGTCCTTTCAGCGGAGTCATAAATTCTTCAGCGAAGACTGTATTGAAGTCTAATAAAGTGTACGGAATATTTCCCTGCGGACTTGAGTGCTTTTTTTTGCGGAATGACCTGGGTTGCATTCTGGATGTAAACGACGAACATATCCCTTCGTCAACTCAGCTTTACTCTACAGTGCGTCGGTAAGAAATTTTCATTTGTTCTCACTGCCCTACTCTACGAATTAATTACTTTAATCAGCCACGTAACTTAACTCGTGTTAATTACCGTTGCTTAATTAACCAAATGATTCGAGCGACGTAGTAAGTGAATATCTGCTTCTAATAAAATGTCAAGCACACTAAAACTCATGGCCTATTTGATCAGAACAACAGCGTTGTTCTCTGTTTATTTAATTTAAAGGATGGTGTGAAAAATATTGCATCGCCGTGATTGTGTAGAGTTACACAGTGTTATCAATTATTCATGAAGGTGTGTTCGTGTAGTGTTGGTGAAAATTTCCGGCGCTTATAGCAATTAGGTGTGCATCATACGAGAGCCGTATGAGCGGCCTTCAATGAGCAGTATAAGCAGTGCTTAATTCCACGATACATTTATCTAATATAAATTCTATTATGTATGACGTTTCACGTGTTTATAATGAGTTTTATGCTTATAGATTCATGGAGGTGAGTTTTCCTGAAATAATGATAAAAATTTGTTTTGTAGTCTTTTGAAGTAAATTATTTTTTTGAGTGAGTAGCATGTAGATAATGCAATACTAAGAATATGTTTAGTGATCGGACTCACAGTTGGGTTATGGACACTTTATAAAGTTGGATAAATAAAAATTTAGTTGATGAGCTTCTATGTGGAGGGGATGTTAGTGTGAAACGGAAGTAATGACTATTAAGATTTAAAATCAAATAGAGCAATATTGATCTTTTTCATGAGATAATGTTTTTCATTAATTGAAGAGGTGAACCTTTCATAAGTTTGGAGATAGGAGAATTTTGATTGGGTAAATGCACATTTTGAGAAGTTTTATTTTTGAGTTCTTTGTCTTTCTGTAAGTGAAAGCGAGGCCGGAAGTCGTGAGATGATAAATTGGGGAGATGAAATGGAGGGGGTGTGAGACGGGTGGCATCAGATTCTATTAA
The DNA here is from genome assembly GCA_023313115.1 of Rhysida immarginata. NCBI lineage: Eukaryota > Metazoa > Arthropoda > Chilopoda > Scolopendromorpha > Scolopendridae > Rhysida > Rhysida immarginata. The sequence continues at coordinate 1,710,552 of JAHWFO010001255.1, forward strand.
TGCTGGTGGAGCAATGAGCTCTGACGGAACAGTAGATTCTATGGAGTTGGTGATTGAATATTGAGGAGGGAGCCCCGTTTGGCTATTTGGAAAATGTTATGCACATTTGTCTGGATGTCAATTAATCGTGGAAAACTTCTTCTCCTCATATACGACTCAACAAGGAGTCTCACTACCAAAGAATTTGGTTACAGTAGAATAGGGAGTGCCATTTAAGTTGGCCTAAGTGGCATATGAATATGGAGTACAATTTAAGTTGGCCTAAGTGGCGTATTAAAATGGAGTACAATAAGATTTGGCTGAAGTGGCGTACGAAGAGAATTTCTCCTGACTATAGAATTAGAATTTAGAGCCTCCACTGATGAGTATATGAAACCCAATGTAGAAGAGACATTATGAGAACCCACAATCATTAAGTATTTGAGATGTAAGCAACAGTGAAATTGAGATGAAAGAATATTATGTGATACACGAAATGGCGACTTTACGATTTACAAATGGAAAGTGACTTCATGGCGACGCAACATAGATCTACAAGTGAGAAGAGGATTCCTCAAGATCCGACACAAAGTGGGAAAAACGACCAAGATTCTTCAGATTATGCATCAACTTCACGAGATTGAGTGTAGGAATTTGTTGAACTCGCTTTAGACATTTTGAGAGGCCAGTGGACTCAAAGTGATAGATCCAGATTTCTGTCTCAAAGCACAGCGGGCAGCTTCATATGGAAATTGTGTGTGTTTTCTTTTGTGCGTGAAATTTTAGTGCAGTGTTTATAGTGCCCTTGGGTATAAAAAGGAGTTTAGGTGTTGCGATGTTATTATGGATACAAATCTTTAGATAGACGAATGTAATTGTAAGCGATGAGATTTTATTTGAACTTGTTTAGTATTTAATGAAGATAGATTGATCTCTTGAATTTCTAGTGTAGATTGTAGTTAATATTAAGATTGGATGAGACCCCTTTTAGAATAATCACTTGAGCACAGTTTATTAAGTGTATGGATATTTATATTTAATTGAAGTGATATAAGCCTTTATTTTAACTTAATTAAGCAGCTGCATCTTATTAGTATTTGAGAATAAGTAGTTATCATGATTCATTTAGAGTTACTTATAAAGAGATAAGTTTATTTACATATAACCACCCTTTTTTCAATTTATTGCTTTCTTGAAGTAAAGATTATTTTTGTTTTATTCTAATACCTTGCCTATTTATTTCATTTTCGAGTCTTCTTTTTATTTAAATTTATTTAAATTTACGAACCCGACACATTGACCGTTGATTTTAAAGATGATCTTTCTTATGATGTTGAGCTAGCCGTAAAATATGGTAAGATATGGCATAGGTCACAATGGCTTCCAAGCGTGGGACATTGCGGTCAGGCAAAATATGGAGTATTATATCAACGGTGCAGTATGTCACATATGCTTTATTAAAGTCATACAATAAGTGCTTGTAGTCTTTATGTTAAATAAAACTTTTGTGCAAGTTAAACTTAACCTTAGTATCCTTTAATCTGTAGCTAAAGTAGTTCATCTTCCTCTGTGCGCATGACAATATGACATCATTCCAGAAGAAAGATGACAGATCCTATTATGCAAACCACTGTGCCATCACTGGACCCAACCGAAGAAATGTGAGGAAATGATGTCCATTCTCCAGCTTTGTAACGACCCTTTCAAAATCGTAACTCTGGAACCTATAGAGATTTTCAAAGCCAAGAACTCGTCTCCTGACCTCCTCCTTAACTGTCAAACGGATTTCGACATTTTTTCCTTTCTTAATTCTGTCTCAGATTTACTGTAATACATTATATTGTATTTTATTTTCATTAACACTTTTTATGAAAATAATGTCTATCAGATTTCAACCTTTGTTCAATTATGTCTATCAGATTTATTATTCTATATTCTACCTTCTACCTTTATCCGTTCTGATATTGCTCATTGCCATTGTCCTGCCGTTCGTTGTATTTTATCCAATCAAATTACTTCTTTGTACCATATTTCTGTATATAATGGCGAGAAGCCTCTGGTGTATATTCTTGATAAAGCCGGGAATAAATGGCGAAACTAGCCGGATACTCTGCTCTCCCTTTATTGTATTGTAAAATCTATACCAGTTTCATATTATTGCGTTATTATGACAGTCGCGTACACGTAGGGGATAGTCCAGTCTGGGAGGCATTTTTGGCCTACTGCATTGTTTAAAATTAAATTTCTATAGGGAAAGAACAAGTGTCCACTTTAGAGCGTAGAACTGCCCATATTACAGTTTTATTTTCGTAAGTTTGATGTGTATTATCAGGAATACACGGATTGCTCAATTGAAAGTGGACACTTTTGATTTTAGACGTTTTGTCGAATATCTAGAAAACTCCTACCTCTTCCCTGGAATTATCCTGAAACTTAAGAAGTGTAAAGAGCATGTTACGTCTAATATTTCAGCGAAAGTTTTGTCCCGAAGGCAAACAGAGGACCAGCAACAAATTGAACCAAAAATATAATGTTTGGGATCACCCGGTAAAAAATAATGCTTGAAATGGGCTTATAGCTGTAGCATATGATTATAAGGCTTCTTTTACTTATCGTCTTCATTTGTATGAGAATAGCACCTTCCCCTTGAAGCCGAAAGTGAAGTAACTGCGGAGAAGCAGGGCGTCAAAAAACTTCCGTTTTCAACCGGACGTGTAGTAGTCTTTCCTGTCTTGAAATGTGCAAACCAATGGATGTGATCAAAAACCCTCACCGGTGAGAGAATGATAGCGTAATTTCTCACTGGGCTAACCATCTTTTTCTTGGTGAGGACGGTTAGACTAACTGGTTAGGCATAGCAGGACTAACTGGCGTTTTCGACCGCGTTAAAATGACGTCACAGTTTTCTCACCGGGATTTATGACCGACCAATCGCTAACTCTTTTTACCAGTTAAAGTTTTTGACCTCAGCTTAAGATTGATTATGGTCAAAGTTGTGTTGAATTTTCCAAATATCTGTTATCGTAAAGATCTTTTGAATGAAATTCATAGTTCTAAGAAATACTAAATTATGTATGGATTTTGTTTTAATAAAAGTTCCATGAAAAAGTTTTTCGTTTGTGTATTTTACTTGCTTTCTTACTTCCAGTTGAATTTTGATAATCAAAACACGTCACTTCCGGTCATTTCCGATTTCATTTGACGTAACTTCCGGTACACGGCTATATGCATTCACTTCCGGTTCCGGTCATCGCAGAGTGTCCTGGTTTTGCCTTTTGAAAATCAGGTCACCTTAGCTATGCCTAACCGGTTAATCTTACGGTCCTCACCGAGAAAAAGATGGTTAGCCCAGCGAGAAATTACATCATGATACTCTCACCAGTGAGGGTTTTTGACCACAGCCTTCATGATTAGTAAAGCCTTCAATGTTCTCACATCTAGCTGAGTGTTTTCACTTTTCCAGATATTGTTCACGTGAGAAAATACTCTTTCTATGGGTACATTAGTTCCAGGTAAACAAAAAAAATCCGCCACTTTTAAAAAATTAGAATAAGGAAGATGGTTCTTTTCAAAATGTAAAAAGATCTCAACCTGCTTGTCTGCTGGCAACGTTTTATTAGCGATCCATTCAGACAATCGACAATCGAACAGCGAAGTGTACATTTGTTCAGGGTGGGACGTAAGCAGCGCTTACACGAGTCTCACTCTTCCGGAATAAATTCCACATGAAATACACTGAAATAGGCAAGAAGCCTGACTAACCCAAAGAAGTCTTCCACATTTAGAAAAAAATAATATTAACGATTGTCAGAAGAGTGGGAGAGGGGGAGGGAGAGAGGGTGGTATCACATCTTCCAATAATCCGGGAAGGAAACGTTGCCAATGTCTTCGAAGTTGACATCAAAAATATGCTTCGGTTTTCTATACTTAGTATGCCACTTCATTTCCATCTGGTTATTCAGTATTCCAGCCACCAGGTTATTGTCATGGCTCTTCATCGTCTGCACCATGTTCATCGGAGATCTTGAAAACACTTTCCAATGTGGGTCATGTTCAGATCCGAGTGGATGTAATGATTTTCTACGGTCCTCCTTCTAAGCTGGGCAATGGTCCTCAGGGTAACATTCTGGCACATTCCTTCAAGACGAAATATAACAGGCTAGCTCGCAAGGTTCAGAAAGAGGTTAAAGCTCTACGAAATCAAACTGGAGGTGGAGCGATAAACTCGAGGTGGAGCGATAAACTGAAGTCCTTGTCAGTCTAATACAACTCCCTCTGGGGTACTGTAAGGGCCTTAAAAGGAAACAGACCCATCAAACTGCCACCACTGCTTACTTCAGATGGCGATGTTGTCACCAGTGATCGTGATAAGGCTCAACTGATCGCCGGCTCCCAGCAATCAACCACGCCTTGTGAAGAAAATCCTGACAGTCGTTCAAATACTCGACTTGTCAACGATGTGTAACTTCTATGGGCTAATTCAGCGAGTTCCTACCCTTGAGGAAATTATTAGCATCTATTCAGAAATTTTATCCGCAACTCAGAAATTTTATCCACAACTCAGACATCTATTTGTAGTCATTCTGGCATATTCTAAGTCCCCAGGAAACTAAGCGAATGTGGAATAGTTGTGCAGACGCGTTGTCAGAAGACCATCAGCATCAATTCAACTCTGAAGCAACCACAATCTTCGAGTGATGTATCTCACATTAAGAAATTTGACCAAAATCTGACGAACAATGAACGCCGACTCAAGGATTATCCAGGGATGCCTCAATTGCATCAGTTCGTTGATCAAGAATTTGAAGCTGAAGACTGCATATCTTCGGGCAAGATTCCAAGAGTTGGTGGATCAAATACCGCTCTTAAATGAATAACAGCCGATTGTGTACAATCACATATTAAATGCGGTATGCAATGAGACGCCAGAAAGGACGGTCCTGGCGAAACCGGTAAATCATTTTTGCTGGAAAAAGTGCTGGCGACTGTTCGATTGGAAGGCAAAATTGTCCTGGCAACGGCAACGAGTGGAATTGCAGCACTTCAATTAATGGTCGAGCAAACGGCACATTCAGTGTTCAAGCTAGGCCTGGATCTAAATGTTACTTCAATCTGTAATACCATATTCGATCGCAACATGCAGAATTGCTATGCAAAGGCAGCTCTTGGACATGCGAGTTACTAAATATACGAGTTTTTATTTTCTTATAATCTCTGGGTGTTTAATGTTGCTTATTCCCTCTGCTCGGTTGTGCCGGGCACAACACCTTTGTAATAAAAAAAAATTACTTACATTTTTGCAATGCTACTTTTGCGCATTGGTTACATGGCGCATTCGACAACCTTGATATTGTGGGTTCGAATCTTTCAGATTACACTTTTTTAAACAGAAACAGCTTCGTTTCCCGTCTTCGTTTTGCCTTAACAAGCTCGGCGAAGACAGGAAGGTACGATTTTTATTATACAACTTTTATTATACGATTTTGTATATGTCCGTCTTCGCCGAGCTTAAACATTTACGTCACAAATTTGAAGATCGTAAGCATAAATCTGGTGTATGTAACATATTTGGTATGATCATTGTTCTTCGACTCACAGAAATATGCCACCCTTGCGTTCCGTACGAAAACGTAAGCACATAGTGCAGAGGATCATACCACGGGTGATTTTCTAAAATCCGACGAACTCTACTTTCTGTGCTCTGGCGCAAAATAATATCACAATATGCACTGTCTCCCTGCCAGGTAAAAAACCACAGCAACGTCCGAAGTTGTCGGTAAATTGTAGGGTCAACGGTCATTAGGTTGAACGTTTTGGATATTAAACAATGCAACATCCATTTCCGAATAATCAGGTTCAATACAAGCTACAATACTCAGCGGGGATAACGCAAGCAATTCGTTTTAATACCTAGAATACCGTTAGAGGCGACTGATCATTTTGTAGACTTCAAACGTCGACAATTTCCCATTCGCCCAGCTTAGGGGAAGGTCCTCTAGTACGGGACAGCATGTTGCATGGGACAGTGGGTGTTTTGGCAAATCGACGCTAGTGGCAGCAACTACAACGGCTTTGCTATGAGTGATGCCAAGGACCATTTGTACCCATCTTGAATTTGAATTGCAACGCGTTTTGTTCTGAGAAGTGTTTTAGTGGTTGTGCGCCAAATTTTCGTGCACCGAGATAACTTCAGACCATCCCACCTTCATTATAATAAGTACAGAAATGTTTTATTTGTTTTGGTAGCAACTAAGGGTTATTGTAAGTAAGGTATGAGCTATTCTTCCCGATCGGATTGTTAATTTGCTCTTGAGAGCGAAAGTTGTGTTGCGTGACAGTCTGGTTGTATGGGACAAAATTAAAATGCACAAATTATATGCGATTGTGATGCATTTCTAAACTATATAAAGTAGATTCATTTATTTTCACTATATGTTTCGACCATCCCTACTTCCCATAAATAAATAAATAAATAAATAAATAAATAAATAAATAAATATCTATTTATAATAAATTGCTTAAATAATTATTTATTTTTTTACTCGATGTATAGATTGTCAACAAAACAGTAGCCTAATAAGGCAATATGTTTTTTTTTATTCGCAGGCGAGATGGTGAGAGAACTGGGAAGAGGAGGATTTGAAGAAGGCTATCGAACAAGTGAAGCTAGGGAAAATATCGCTGAGAGTTGCAGTTGAGCATTTTCCTGTACCGAAAAGTACGATTGAGCGAAGACTGAAATGTGTAAATGAAGGACGAGAAGTACAGATGAAACCCTCGCTAGGGAATTTAAAAGCATTTCCAAGAACGTTTAACGATGAACAGGAGCGAATGTTATATGACCATGTAAAAAACCTTGACATGCAGCTGATGCCATTGAACAAAACAGAGTTCTTAAAACTCGCCTATCAATTAGCTGATAAAGTTAAGATAAAACATAGGTTCAATAAAACAAAACAAATGGCTGGTAAGAATTTCTACTATGATTTCATGAAACGCCACGAAGATCTTCGGCTTAGGACAGCGGAGTCGACAAGTTTGCAGAGAGCTGCAGGTTGGTAGATTTTACAGAATTCTTACCGATCCCATGGTGAAATACAACTTCAGTCCTTCAAAGATATACAATGCAGACGAAACAGGTGTTTCAAGTGTGCACACGAACAGACTGAAAGTGATGTCAGTGAAAGGCAAGAAGCAGGTAGGAAGATTGACTTCCGCCGAAAGAGGAAGAAATGTGAAAATTCTTCTGTCCATCGATGCTACTGGGGACATATTTGTACCTCCTTTGTTTGTCTTCCCAAGAGTGAGAATAGACAACGATCTTAAGAAAGATGCACCTGCAGGAAGTACTTTGGACGGGCAACCAAGTGGTTGGATTAGAAAGGGTGGTTTCCTCAAGTGGCTAAATGTGTTCGTGGAAAGAGTTAACCCAACCGAAAAAGAATCTGTCCTTCTCATACTGGACGGCCATGCAAGCCATAAGGACTTGGAAGTAATAACTTTTGCAAAAGATCACCACATCCATATGCTTAGCCTTCCACCGCACACATCACACAAACTCTCGCCCCTTGATAGAAGTGTGATGAAGCCTTTTAAAAATGCCTATCATGAGGCATGTTCCTTGTGGATGCGTCAATATCCCAAAATCATGGTTTCTTTGAAAGATATTGCTGGATTAGTGAGTACAGTATTCTCAAGAATTTGCAAGATGGAATTGCTGGAATTGGTATTTTCCCGTTGAATCCAAATGTCTTCAGTGATTTCGATTTTTCCCCTTCAACTAACAGCAGTCTTAATGAACCAGATCTGGATGTGATCAGCTCTCCTACTTCATCTGGGCCCTCTTCCATACCCTCTGTCCCTTCGCCTACCAAAATCTTACCTGAGCCATCTCCTGCCAGACTTTCACCTGATCCCTCTTCTACAGAGCCAGTTATTGAGCCACAATCCATTTCGATTGATGTATCCCAGAATTCTAGAACATCTCAGTGTGAAAAACTACTGCAATTTATTTCTCCACTGCCGAATACCTCCAGCACAAGATATGTTTCTCGTCACAGCCGTGGAGAGCAGAGTAAAATTTTAACTTCCATTCCATTTAAACACCAACTTGAAGCAAAGAAAACACAGAAAGAAGAGAAACAAAAAGAAGAAGAATCAAGAAGATTGTTGCGAGAAGAAAAAATGGAAAAAAAAAATGGTGAACACTGCCAAAGGAGAGAAAGCTGGATCTTGTGGACGAAAAAGAAAACCAACACCACAACAAAGAAACAACCAAACTCCGAAAACGCTCGAAAAAAACTTAAATTTGACGATCCAAAGACTGGAACCAATCAAACACCAACCAAGCAAGTCACCAGTGATACCGAAGAAGTTACCTACTGTCTAGTTTGTGTAGTGAGTGCATGGGATGGTCCCACGAGAATTGTGCTAATATTGAGGACAGTCTTTTTTTTTTACAGATGTGATGTCTGTAATGAAAAAAAATAATGATTTATGTAAAGAATTGCTAATTTCTTACCATTTTTTCACTTGTTTAGGGCAAATAAAAAAACATTTGTGATGACAGAAAGTTTTCCTAACACATTTTAATTTCTTAAAGTGACCAAAAATATTAAATTTAAATTTTTAAGGTTATTAATACCTGCAATAATGGTTTATAAGACATGTTATTTCATTTTGTATTGTAGAAGGTTGAATTACAATTGAAACTGGTTTATTCTGTAACTTATGCAAGGTGTCACATACATCCCTCCAACTTTTCACTTCAGTAAAATGGTAAGGTTTTTGAAAATGAAAAAAAAAACAAAAAAAAAAAACAAAATATCGATCCACTTCGACATAATTCCTTCACAGGGTGTTTTTATAACACTTTGAAGTTTGTTTTAGAAAAAAATTCGATTGGATTTAGCCTTTAACAATCTTTAAATTTGCAAAAAAGCTTAGCTGTCCCGTACTAGAGGACCTTCCCCTATGCAATGACAATTAACAAGTCCCAGGTTCAAACCTTAAACAATATTGGTATATACCTAGATTAGATAGACACAGATATCCCGCCTTCGTTTTGCCTTGAAAAGCTCGGCGAAGACGGGCATCTTAGCTAGTATTTAATATTTTAATATTCTCATTGCAATGTAGGCTAAATGGCATTACATTGGATTGAAAACCCTGCATGTTATAAACAAAAACTTAAATCCGCCGATGACTATTTTGTGTTAAATTTACTGCTGGTCCCCTATTTGCCTTCGGGACAAAACATACACTGAAATATATGAGGTGTAATATGCTCTTTAGACCCCTGAAGTTTCAGGATAATTCGTCAAGTATTTTTCTAGATATTCGACAAAACGGCTAAAATCCCCATTTTGAATTGAGCAGTCGGTGTAGACCACAGATATATTTACTATATATCTGTGGTGTAGACTAGTAGACGAAGGAAGGAGTATGTTATTTTGTTATTTCGAGGAGGGGCAAACTGAAGGACTACCCTAGGCGGCCCGCCAATCTCTGGCTACACCTGCAGTTATTAACTTTTAACTACAGTTTATTTCTTCTAGCCACTATACTTTTAACAGAAAAAGAAAAGGTTAAATTTGAACACAAATGAACCTGAAAGCGAAAATGAAAAAAAATATATCTTAAACCAGAGCCGTCTATTGACGTTACGTGAAAACAATCTCATTAAAGTTCAACGCAAAAACATCTTTCACTGTCGATTTAACTCGATAACATTTTATTAGAAGCATATGTGCTTTTACTTTTATTAAATTTTCGTTTGTAAGAGAGCACAATTTTCTTATCGTCATCTTCTAGTGATCAAATTTACGCTCCCACTGTTTCCGTACTGAAATGTGAAAACTCCATGGAGGTGGAGCGTCATTATAGAGGGAGCCACTGTTCCGTCGTATTGGAAACGCACGCTTTTGTCCGGTCGAGAAGAAACTTAATTTGTTAGGCAGGAAAATTAAAAGCAGTCAAGATGGTTAGTATTGGTTAAGATATTCCTTTTAGTTCTTAAAAGAAAGAAAAGCATACATTACCTATATATTGTGACTATAATGCTTCCATTTCTTCGGTTAAATGTAATTTTCAGTTGATGGGAGTAAAAGTAGCACTGAGATGTTAGTCAACGTTATGTTCCCAAACAGCTACCCACATAATTTTTGAGATGAATTTTATAATGTTCCACTTTAAGACACACATATTGATAGATATGCTTTTCTTTCAAGTGCCCAATGATTATTATTTGTATAAAGTTTATTTGTTTCAATTTTTTTCCATTTATTTGTCTTTTAGACTGTAGGAAAGAATAACAAGATGCTACAGCACATCAACTACAGAATGCGTGTCATTCTGCAGGACAGTCGGACTTTTATTGGTACTTTCAAAGGTATAAACAGTCACTTTTGACAATTGATGTGCTTCTGACATTCTATAATTGTTAATACAAGAATGAAAGTTTAATTATGTTTAATTTTCCCACAATGGTGCTATAATCCCATTCATTAAAAATTATTTAAGAGCTTTCATAAAATAATGAGTCGGGCAACCAATCTTTGCTTAATTTAGGTAGCAGTAAAAGTGCTGCCACAGCCCTATATCAATAATACAGAAAGCCTAAGGTACAGGGAAATAATTATTGTGCTATCCCTCCAGATCATCTCTTCCAAGTGGTATTTACATATATTCCCCCTATAGAAAAAAAGATGAAGAAATCTTTTAGGCCTTACCATGTTTAAGATTCTTAAGATTTCTCAGCACTCATGCCATGTCAATAAATCATTCGAGACATGATGTTTGTCTCAAAAGTAATAAGTGTTTTTTAAAAAATAATTTTATTCAAAAATTTTTCGTCGAATGTTTCACTTTCTAAGTAACACCCATGTGAGATAATACAACGATTCTAACGGTTTTTCCACTCATTGTAATACAGGTCGAACCTCGATCAACGAACATCATTATAGCTAAAGTTTAATTGCAGTAAACTCTGTGTAATTCGAATTCAAACGGACCAACAAAAAAATTTGAATTCTGCGATATTGGTCACAATAACCTAAAAACTTTGTTTTGGATTATGGGTAATCAGTACTTACAAATTATACAAATATCTATGTAAAATTAAATCTATGGTAAATTGTACCTGTATTTTGTGTTTCAATAAAATAAAAAATAATTACGTACTGGCTAGATTTTAAGCTATCGAAATGAAAAACAAAGTTAATTGAGAAAGAGAAGATAAACCTAAAACCTGTGAAAGCTACATGTACTTACAATTCTGAAGTCTTCAAAAATATTTATGCCTGGTCACTTATGTGTCTTGTGCTGGAGTCCTTATGATACTGAGCACAATCCCTAATTTACCTGCTTAAAGCACCAATGGAAAGCTAGCGCCAAATCTCGAAGTGGATTGGCTACTGTATCCAGTCAGGCTTCTGAATAATCCAGTAGAAGAGGAATCGGCCAATTATATTTTTACAGTAAACTCCGCATGTAGTAGCACAGTGCGTGTTCAGATCAATCTGGGAATTAGTCACATTATTTTCGGAGTAACTATGGCGTTCGAATTAGACGATGAAAAATACATTAGTTTGTATTTAATGTACTTGATGATTGATTCGAATTAGAAAATTTGAATTATGCGGTAATATTTTACATTAAATGTAAAGGATTTCAAATGTTCATTGCAATTTATACGAATTAAGCGATAATTCGAATTTGGCGGATTTGAATTACACTGAGTCTACTGTAATATGAAAAAAATTTTTGGCCCTTCCCGTGTGTAACTAAAATTATGCTTATTTTACTTCATTATAACGAATTTCATTATAGCGAATATTTCTGTAACACTGGCAGTTTTATTAGGTTTAGAGCAATTTTTTTTGTTGTTGTCGTCTGCAGATACAGTACTTTCCTTTGCTCACCTGGGCTTTTTTGAAGCTGACACGACACCATCCGTTGGGAGCATTTTAAAAGAACTCTTTTCGATTCTTCAATATGAATTTTTACTATATTAATTCAAGCTTGTTTCATGTGTTCGTGGGGG
>JAHWFO010001256.1:0-12560 GCA_023313115.1 Rhysida immarginata
CTATTGTCAATCGTATTTCTACCAATAATAAGCCCTAAATTTAGCCGCTTGATGATGATGTAACAATGTATGACGTTTCTGTGCGCAGGCCTTCTGTCTAGGTGGTGTTGCTTTGGGCCGATTGTACATGCAGTGCCACTTTTCAATAGAGTTCTCACCCTACCGGAAGTTAGAAACTTTAGCTTCATTTTAACAATGAAACTCGATGACCATGAATATCTAAAGACCAATGACGTATATTAAAGACTGTGGTCAAAAATCCCCACCGGTGAGAGAATGATGACGTAATTTCTCACTGGGCTAACCGTCTTTTTTCTCGACGAGGACAATTAGACTAACCGGTTAGGCATAGCAGCACCATAATAGTAAAAGATTTTTTACTATTATGGCAGTACTAACTGGCGTTTCTGACCGCGTTAAAATGAGGTCAAAGTTTTCTCACTGGGATTTCTGACCGACCAAATGCTAACTCTTCTCACCGGTGAGAGTGTTTGACCTTAGCCAAAGATAGACTCCGAATCCTATTGTTAACAGCGGCAAAAAGTGAAGCAAATTGAGCCATGACAGTTCTGGGCAAGAGTGAGCCGTGGAGTAATTAGCTGTCTGGCTGCTTTGTTTTTGAAGATTTTGGGCCTGAGGAATTCCTCAAAGTTAAACTGCGTACAACTGTACAAATAGACAAGAAAAAGGTTCAGGAATCATTTTTCACAAAAATAAATCAAAAATAAGTAACTAAAATAAAAATACGTAACTGAAAGACAATCGAAACGAAATTGAAATTGAAACCATGATCGAAAAATTGTTTATAAAATATAATAAAATACTTCAAATACAAAGTAAACGAAAAGATAAACTTATCACTCCGTGAAAAGCGTGTGAAAGAATTATTAATCAGCTACTCTCGTGTTTAGCCATGTGTTTTGCATCAACTTCACTCACTTTCGGCCATGATAGTTCTGGGCATGGAGCTTCCCAATTTGCTTCAAGTTACAACAATAGAATTCGGAGCAAGGCTTTTGTATAGAACAAAACTGTCAGCTACTATTATGTGTTCAGCAACAAATATGTAACATTACCTGACAGTTTTGTTACGTTGTGCGATCGTTAGAATGCATTGTTAAGTTTGAGCTGTAGCCAAATTCATTCAAGAGAGGGGGCAAAAAAACAACTCTTCAGTAAAAACAGCAATCCAATTGTTGGACCAATACAATGGAATTCAATGCCTGTGCACCACCATGGCCTTCTAGAATTTACCAGGCCTGAACATGGAAAAGATAAAACATTGTTATGTCAAACTGGTGGTGCTATTACAGAAGTTAGTTCAACGTCACAATCTTAGTGCTTTAACAATACATTATTGATGTCAAGTTCAGGCCTAGTAGTATCTAGGAGGCCTTGGTACCACGGTCTATAGATATTCATGGTCATCGAGATTCGGCCATTTTCCATTGTTTCGAGAAGCTAAGGAAAACAGATCGCGCCAGGTGCCGCATAGATCGCATTATTTCCGACCGCAACCTGCCATAGAGATTTTCATTGAAACTGAATACGAAAGTAAAGTTTCTCTCTGCCGATAGGGTGGCGCTATAGACCGCCACGTGAATATCTATAGACCGTGCTGTGCACAGACCAGGGGATTAAAAGACTATGGCAATTATGGACACGGACAAGGAGCAGGAGAAGTTAGCATTTTACATTCAGGATGATTATTGAAAAACAACTCATTTATTTTACATTTGTCTTGTATTCCTAATGTATTTACGTTCATTATATATATATTTTTTAATTTCTAATTTTTATTTTGAACAAAACAGTTTCAGTTTCAGGAATAGCTGAAGATACTGATCGATAGCACAATATTGAGAGATTTACCATGTTATTTTAAGACCATAGACTTCTTATAGGTTTTCCAGTAATCTATAAGCAAAGAACTATTTTCTGTATTTTTTTCGAAATTTTAGGCTCAGTAGTTTCGGAGATAAGGTGGGGGGAATGGTCAATTTCCATTTTTTTTTCTTAAATAACTTTAAAACTATTTATTTTAAAATTATAAAAAAATATATTTGAGACCCCCACAACAAGCCCTTTCATTTGATATATCACACGATACCGTTTGCAAAACTTTTTTTTTTAATTTTCTAATTTGCCCCCCAAAAGTGACCCCCATATTCAAAATTCATTTATTTACGTTACACGTCCGTGTTTGGGTTCCAGAAATACATATGTGTACCAAATTTTAACTTATTCGCTCTTGTAGATTCGGAGTAAATTGGCTGTGACACCGGGACAGACAGACACAGGAGTGATCCTATAAGGGTTCCGTTTTTCATTCGGACGTACGGAACCCTAAAAAGTAGACAATCTTTTAAGAATGCCAATTCGAAATATACAATTTGACATTTTGCGAGAAAATTAACCAGAAAACGGTTTTGTTGTGTTAATATGCAAACCATTACACTTTGACCAAGAATCGATAAGAATAAGCTGGCTTTGTAAATTAATGCAGTCATTCGGGTCGGTAATCTCAGAATATATCTTAAGGTCATCAGCATAAAACAATATCTGCAACGATTAAGAATCAGCCTATGATGTAGATCGGCAATGAAGAATTAAAAAGGACAGTTCCAATGGCCGAAACATTAATATAAAATGACCTATCTGTTAAAAGCGAGGTCACCCAACGAAGAATCCAGTTCTGCATTCCCATAATTTCCAGCTTATCTATGAGAAACTTGATATTAATGCTATCAAATGCCGTCTTGTAATCGACGTAGATCACATCAACCTGTATTCTACGATCCATTCAAGAAGCCAAAAAAAGTGCGAGTTCGGCCAAATTAGTTTGAGTCGATTACTTTTTGCGAAAGCCATGTTGCTCCTAAGGCAAAAAAGGATCAACAAAATCAGACAAATGAAAAAAATCAAAAGATTCAACAAGTTTAGCTGGAAATGGTATATAGTAATTGGTCTAAAATCTGCAGGATCTTAGGATTACGATATTTTGGTATTGTTTGCATACGAACAATTTTCCAATCCGAAAGGATAAACGCCATCCCTTAAAGAGCGGTTAAATAAAATAAAGAGGGGTGCTTTTAAGGCTTCAATACACCACTTATATACATAATCAGGGAAGCCCTTATCATTTATGCCCCTTGAGGCTTTTTGTATTTCTTGATAAATGAATAATATCAGATTCTGTAATAAGAGGAAGATCAAATTTAGTATTTATTTTATTCCAAAATGCATCAATAAATTTAACATCAGGATTCAATACTTCTGTATTTCTCATATTTGCTTTAAATTGACTAACTAAATTGACTAACTACAGGGTATTAACAAAGTAAGTAATACAAATTCGTATGGACTGGATAATATTCCTTCATATATTTATAAAGCATGTAGTAAATTTTTTGTTTATCCTTTTTACTTAATTTTTAATCTTTCATTCCAATCGGGTATTTTCCCTAATATGTGGAAACAAAGTAAGGTTATTCCTGTTTTTAAGAACAAAGGTAATAGAAGTGACGTAAAAAATTACAGGCCTATTTCAATTCTTATCTTCCCTGCTAAAGTTTTTGAGTATTTGCTACATGGAAGAATTTATTCTATTGTCTCTCCCTATCTTTCTTCGTGTCAATATGGTTTTATGAGGAGTCGCTCAACAGTATCTAACCTAGTGGATTCTGTGCATTTCATTGGAGATGGCATTAACCAAAATAAGCAAGTCGACATGATTTATATCGACCTAGAGAAAGCATTTGATAAGGTGGATCACCGTCTATTACTTCAAAAATTAATGAAATATGATTTACACCCTTCCTATATCAAATGGATTTTTTCCTATTTAACTAATAGAGTCAACTATGTTGTTATAAATAATAGTTACTCTCCTAGTTTTATTTCTACTTCAGGGGTTCCTCAGGGATCAATTCTAGGACCTTTATTATTTATTATCTTTATCAACGACATTCCTGATGTGATTAAATCTTCTCAATTATTCCTATTTGCTGTTGACATGAAATGAGGTAAAATTATTCATAATCCTATCGATTGCCAAGATTTACAACTTGATCTATTGGGGCCTGGTGCATTCTGGGCCTCATCTATTTACAAATTGGGGCCTGGTGCATTCAAAATAATATGTTCACAAATGACAAATGTCACCTATTCTCTTAAGAAAAGAGTCTTTAATTTTGATTACAGTCTAAATGGTTGTAAATTACAACAAAAATCTAAAACAAACGACCTAGGTGTTATATTTAATTCCAAACTTTTGTTTGTTGATCACATTCACTCTATTATCTCTAAAGCCTATCGTGGTTCATACTTTATTGTCAGAAACTCCCTAAGTTTTAATAATGTTGGCTTTTCAATTTTTCTTTATAATACATTAGTCAGACCAATTTTAGAATATGCTTCTGTCATTTGATCTCCTTCTCATTAAATTTCAGTTCCTCTTGGAAAAGGTTCAAACAGATTTTTTGCGCTCTCTGTTTCGTCGTTTCCATCCCACATTTTTTAATGATAATTTTTATATGTATCAAACTCTTATCTACGAGATTTTTTTAATTGTGACCCATTGATCAATAGACGTACTGTATTTGATCTTTGCTATCTATTTAAATTTTACCGCAATATAAGTTATTCATCTAGTTTTCTTAACACTGTAAATTTACGTGTTCCCAAACCTAATTCCAGACGTAATGATATATTTTACTTACTTTTCTCAAGGAAGACAGTTATAAATAATCTTCCTTTTTTCCGAATGTATAAGTTTTGTAATATGTCAAACCTTATTGATATAAATGTAATGTCGTATGATATATATAAAGAAACTGTGAATGAAAATGTTAGGCTTTTATTATAACTTTTTTTTTTCTGTTTTTATTTTAATGTCAATGGATTTTTAGTTACCCTTTGGTACCTAGTTTTGACTATACATTTTTTATACTTTATACATTATTTTCTTTCCTGTGTTTTTATGTTATATTATGATATATATTTTCTTTGTAAGCTGTTATTGGGCTAATACTAGCCTGTTGCTTATAAACTAATAAATAAATAAATAAATAAATAAATAAATAAATAAATAAATTGTTCAGAAAACTGACATCAGCTGGTATAACTGGATGTGCAGCTCGTCCTAACAGTTTACGAGAAACAGACCGAAAAGAAGGTGGGTTAGAAAAAACGCCATGTTCGATAGATCTTAAGTATTCGTTGAAGCTATCTTTACAAGATTTTTTGAAATGCCTACGACACTGCTTAAACATCTCGTAGTCAATATCATCTTTACTCTTTTTAAACTTTCTATGTAACAGTCGTTTTAATTTCCACAGCCAAATGGTGTCGGGAGTAAACCAGATTGGAAAACGCTTTTTCTTTATCGACTTATTGTATCTCTTCTTCGGGATAAAAATCTCAATGGCAGAGTTAATCAATGTTGTAACATACTCCCAGATTTTGTTAACATTATGAAGTGAATGCAAAATATTCCGGTTATGAGAATCAAGAAAATAATAATAATAATAATAATAATAATAATAATAATAATAATATTATGTCACATAGTAAGGAAATTCCTACACTCAAACATCAATACTCCCACGAGTGGATAACTTTCCCTCCCTCGCATTAGAGTCCCTTGGGCTTTGGCCCTCTTTTGGGTCCGCCTCTGGGATTGGCTTCCGGACTTGATCCGAGTTTGGTTTCCCCAAACAATGATAATAATAATAATATATAATAATGTAGCAACAACAGGGATACACTCGACCGGAGAAACCGGAAGATGAGGCCCTATGTTGCCCCCCAACAGGCCGAAGCCCAAAGCGAGGTTAATGATACATATAAAACATATAGAATACTGATACCGAACACCGGCCAAGTCAGACAAAACACAAAAAATAGTAAAAAGAAAATAAATTTAAGAGAATAAGTAAATATGAAGATCATTAGAGTCAAATAAGCTAACGTCCTTAAAATTCTCGTAGTAATTTTTAATTAATTTATTAATAGGATTGATCCGAGCAATGTGCGAATTCCAACGAATAGCAGGTTTAATAATATAACCTCTACGAGTCGCCTTTAATGAGAGAAAATTAAAATCAGAGCGTAAAGAAGATACCGCAATTCTGTGATGGAAGACACTTAATAAAATATTAAAAAGATTGTTACTTATAATGCGATTTAAGTTAAAATCTTTATATTGGTAAGAAAGAGAATTGAAACTTTTCAAACGAGTTGCCACAAAGTTATTTAAACTGACATATTTGCGTTGGATTTTGTTCAGGACCTGAAGATTGCTGCCGAACCATAATAATGCATTAAAACTCTTCAAATCCAGAATTTGAAGGCTTTCTTCTTGAATTCCACTTCTAGTTTTTTCAAAAAATTTTCAAAAGGCTTTACTTAGATTGTTGACCATTTACAGTAGCGCTCAAAAAGTATTCCACTTTTGTGTTTATTACTATAATACTTTCAAATATTAAGAACATATAACTAAACATTGTGTACATATTATCTATATAAATACAGGGTATCTCAGAATTCATTGTACAAACTTCTAGGGGAGTTAGTATGGGTGATTCTAAACAGAAAAGTTCATATGAACATAGGTCCGAATTTGAACGATAACTGAGATATGAACAGAAATAAAAATGCCGCCACCAAGATCAACAAGTTAATAACTCAGGTTCTGTAAAGCCTAGATTAATGAATTGTGGGGGAATAACAGGGTACATAAGACTGCGTATATCGTTAAAATTTGATCGAATTCCAACAAGAAGTTTCAGAGTTACTCATTCAACATCATAGCACGTGCATCAAGAGAGAATCGTCAATCGTGCCTAGTGGTGGCGATGTACTACACAGCTTAACGTGGACTTGAGCGTGGCGGTGATTTAAATTCATCGGTGGAGTAGTGGCCCATCGATCATCGTTGTTTGAAACTCATTTGTAAATGGAACTTTTATTCTTTTTCTTTAATTGGGCTATGGCTTTGTTTTAACTTAATGGAATTTGCGAGTACCTATTTTGTAATTTATGGTTCATATTTGTTTTGCTTAGCATTAAGAGTTTACTTTAATTTGGTTTTGCATGCTATGGACATTCTGTGGTGGGAGGCTAGCGTATTTTTAATTTTATATACGAGAAGAGATCAAAAAGTAAGTTGCACTAACTCGCCGCAAGAGCGCGCTGTGTGTCGCAATCTTGGGCAAAGCGGAGAAAGGGACATTAACTGCGCAGACGTCGGATAGGACGGTTGCTGTGGTTTCCCGTCGTGTTTTGTGTGACTAGTGGGCTGAAAGCAATGGCGTGTCAACTGGATGTCCACTCCAAACTTGAGGTGCGAGCAGCAATCCGATTTCTATGGGCTAAACGGGTGAATTGCACGGACATTCCTCGTGAATTCACTGCTGTATATGCAGAGCGTGCAATTTCCTCGCAAGGAATTGTAAAGTGATGTCAACAATTTGAAGCAGGACGCACGCATATCACAGACGAAGATCGCGTAGGCAGGCCCACAACGTCCCGTGCCATTGCAAATGTTGACCGTATGGATGCGATCATTAGAGATAAACGGCGGACAACGATTTCGAAACGATGAGGAGGTGAAAGCAACTGTCACCCTGTGGTTACAAAACGCTGGAGGAGATTTCCATGCATCCGGAAACGAAAAGTTGGTTGATCGTTCGGATAAATGTTTAGGGTCTCTTGGGGACTATGTGGAAAAGTGAACCTACATTGTATGCTGCTATAGCCGTGTTGCTTTTGTATAGGTGGTGTAATAAATGGCCATACCGTGGAAGTGAAACTTACTTTTTGATCTGCTCTCGTAAATTACTATTTTCGCCAATTAATAAATATGGTTCCGGGAATGAACCATTTTGAAAATGGCTGTAATCGAAACAATGGCACGTGCTCTAATTGTACTCATATGACATCCTCAAATATTTTAAATGATAAGATATGGCATGTAAAATATCAAACAAATTGGGATAATGTGTCATGAATGAATATAACGTAAAATTAAAGAAAGTCGAAATTGGTTCCAAGGAACCTGGTTTAGTGAGACCATTATGGTTCATAAGAATTACAATGCTAACATAAGGCATTTAATATATCAAACGTATTGGGATGATGTGTTATGAATGATTATAACGTAAAATTAATGACAATCATAATTGACTCCAAGGAACCTGGTTTAGCAGAACCATTATCGTTCTTTGGAACTGTCAATGCTAAAATAGGCATGTAATATATCAAATGATTTGGAATGATGTGCCATGAATGAATACTTACTTACCTACTTACTTTTAAAACCCGCTTATCCATTAGGGTCATGGGGGCAGCAGCCCTATGGAGAATCTCCAGTGATCGCGATCTTCCGCCACCAGGCGCATATCCTCCTTGTTAATACCCAAGCGACTCGAACCCAGATTCTCCATGTAGTCTAGCCACCTGGTTCTAGGCCGACCCCTTGGTCTCTTACCCACCGGCTTGGAAAATAACTGCCTAGGAAAGCCAGTTTGTGGCATCCGTATCACGTGGCCATACCAGCGCAACTGAGATCTCTCAATGCGGAGAAGTAGCGAATCAATACCTAAAGACTCCCTTACTGTGCTGCTGTGCACTCCATCTAGTAGGGTAACACCTGCCACACCTCTCAGAAATCTCATTTCGGCCGCTTGTATCTGCGATCACACTCATTACCCAAGCCTCATGGCCATAGGTGAGAATGGGGGCAAGACAGATTTGAAGACGGAGAGGTTGGCTTTGTTAACCAGCTCACGTTTCGTTACCACGGATCGCCACAATTCACGTCTGACACAGCTTGCTGCACCGATCCGAGCATCCAATTCTTTCTCCTGCCATTCATCACTAGTGAATGCAATCCCGAGATACTTCAATTTCTCCACCTGTCTCAATGAGGCTCCCCTAACATGGAGAGCGCACTGAGCAAGCTGTCTTGAAAGGACCAGAACTCAGTTTTAGCCACACTGATCTTCATCCCAGCTTCTTCACATTTAAATGCAAACCGGTCTAGTGCATGCTGAAGGTTCGTGCAAGAAGATCCAAGGAGGACAAGGTCGTCAGCAAAGACCAACCTCTCTACCAGGCAGTCGCCCACACAAACACACTCTTCACCTCGGCTGCCCCTATCTATCCAGTCCATAAAGATAATGGACAAGAGGGGCAACAGCACGCATCCTTAGAGGAGTCCACACCCACGGTAAACGGTCTTGACTTAATGCAATTTATCCGGACACACATCTCAGAGCTTTCGTACAGAGACATGATAGCAACCAGTAATTGCCCATCCCCTCCACACTTTTGCCAGAGCTTCTCCCGAGGAACTCTTTCATATGCTTTTTCGATGTCCACAAACCCTGAGTGGATGCCCCCTTACCGTGGGTCAGGAGTTTGGTGCTTTAGAGATTCTATGAGCTATGCTGGTTGTAGCACTGCTACTTAAGGGTCACCCTTACCAGAAAGGTTATGGTTGAGAAGTGAGACGAACAGTATCCAAACAAACATATATCTCATGATGTCGACGAATGAGAGAATTAATAATGCATCGTGTGTGGCGCAAATTAAAATCACCCGCGTTCGGGAGTTAGGCAGAGGCTCTCGTTCGAAAAATAGTTGACAGTCTCCCGGCTGTTATCTCGGAGCAATGCCTCCGAGAAGCCCCACCAGTGCACTCGCTGTGTGCTTGGGGAAACGGTAGGGGGCAGCGCATGCCTTTACCCAGGAGGAGAAACGAGTAAAGCGACAACGGGATCGGGTGCTGTCAATCGGCACTTGGAACATATTCTCCATGACAGGAAAGGAATCAGAGTTAGTGGAGGAAGCCTAACGATATCGACTGGGTATAATAGGTATTACCTCCACGAAACGTCCGGGTTCTGGAACTGTGGACTTAGAAGGTGGGTGGAAGCTCTTCTACTCAGGTGTCGACCCTAACATGACTACTCAGGCGGGAGTGGGGATACTCATAAGTACCCGGTTGGCAGATTATGTTGCAGATTGGACCCCCTTAGGTGGAAGAATGTGTCTCCTGAGGCGTCAGCTGGAGAAACGGTCTCTCTCTCTATTCGTTTCATATGCTCCGAATGCAGTTACAGTGTACCCACTCTTTCTAGATGAAGTTGATGCTGCTCTTAGCAGGAGAGAGATCTGCACAGATTCTGTCATCCTTGTGAGCAACTTCAATGCACACGTAGGGGCTGATGACCAAACATGGAAAGGCCTGATTGGGAGGAATGGTAACCCCGATTTAAATGCAATGGGAGGTGTTGGATCTCTGTTGCAACAATGGACTTTCCATCACAAATACCTTCTTCCAGCATCCAGCACAGGGATGTCCATAAGTATACTTGGTACAGGGATGCAATGGACCAGAAGTCACTGACTGATTTTGTAATCGTATCAGCCGACTTATTCCGATCAGTGTTGGACACTCGTGTGAGAAGAGAGGCAGAACTATCAACTGATCACCACCTTGTTGTCTGCAACTTGCGGTTCTCTGAATCCATGCCAATCAAGCGAAACACTAGATTCAGACAGACTTGGCGCATCAAATGGGAGGCATTGGAGGAGAGAGCTGTGAGGAAGACCTTTGCAGATAACATATCTTCAAGTTTCAAAGAACTACCCAGTGATCGTGGTACTGTTGAAGAGAAGTGTCAGTAGTTTAAAACTGTTGTGATTACTTCGGGTGCATTGTACTGTGGTCGTAAGCGGTCGTAAGGGTGAGTGGGGCGCAGGGCGGTGAGAGCAGGACTGCTTGGTGGAATGGTGAAGTCCAATAAGCTGTCAAGGCAAAAAAGGAAGCCTATTTGCTATGGCTTGCAAATAAGTCACCTTCAAGTCAAGTGCGGTACACTGAGGCACGAAAAGCAGCAGCAAAGACAGTATCAACAGCTAAAGCCAAGGCCTGGGAGAAGTTCAGGGTGATATTGGAGGCAGAGTATGGTTCGGCAAACAAGGTATTCTGGCAGACCGTGCGCCACCTCCGTGGAAAGAAGTCTCTTTCATCACAAACTATTAAGAGTGCAGATGGGAGGCTTCTGAAAACGGAGGAGAGCGTGTTGCGTAGGTGGAAAAATACTTTGCATCTCTTCTTAATTCGGTGACAGCAACAACTGAGGCACATGAGGTGCACTTTGGAGCGGAGGATAGTCACGGTAGTATCACCGAAGCAGAAGTCAGATGGGCAATTAAGTCTCTGAAGACTGACAAAGCTGCAGGTGATAATGAAATCCGTTCCGAGATGTTAAGGCCTTAAATCAGGATGGTATCCTGTGGCTGACTCGAGTGTGTCAGATTGCTTGGATATCTGGTCAGACCCCTACGCAATGGCAGACAGGAATTGTGATCCCCATCTTCAAAAAGGGAGATCGTAAAGATTGCAACAACTATCGAGGGATCTCTTTGCTCAGCATTCTTGGGAAAGTATACGCTAAGTGTCTGGAGAAGAGAGGTCGAGAAATAGTCGACTACAAACTGTCTGGGGAGCAGTGTGGTTTCTGACTTGGCCGAAGTATGACGGATACATCTTTGCTCTAAGGCAAATCTTTGAGAAATCTTGGGAGTATGCAAAAGAGGTCTATGCTTGCTTTGTGGACCATGAGTGAATATAATGTAAAATTAATGATAGTCGAAATTTGTTCCAAGGAAACTGGTTTAGTTGAACCATTGTGGTTCAATGAAACTTTCAATGCTAAAATATGGCATGTAATATATCAAACAACTTGGAATGATGTGAGTTAAATGAATATAACGTAAAATAAATGATAATCCAAATTAGTTTCAAGGAATCTGGTTTAGTGGAACCCTGACTGTTCATTGAAATTTCCATGCTAAAATATGGCATGTAACATTTCAAACAAGAAGAAACAACATGGCAGGAATGAATATCTAAGAATAGTTATAAACTTCGTAGATTACCGAATTTGAATCAATGGAACCTGTTTTAAGGTTTTCAAAAGCAATTCAAAAATTTTGTAATTATGTTTCAAATAGTTTATGCCGGAGCTTCGTTTAGCCTTTCGATACTTGGTTATATCATTCCTTAATTGTTTATTAATATAGCTTCTCTTCATTGAAAGTCTTTCCTCGCGCTAATCTATACTCTCCTCCCTATTTCTCTTTGCATAGGGTTTCAACCTTTTTTTCTCATTGTGAGATTCTTCTAAATATCGTTTTTGCATACGAGCAGCATTTTTGTAAGCCTGCCTATGTTGGTATAAAAATATTGTTGTTTTGTAATTATTTATATTATATGAATAACAAGTAATTGTTAAAGTACATAACTATTTCATAGAACAGTTAATAATTCATGTAAGGTGAGTAAGTAAGTACATTTAATAGTAAACAAAAATTAGTAGATAATATTAGAATTTGTACATTTTAGCCACAAATAATTATAAAATAAAAACTTTAAAAAAAAAATTAAACCGACGAAAAAAGAAACTGAAAAGGGAAAAATAAATTAAATCTTTTTAGTATTAATAATGATTAATATGTAAATTTCTAAACTAATGTAAGTACCTAAC
>JAHWFO010001257.1:0-11478 GCA_023313115.1 Rhysida immarginata
CGTTATTTGGACCTAAAGACGGGACACCAATTATGAAACACCCTGTATAGCACTCATAAGGGAATGCTCCGACATGTGGAAACCGGACTTTTTTTCCACTGAAAGAGTACGTTAAACAAAATCCACTCTCAAGCAGTTTAAAGTGTGGCGATAATCTTTGCACTTCGCCGATTTATATTACCCGCTCTATTAAAGGAGGACATTTCTCGAAAGGTCCATCTGTGCAGAATGTTGGACATTTTCGACATTAAAAAAAAACAACGTCTCATATGCTAAAATTTTGACAGTATATTTTATTTAACATAGTCTTTCAATAAAAAAATAATTCTACACGTTGAAGCTAACTATTCCCTCGTCGGTCTTTCAACGCCAATGTTGATATTTTATTTGGATTTGGCACGTGATATCAGAATAATTATTATTGATCTTGAAACATTTTTCCAATTGTTTTATAATTATCTGCCTTCGCAGACTCAGACATTCCTGCTGCTACTGTAAACCTAAAAAGAAACAAAGCACGAGCGTGTACTTCTGGAAGATCAAAGAAAGAGCATTAAAAAATAAATAAAAATTGTCAGGCCACTTTGCCATCAAAGAGCGCCGTCAACTTATTTGTAACGAAGTCTCCAGCTAATTTTACTTTACAGAGTTATGTTTGCAGCAAATTGTCACGAAATCTCATCCCTTAAGTACAGCTTTAACTCTATAGTTAGCTTGGATACATAATTGAAATCAGTGGCGTGAAATGCCAACGGATAAGAAAATCGAAATGGCAGGCAACAAGATATGAAGAAGAGCTCGCGATCTGGCTATTTCTCTATTTAATCGTCTTGCCTACAGAAACCGAGTGAACTTATTTTATTCCGATTACATTTTAATTGCCATCCCCGATTTTTGAACTATTATTGCCAATCCTAACGAAATTGCAAAAATCGATCGAAACACACTGGCAACAGTGCCGGTGATCCGAAATTAAAGAGACACAAAGAGGATTGAAAAGATGCTATTTAACGCCATCGGCCATTACCAGTGCAATTACGTCGTTGATGTTCCACATTCGCAGCAGACTATGCGCTGAGCATCTTTAATAACCCCGCCTCGACTCTAACATTTGCACCGTGTTTCATCCGAGATATGATTTAACTAACTACATTTCAGGGGCGATTAATGTTAACCCCCTTTAAAGTGAGATAGTGCGCGAGGTTCGCGTGTTTAGCTCCGACCGTAATTAATAACACCCTCATATGACACAAATTCGACCAAAAAACGGTTCGTTTAGTCTTCAAGCGGTTCTTCGTCGCAAACGATATGAGGGTGGGGGTGGGATGGAAAAGAAGGAACACACGAAGAGATTTATCATTACCATAAAATGCATTCTTTCTCTCCTTCCTCTTCTCACCTCCCACCTTTCTCGGAATCCTGATTTGAGGATCTAGTTTTAAGAAATGCCCACACGCAACACACTCGCGGACAGATGTAAAAACGCTGATGGGTGTAAAGACTGTTAAAAACTTTATAATTAAACCAAAGTAAATAGTTGCCTGCAAAAGAAAGAAATTAAAGCAGCAACCTATGCTTCTCTTAACAACTGTTTTTCTTTCTTTCTTTTAAGATTTTACTCTTCAGTAATGACTGAAACCTATTTCTTCCCATTGCATTTACTAGTTTTAATCTAACCAAACATGTACTTTGCCCAACATGTGAAAGCGTATCTTCCAGTTTTCGAAGACAGCGTGTCGTAGGCTACCTACTGAGAAGCGCTTTAAAATCGTCTCCGAGCATTTCAAGACAGCCAATGAATATGAAGGCAAATTCCCCTCAGCTCGGACTTCAACGAACAGAAAAGAAATCAAGAGCGCTAAATCAGGACTGTATAATGGGCGCAACAGAGACGAACCATATGCAATGATTACTTCAATGGACAACACAGACACACAAGCCGCATTTTTTAGACGTTCACTGCTTGCCTTCCGCATGCTCTTTAAACAACCAGAAAACACGTTTAAAGTGAAAGTGTACTAGCTCCGTAAGTTTTTTGCAACATTTCATATGCTTCTGAAGCCGTTTGCT
This sequence comes from Rhysida immarginata, assembly GCA_023313115.1. Taxonomy (NCBI): domain Eukaryota; kingdom Metazoa; phylum Arthropoda; class Chilopoda; order Scolopendromorpha; family Scolopendridae; genus Rhysida; species Rhysida immarginata. The sequence goes on from JAHWFO010001257.1 coordinate 2,071, forward strand.
TAAGCAAATCAGGATCTAATGGCTGCATACTCGGAAATTCACTTCTGTATTGTTTCACCCAGTTCATTTAGCAGTTTGTATTCGTAATGAAACTATTTCTCCAGTAGCATTCAAAAATTGAGTTCAAATTAATTCTAATTTAAAATGCTTGCTTATTACAAATTTATGTGCTTCCCAAAATCTGATTCCAGTTCATCAAACTTGGCTACGTGAATGAGGAGCGCTAATCGTATGCTCAATAACGGCACTGCTGGGCATGCGCAGTAGCGATAATTCTCCTAAAACTTACCGCCTGAACCCATTTTGAACCTGTCAAATGACTTTTTATCCCATTATAAAATAATGAAATTTTTCCTTAGAAGGTGCATGATGCGCATCTGTCTGCGTTTTTGGCGCTGCATTTTAGTTGAAGAGAAAGAAATTGCTTCCGATGACAGTGGCGAGTAGTTTGCCATAAGCAAGTTTAGCATACTGAACACTTTCAGACACTACTTGTAAATTCAAACTTAAATCGTACGGATATAAAATTACATCGTTGGAAAGAATAAACCCTAATGCTGCTACGTTTTCATTCAGCTTGCCGATATTTGTCAAAATACCCGGGTGGTTATAATTAAACTTCCCCTATAAACGGCATCCTACAGCGCAAACGGGTGAACGGAATGCAACGAAATTTTGTATATGGGCTATACACGAGATGCGCTCACGGAATTTCGAAAAAAAATTTTTAGTTCCAAAATGTCCACCAGAGGGCGCAAAAAAAAACATGAAATTTAACACAATAAACGACCAAAACGGAATACAGAAACAATATTAACATTTATTGACTATTTTCTGATCACCTTGTCATCGAAACACATTAAGTAAAGGTAAGGGAGAAACAAAAACAGTTCAGTTTGCAGAAACAAGAACAAATTAGGACGAAATTGCACAAGAGGAGCACCAGGACGATGTAGGGAAAGGTGCTCCACGTGACCACCCTCATTCACCTGCAAAATTTCAAGTCGATGGACAGTGTGTTCAACAGCAGATCGTAACTGATCAGTTGTGAGGCTTCGCACATGATGCGTTATGGAGTTCTTTAAGTCATTCAACGTCGCAACACCTCCATGATACACCAGACTCTTTAAATAGCCCCATAATCAGAAATCGCACGGAGTTAGACCCGGCGAACGTGGTGGCCATGGATTAGGACAGGACCGACTAATAACCTGTTCTTCTGTGAAGTGTTGGAGCAATAGCGCCTTCACGGACCCATGGATATGTGGGGGCGCACCATCCTGCATGAAAATGATCGATGTAAGGACCCGCCTTTGTTGTAGTTGCGGCACAACAAACGTCTGCAGCATGTCATGGTACCGACGGCCCGTTTTGGTCGTTTATTGTGTTAAATTTCATGTTTTTCCCGAAAAGGCGCTCTCTGGTGGACATTTTGGAACTAATTTTTTTTTTCGAAATTCCGTGAGCGCATCTCGTGTATAGCCCATACACAAAATTTCGTTGCATTCCGTTCGCCCGTTTGCGCTATAGGATGCCCTTTAGGGGAAGTTTAATTATAACCACCCGGTACTTTTTGCTAGAGCTTTTCAAATTCGTGTTCCCATAGAATTAGACACCAACTATTATTGAGTTATATAAAACAAAACATCAAATTTTCAAAAACTACTGAGTTCAAAAATTTTATTCAAATGTTAAAAGTAACTACAGATATTCGGATTTAGTTTATGACATATTCGATATGATTGCCATCAATGGCTATGATGTGGCGCAGACGAAGAGCAAAATTCTGCAAAACTCGCTGAAGTGTCGAGACATCGATGCTTTCGATGACCTCCTGAATGGCGGTTTTAAGCCCAGCGATGGATTCGGGGTTATTTGCGTAAACTTTGTCTTTAATATTGCCACACAAAAATGAGTCACAAGTGTTGAGATCAGGAGAATATGACGGCCAAGCGATTCCCATTCCAGTGTCCTCTGGGTACCCCAAAGCCAGAATGCGCTCTCCAAAGTTCTCTTCCAGAACTTCAAGCACTCTATTGGTCCGATGGTGTCGTGCTCCGTCCTGCATGAACCACATCTTGTCGAAATCTGGATCACTTTGGATAATAGAGATAAGATCATTTTCTAAAATTTCGACATATCGTTCAGCAGTCATAGTGCGGATGCTCAAAAAAATCCGAATATGCAACATTCAACCGCAAGTTTTAATTGAATCTCGCCAATTGTTCAAAAGTTATCAATTTTTTTTTTTCATATAGCTCAATAATTGTCACCCTGTAGAACAATAGTAGTAGGAATAACGAAACCGCTTGTCCACATAAAATAGATTTTACTTCTTGTATGTACAAGGTCAAACAAATAAGCAAGTACTGCGGAATGGAACAACCAAAAAGTGAAAACCTCTAATCTAAACCTCCTTGTGGTTAGAGGTTTTGACTTTTTGGATGTACAAGGTGGTTATAATTAAACAGGGAGGTGTTTAGAGCCCTGTGTCCAAAAAAACTAATGGTCAAAATGCAACCAAATTTTGTGTGCATACATTCCTGGTCGTGGGGTTTCGATTTCTTAAATAAAAATAAAAAATAGTTCAAAAATTCCCGCTAGGGTGGCATTTGGCGCCTATTGTCGCTTTAATTTGAATGTTTGGTACATATGATAGAAAAAAAGTTTCCTTCCATTTTTTTCAGTAATGTAACATTGTACTGATGATGACAACTGTCAGATATATAAAGCGTCATAAATCTTGTTTAATCAATCTGGATTAGCGATAAGTCATAATGCAGTGTTTCTGTATGACATTTCTTACGTCACACACAGTGGCATTGTATCCTATGGACAGCTAAACCTTAGTGCATCTGTTTTTGTTATACGAAATTGCAAATAAATCTTTGCGCGTTGTTTTTTTAAACTTCTGTTTAATGTCCGCATTTATTTGATTACCAATCCGATATGGAAATTATAGCGACATTAGTGCCAAATGTCACCCTAACGGGAATTTTTGAACTTTTTTTTTTAATTTAAGAAATCGAAACCCCCGTGGTCAAGAGTATACGCACACCACATTTGGTTGCATTTTGACCAATAGTTTTCTGAATACGCACAATTATTCTTGCTGAATGATGACCATTTGGTGGTTGAAATGTACATATAAGAAGTAAAAATATTTTTTATGTGGACAAGAGGTTTGCTTATTTCTACTATTACGTTCCCATGTTAGCAAATAAAGTCGGCGATCGCAGAGGCAAATTTCCGAAATTTCTGGACATAGAATACTGCTATCTCCATCTTGCCAAGCAGGCGGAAAACGATTTGCCTTCACTTTTATTATCTCGTGATCTTATTGACCAAAAGGCACTTTTTATTTTTATAAAAATGTGAAAAAATTTTCCTTTATTGAATAAGCTTGCGTATCTTCGCTACGAATTATTCATAAAATCCAATTCTATTCAAAAGACATTTTTGAGCTTTAAACATTTTCATTTAGTTTCACAGAACCTAGACTAATCCTATGAATCGCCAGCTAATTGCTCGCTCAACTGGTCTGGTTCATTCACCGTTGCGAACTCGACAATGAAATCAAGGGGCTACCACAACTAACTAGGAGAAGAACGGAGAGGGTAATAACATCATTCGATTTTTCCTCCCTCCCCGTTAAAATTCTTTTTATGTTGCAAGTGTCGAGAAAAGTGAACATCAGTTTTACAACTATTGGCAGCAGATAAGGCATCCACTAGACTAATTAATCAATTTTATCTGGTCGCTCTCTGCCGTAATAATCTGTGAAATTATGCGTGTAAAATGGAGTTGGGGGATTTTAATTGCCTAATAACTTCTTATCATCCCATGTGAGTTGTGTGAGTTACGTGTACTGTACAATCTATATTATTCCTTTTGTTTTCTTTTCCTTTGTTCCTTCGGCTGAATTAGTGGAGCATTTTTTTCAAACCCATGTACTGGTTCACATCTTCGTTTGCCCAACGATTGCCCTCAAACATATCATCTGAACATTGATTGAGCTTGTGTCCTACTTCTTGCACATATTAAAAAAAAAACTGACTTTATTTTATTCGTATTCTGCTTAGATTCTATGAAAAAAATCGATTTCTCTTGCGAAGCCTCGGGGTGTAAATGTAAAAAGAGAGAGGGACTGAATTCTCTTTTAAGCTCTTTTTACATTTTTATTTATTCTCATTTCTGCTCAGTAATATTCTAAATTGCTTTTTTGGATTGCTCGTACTTTTCACTCACTCAATGAGGCTTTTATAAATTTCAACTCCCAAAATACTTTTCTTAAGCGTTCCCAATTCAAATTTATTAATAAAAAAAATCTAGAGACAGAAGATACCAGTTTTTGCATATCGTGAGATCATTTTTTTCGTAAGTTAATCGAGTCTCTATACAGGGTGACCCAAACTTATCCAGCGTAATTGTTTAGGAACATTGTATGGTTCAAATGGAACAAAAATATCCTATAAATATTCCATCTAGTTTCGATCGTGTGTGAGATATCGACGTTTATCTATTTTCTTTTATTTAGAGTATTTTCCTAGAAAAAAACGTAGGTTTCCCTATTTATTCTTAAATATACTCTTCCTGTTTTGCATATGCCAAACAGGAAGAGGAATCGTCGTACTTGTAACGTGTGTGAAAGGTATTTTATTGACTTGGCGGTTGATTTGAGCAGTTGCTCATATTGTGCAACACAACGTCGAAGTTCATTATGCCGTTTGTTTTCACAAATGAAAAATATGCGGACATTCATTCTTACTATGGGCTTGCTGCTGGTAACGCTGCAGAAGCCACGCGGATGCATTTCCTCATAGGCGCCGTCCACATCGGGAGGTGTTTTCGAGGGTACACCAAGTTCTAAGGGAGACAGGATCGTTCAGACGTGGAAGGGATCAACAGGCCCATCATGTCCTTGTATCATTTTAGTTTTGTTTTGTAGTTCAATGTGATGTTCTGTCAGTATGCAGAATAAAAGTGATCTGCACTCTCAAGTGTTTTATTTATTTCCTTTAACAACTCTACAAGAAAATAGACAAACGTCGATATCTCACACACGATCGAAACTAGATGTAATGTTTATAGGACATTTTTTGTTCCATTTGAACCATACAATGTTCCTAAACAATTATGCTGCATAAGTTTGGGTCACCCTGTATACTGTATAAAACTGAAAAAGTTTGTTCATTATGGATTTCGTTAAAGAGACTATATATCCAAACTTTGGATTTAAACCCTTTCATCCTGTGGAAGATCAATGTCTGAAATAGGGTACATTATTTTGACTTGCCCTGTATAACAACATCAAATACAGTTTACATATGAAGAAATGAATTAAATTTGTCACACACATTTTCGAATCGATTGATTCCTCTTATGTCAAAAGCTGTGATCATTTTTTTGATATAAAAGTGTTAAATATTTGATGAAATACGAGCATGTTTACTAAATAATGTTTGATGAAATATGAGCATTTGACCGTAAGGAGAAGAAATTAATACTTGTGTCCAGTATCAAAATAAAAATTTGGAGAAAACCCCATATCGTTTTAAGAATAAAGAAAAAACACTCTTTGACCACATTAATTTGCCTGGCAATTTGCCGTTGTCATTTCACCCTGTTTTAATATTGTGCCAATTCCCGGAAAAAAGTTGTTTAACCATATCGTTTTGTTTATTTTTGAGAGCAACAGAAATTCAACTCATTCTATCGGCGATATCTTTCTGCTTGGGCTATTTATTTGAGTAGCTCTATACATTTAGCTAATAAATTATGCAAAATACATTTCGGTAACGCTTGCACATGCGCAGTTAAGCATTTAATAAAAATGCTCATACTTCATCAAATATTTAATATTTTTATATTCTGATTGCAGGGTGTTGTCTCTACTGAGGTTTGTCAAGTTTCCTGAAAATGGCATTGCATTGGGTTGAAAACTCTGCATGTTATAAACAAAACTTACGAAAACATTTCGATTTTTTTTAAAGAAACCGTTATATCTCCATGAATATACGTGCTATTCTCATACAAATAAACACAGAGAAGTAAAAGAAGCCTTTTAATCATATGCATACAGCTACAACGCATTTCAAGATGATCCCAAACATTATTTTTTTTGTTCAATTTGCTGCTGGTCCCCTATTTGCCTTCGGGACAAAACCTTCGCTGAAATATATGAAGTGCAATCTGCTCTATACACTTCTGAAGTTTCAGGATAATTCGTCAAGTATTTTTTTAGAAATTCGACAAAACAGTCTAAAAAATTGAAAGCGTCCGATTACTTTTGGGTAGATAGTGTATTTGAAATCCTTGTTAAAAAATTTTAAATTATTTTCAGTTTTCCAATCAATTACTCTTAATGCTATGCTTTTTTTCATTAGTATTTATAGTCATGTTCATTTTCAGATATTTCAAAACTAACTTGTATACGGGGCGTTGATATACCCAAACGAATTAGAAGAAATTACACAGGAACTTGTAAAAATCAGTAAACAGGTAGGATTGAAAATGAATGTGAAGAAAACAAAATGTTATGTGTACCTCACTCAGAAAATCACTATGGATGGAAATATTATGAACGAAATCAACAGACGAATTAGAATAAACTGAGGGGCGTAACTAGGGGGGGGGGGGTTGGGGGAGTTCGGACGAACCCCCTTTTATTTCCCTGATCCGTTTAAGTTCATTAGTTTTTCTTGGTTTCTACTAAAAAACTATTCTACATTTTATCCCCCCCCCCCATGTAAAATCCTGGTTACGTCCCTGAAACTGGAGGATCTTTTTAGTTTAAACCTAAAAAGTATTATGCCCACTGCCTGCAAAAGGAAACATTTCAACCAGTGTATGCTACAGTCTATCCAGCAAAAGAAAGAACTACAGTATGTCAATGTCGGGAAATTCAGGTAAGCCAATGTTATGTCAATGTTAACCAGGTAAGCCCATGCGAATGACATTCGCACAAACAAATCATAATTGGCCGAATTGGGGAAGGATAAAGTGTCTCTGCTCCAAAACCCAGACAGGAGCTAGTGCTTGACGACAAACCGAATCGTTTTTGAGTAAATTTACTCAAAGACAGCTGTTCCAAACAGAGTTCCTTCTATCAGAGAGAGTTGTCTGGCTAATTTATGACCGGTTTAGCGTGGATTAGTTCAATGAGTGCCTTCATTGCATCTTCATTAGCAGCGGGCGGTCGTCCAGATCAAAGGTTATCTTCGAGGGATTCATCTCTATCCCGGAATTTCAAAAACCAAAACTGAGCTTTTCTTGTTGACAAGGCAGCTTGTCCATACGCATGACATGCTTGTCGGCATGCCTCAGTTGCACTGTGACCCAGTTTGCATTCAAAAAACAATGATACTCGAAATTAATTGTAGGCTCTTATTTACCGCTTGTTACTGCGATAAAATAATTTATTTAGGACTCTTCTCAAAGGAATAGGAGTGAGAGTACAAATCATGTAGGAGAGAGCCATTTCTGTTAAGAGGTTCAGGTGCTGTTCTTGTCAAACGCCAGGATGCAGAAATACGCAAGAACTTTTTAAATGACCTGCTATTTTTTCCTGTAATTTTTTTTGCCTTTGACATAGGAAATTTTGCAAATATAAAAATTAACAATAATCTCTCTAAGAATTAAGCTTGTAAACACGCCTGTAGGCGAAATGTTTAAATTTAAAAATTCAAAAATTTCCTAGTGACGCGTTCTGCTTTAAAATAAACTCGGCTCTTTTATATTGGGGGTGACTTGTCACTTTCAAAGCGAAATTTCATTCAGTAACTGCTAACGCTTTAAATCAATTACAAGTATAATTCACCTTTTCATTCGTGTTCTTAATAAATTCTTCATAGCCCGCAAAAGAATTGCTATTAAGAATTGACCAATCTCTGTTTAATAAAATTTTAAGTTCTCATAAAAGTAATATGAGAATGTAGCAAGACGGAATCTTTTCGCTCTATAATAATCGTCCTTGTTTGTTTTTTTTCCTTCCTTCTTAATATAACTGTGACTTCTAAATTTAATTTAGAGCTTGTTAAAATTTACAGGATTATATAATTAAAAATATCGTCTTTTAATGAGAGCACTTGCTTTTGTCTTCCATCAGCAAAATTAAGGAAAACTAGATTAGGTAATCAATCGATGAAAATCAGAGGCGTTCCACCGTTTCGTTATAGGAAGTTTCTTCTTAGGAGGGAGGAGACGAAAGTATTTAGCAATAGCCTTTCATTCATTGTCTAAACGAGGGCCTTTGAACCCACCTTCGAATGAAGCCAAACAAAGCCGGTAGCATTTAAAGGAAAAGGAGGTGGGGGCGGGATAGGGTGGTGGCGGTGGTGGTTATCGTCAGTCGGGGAGAGGGGACAAGGATTGCGCCGCGGAGGAGAAGATTTCGTTACATCGAGGATTTCGGTCGGTGTGAAGCGGAGACAATGGGGTGCGAGCGTTTCCTTTGTCGAGGAGGATCACTGGTAATTAGTGTCAACCTGCGTCGCCGAAGCCTAATCGACCTGGAAAAAGAAAGAGCGGAGCGACATCGCTCGCCTAATGAAGGAAGCAAGGAGAGATGCGCACGCATGCAAATTAAATGGAAAAATTGGTCGGCGGACGATTGTTGCTGGTCAGAGGCGCCACAATTTAATTAATTGAAGGCAAAAAGCGGCAACGGAGACGGAAGGAAGGAAGGAAGGAAGGAAGCAAGCAAGCAAGCAGAGAGCGAGAAAGCGAGAGAGAGAGAGAGAGAGAGAGAGAGAGATAGAGAGAAAGAGAGACAGAGAAAGAGAGAGGCGAACGACTCTTCCAAATTTCTCCAATCAGGAGTGTATACCACTGGCGAAAATGAAGTTGGCGATTTATTCAATTTATAACACTTTAATTATACTGGTTTCTTAAAGGGACGCCGGGAAATTGCCTAATGGCTGCCATCATAACGAAGTTGCTTCGAATCATTACATTCACGTTAAAATTTAACTTGATCATCTGGACGAAACTCAATAAGCGTCGGGTATTTTTATAGCTTAATTTTGCGTGAAAAATATCCACGTTAGAGTCGGCTCAAATTTTTCATCACCGACTTTTTTTTTTCCTCTCATAAATCCACAGGTAAAACAAGAGAATTATTTAATACAGTGCGTCTCATAAGTTTAGGATCCCCCATATTTTCCCTTGTCTGCAAGAAAGAAAACAAAATAATTAAATCATTGTCACTGTATCAGATTCTCACAACTATTATTTATTGTCTCCAAAGAAAATAACGAAAAACAAACAACAACAAGAAAAAGAATTTATAAAAATAGAAATTAAGCTGTCACATAAGTATAGGACCAGCATCAGTTAATGCCATTTTTCGAGCAGAAAAATTAACAAAGCAGTGATTAATCAGTCAATAGATGACACTAGTGATTACCT
>JAHWFO010001266.1:0-12188 GCA_023313115.1 Rhysida immarginata
ACAAAATAATTAATAAATATATAAGTAAAATCAAAATAAAACTAAAAAATCAAATAAAGAGCTGACGTTTCGGATAGAGCCTATCCTTTATCAAAGCAAAAAAGGATAATTCTCTAAAAGCAAATAGAATATTAGAGAATTATCCTGAAGTTATGAAAGTTGTACTCGACAATCGACAATCGAACAGTGTAGTGTATCGGTATTCGTGTGGAACTTGAAGCATAGCTTCCATAATCTCACCCTTCATAATCATATTCCAAGGGAAATACACTGAACTAGAAAAGAAGCCTGATGTACCCACAAAGGTCATCCAAAGTATGAAAGAAAATTGCCTCCTCTTGGTGGAGGAAAATTTGATTGACGACTGTCTAGACTAGAAGCAGACCACTAGTATTAGATAAAACACGACCTATGAAGTCCAGTAATCTGGAAATATGACATTATCAATGTCTTCAAAATTAATATCAAGTATATGCCTTGGATCACGATATCTCTTTCTACGTATAGGATGATTTAAAATGCCCGAGACTAGCTCGTTGCTATGATTTTCTATATTGGGCAGCATGGATTCCATGAGCCCTTGAACGTATTTGCCAATATGAGTCATGTTGAAGTCATTATAAATGGAGGAATTGCGAACAATTCTCCGATCTTTTTGCGCAATAGTCCTAAGGGTAACGTTTTGGAACGTTTGCAGTTCTTTCCATCTAGTTTTACATATTGTGGCCCAGACGGGCATACCATAGGTCAAGATGGTCCGAACAATGACCTTATAGAGTAGGAGTTTATTATCAATGTTTAGAGCACTATTCCGGCCCAGCAGAGCAATCAAGCTAAACTTGGCTCTCCTGGCCTTATTCAACGCATAAGTTGCGTGGGGAGTCCAGGCGAGTTTAGAGTCAATAACAACACCAAGATATTTATAAGTTTCAACCCAGTCCAGTTTTTTGCCATATAGTGTTAGAGAATCTAATGATCTCTTTCTCTTCTTGGAGACAAACATCGCCTTGCATTTGTCTACATTCAATTTTAGCCTCCACTTGCTAAACCAGCTTTCACACTCCTTTAGAGCCTTCTGTAGCCGCGAGACTACTACGGCTGGTTGACGAGCACAGGTCAGTATAGCAGCGTCATCTGCGTAAAAAAAGAGCTTACATTTGGAAGGACTTGGAAAGTCTCGCATAAAATAATTGAATAAAACTGGCCCCAGGACTGAACCCTGTGGGACACCAGCTTTTACTTCATACATAGGAGATAGACTATCTCCAACTCTGGCCTGAAAGAACCGGTTGGAGAGAAACGAGTGTATCAGAGTAATTATGTCTTGAGGAAATCCATCCATAATCATTTTAAAAATAAGACCATCGTGCCAGACTTGGTCGAAGGCTTTGTGTACATCGAGGAAAACTACCCCACAATACATAGAGAGATTAAGGGGCTCATTGATGTCCGCTGCGAGCCTCCATGTTTGGAGTTGGCATGAATGGTTTGAGCGAAAGCCAAATTGTTCATCGCGGATGAGATCGTTGGCATCACAGTACTCAATGAATCTCTTGAGAATTGTTTTTTCCAGGATTTTGGAGATTGATGGTAACAAGCTGATGGGCCTGTAACTAACAGGATTTGCAGGATTTTGTCCTGGCTTAGGAATGCTTAAGACAACTGATTGCTTCCAAGCATCCGGGAAGTAAGTGTTCTTCCAGCAGTCGTTAATCACTTTTGCAATATCTTGAATTGTATTTTGAGGTAAATTTTTTAAAGCACTGTTCTTAATAGAGTCTTTACCTGGAGCTTTTCTCGTTTTTAAATTTTTAATGATGCTTTGGATTTCATTTATATCAATGCCATGTTTTGGGAATTCATTGCCGTGAATATTATAGAAGCCAGTTATGCAGGATTTTACCTTCTCAGACATATCAAGTCCTATTTGCCGACCATCAGTAGGCGTGACAAACTGTTCTGAAAGTGAACTTACAATAAGCTGCGCTTTATCATCATCATTCGTGATGAATTTGACATTTTGGGCTAACAGGGGTGGGATATTAATGGCTTTCTTGTTTTGCAAGGCTCGAACCATGCACCAAATAGAGTTATCGTGGGTCGACAGACTCTTAACTTTATCGTTCCACCTGTCGTTACGAAGTGCTTTTACCTCCTCGTGAACTCTTCTAGTGAGCCTATTATATTTGGTCTTAAGCCATGAATCACGAGTTCGGTACCACTGCCTTCTAACCTTATTCCTTTGTTCAATTAATTGTTTAATTTCTGGGGTGAGATCAAGGTGATCAGCTCGCTTCGACTCTAAGGGTGAAGCACTAGAGTCAATAGCTGCATTTATACGTGTAGTAAGCCTTTTCACATTGGTATCTATGTCGCTCGTACTATGTACGTTATTTAGTGGGTCGTCATCGTTTTTGAGAATTTCTCTAAAAAACTTCCAGTCTTGTTTGAGCCTCAGTTCTTCTTTGAGGTCAATGTTTACGTTATCAAAATTTAGTGCAACTGGTTTATGGTCTGAGGACAGATCATTGACAGTATAGATATTGAATGATATGTAGAAGCCCTTCAACAACACAATATCAAGTACATCGCCTGAAGGAGAATGATCACAATAATATGTATCATCCACAGGGCCTACTGCAATAATATCAGATTGCCTTTGCACGTAGCCATACAAAAGGACACCGTTTTGGTTATGGCATCTTGAATTCCAGTGCGAGTGTTTAGCGTTCAGGTCTCCCGCCATAATAACGGGAATATTCCCGGAAAACAGCTCGTCAAGCTCATTGGCATCGAATTTATGCTTGGGCGCATTATATAGAGCCACTAGTTTCACTTCTCCCAGTGTGGCATCAGTAATGATAGCAGAGGCTGCTTCCATTCCCATATAGTCTCGGGTTGGTTCCTCCCGATGATGAATGCCTTTCTTAATAATAATTGCTGACCCACCTGACGGGGACTTTACTGTAGTGGGAAGTGTTCTGTCTTTACGATACACACAGTAACCAGGCAGCCTGAAGTCGCGGTCTGGCCTTAAGTGTGTCTGACATAGAAAAGCTATGTCTATATCCCATTGGGTTAGGAAGTTGTAAAACTCAATACGCCTCCGGGGGACCCCCCTGGCGTTCCATATTACGCAACGAAGTTTACCTCGATTTGTAATAGAATAACATCGATCAGCCATACTGTCAGTGTTTATTCGTAAGTATTCCACTCATCAGTGGCATTTTCTTGCCCAGTTCGTTTAACAAATTGCATACACTGCCAATTTGTTTATACATTTCTTGAAAATCATTCACGTTAATGCTCTTATCTTGTTTGGAGACCATTGAGGCATAGGAAATCTCCGGGGACACTTTAGCACTTTGCACTCTCCTGACTTGCGGATATTTAGGACATTTTGTGTAACTGGAGGTGTGTTGTCCATTACATCGAATACATTTTGGGGGATCTTCTCCTTTTACATTTGGGCAGTCTTTTGACTGATGATCTTTAGCACATTTGTTACAACGGGGGGATTCCGTACAACCCATAGATACTTGGCTAAATCGCAAACAATTATAGCATTGTAAAGGTTTCTTATTACCTCGAAACATTTCAACACTGACAGCTAAAGGCCCTATGCGGGTCACATTTTTAAGTGTCTTATTGTGTTCAGTGTTTGATAACAGAACCAGAATCATGGGCATATCAATTGATCCTTTGGCTTTTTTAAGCCTAATCACTTTCTCAGGGAAGTAGTTGGCCTTTTTCAGGTCTTCATTAAAATCGTTAAGGTCATAGGTCACGTCTACATTTCGTATAACGTATTTGAGGACTTTTTCCGATTTAAGTTGATGATGCTGAATCTTTAGCACGTTATCAGCTTAATGCCAGACACCAATTTACTATGCGTTTCCTCATCATGACACCTTATTTTGATCGTCTCTGCTCTTCCTGTGTGTACAGTAATTTGGTTAATCGCCACATGCTTTTGAATCTCGCCCAGGATTTGCTTGATTGGCTGACCGTGAGTACATATTATGATTGGCGGAATGTAGGAGCTGCTCTTGGTATTTGGCTTTTCAACATTTTTTCGAAAAGCAACAGCGATTGTATCATTTATATCAACAACATCCTTAATGTTGTCAATTTTCAACCCTTTTTTAGCCTTTTTAGATTTTGCAGGTATCCATATATCCGTATCATTGTATAGCCGTTTGCGATTTGTACTAATCGGGTCTTTGCCATCGTTATCATTACTCCCTAAGCCGGAGGGGATAATTTCCATAGGCTGAGGATTCACACTTAGATAGTCAGAAGTTTCACCTGTAGGCTGATTACCTTTCATTGACAGAGCAGAGAATTGATCTTTGAGGAACTGCTCCAACTTATTAAAGTTCTCGTTGGCTTCATTACGTGCTGCAGATATTTCAGCATTCATATTAGCAATTTTATCGTGGATTTCAGTTATGTTCCCTTTTAGTGACTCGACTTTTCCTTGTAAGTTATCATACTTAGTGCACATTTCTTGGCGCAAAACCTCTAGCTTATCCTTAATTATAGCATCAAAAGCTTCGAATCTGTAATCTTTACAGGCATCTTTATATATCTCGCCATACGTATATTTACCATCACTTGTTTTTTGGCTTGTAATACCACTTAACGCTTTGCCTGAGTCTGGCATTATGATAAATTTAAAATAATAAGTAAAGAATAGTCAGACTGCTAGCCCTGAAAAGGGCTTTTCCAGAATAAGATCTGTAGAAAAAACAGCCTTAAAGCATAGGATATAAAAAACCGCTGACCTTAAGAGAATGTGCCTTCAATTAACGTTCCGTCTCCAATCTATACCACCAAAGAGTAGGATACCATCTATGAGTAGGATGTCCGGTGAGTAGTAGGATTCAGATGTAGTGATGACTGAAAGTTGTCGACAATCGACAATCGAACAGTGAAGTGTACATTCGTTAGGATGGGACGAAAGCAGCGCTTTCACAAAGCTCATCTAACCAGAATAAACTCCAAAGGAAATACACTGAGGTAGTCAAGAAGCCTAACCAACCCAAGCGGTCTTCCATATTATACAAAAAAGAAAGTAAGATTGACGATTGTCAGAAACAAAAAACAAACGAAATTAAAAAAAAAATACAAGGAGAAATAAGATTATCACATCTTCCAGTAGTCTGGGAAAGAGACGTTGCTAATATCTTCAAAATTGATGTCAAGAACGTACCTCGGTTTACGATACTTCGTATGCCAGTTCATATTCATTGAGTTCTCCAGTATCCCTTTCACAAGCTTATTGTCGTGAGTCTTCATCTTCTGTATCATAATCAAAAGGAGATCCTGTATAAACTTACCGATATGGGCCATGTTTAAATCGAAGTGGATGGGTTGGTTTTTCACCGTCCTTCTGTCCAGCTGGGCAATGGTCCTCAGGGTAACATTCTGGAATGACTGTAGTTCACTCCATCTGCTTTTACAGATAGTCACCCACGCAGGCATGTCATAGAGGAGTATGGTCCGGATAATCGATTTGTACAGAAGTAGCTTGTTGTCAATGCTGAGGGCGCTGTTGCGACCCATAAGAGCTATGATACTGTACTTAGCCCTCTTCGCTTTGTTCAGAGCATAGGACATGTGCTGGTTCCATGAGAGTCTTGAGTCAATGATAACTCCCAGGTACTTGTAGTTGTTCACCCAGTCCAGTTTCTTATTAAACAGAACAAGAGAATCTGGGAGATGCTTGAGCTTCCTATTGAGGTACAAAGCCTTGCACTTTCCGACGTTAAGGTTCAACTTCCAGCAGTTAAACCAGTCTTCGAACTGCTACAAGGCGCACTGCAGCCGAGTGATAACGTGAGCCGGCTGGTGTGCCCATGTCATAATGGCAGTGTCATCCGCATAAAAATACAGATTACAATTATCGGGTTTAGGGAAATCATGTACAAAGTAATTAAATAGCATAGGCCCGAGGACAGAACCCTGAGGGACACCGGCCTTTACAACACGGGGTGTGGAAAGATTTTCTCCAACCTTGGCTTGATAGGATCTGCCGTCAAGAAAGGATTTCACCATCAAGATCAAATCGGCAGGGAACCCGTCTCTGATCATTTTGTAGACAAGGCCCTCATGCCACACTTGGTCAAAAGCTTTACTGACATCGAGAAATACCACCCCACAGTACCTGGATAGGTTCAGGGGGGTGCTCAGGTCTTCAACGAGCCGCCATATCTGCATCGGACAAGAGTGGGCAGCACGAAAGCCAAACTGCTCTTCCCGTAAAAGGTCATTTGCTAGACAGTGATATTGGAATCTGACAAGGATCGTTCTCTCCAACACCTTGGACATCGAGGGTAGCAAGCTAATAGGTCGATAGCTCGCGGGAATTGCAGGATTTTGTCCCTGCTTTGGGATACTCAACACAATAGATTTCTTCCAAGCCTCAGGGAAGTAAGAAAATTTCCAGCAGTCGCTAATGATATTGGTGAGAAATTCAATAAAGTTCTTTGGGAGATTCATAAGGGCGTTATTACTCACCTTGTCTTTTCCTGGAGCCTTCTTCTTTTTCAGTTTATTTATGATGTTGGCGATCTCACCAGCCTCGATGTTGTACTTCGTAAAATGCTTCGGGACTTCATCAAAGTTGTAAATACCTTCTTCCACACGCCGAGACATGATTTGGCTCTCGGGCTTATCGTTGGTAGGAGTAACAAACTGCATTTCCAGTGAATCTGCAATGACTTGGGCCTTGTCCTGATCAGTTTGCACATAGTTACCTTGTGGTGTACGGAGTGGAGGAAGCATAACATTCTTCTTCTTCTGTAAAGCTCTAACCATACTCCAAATGGAATTGTCGCGAGCCGACAAGCTTTTGAGTTTTTCATTCCATCTAGCGTCGCGAAGCTCTTTTATCTCCTCTTGAACTCTTCGCACTAACCTGTTGTACTTGGTTTTGAGCCAAGGTTCACGATAGCGTTGCCAAAGTCTACGGGTCCTGTTTCTTTCAGCAATTAGGCGTTGGATTCCAGGAGAGAGTTGGATTCGATGAGAAGGTTTTTTCTCTGATGGATACTTACTGACTTCTATGGCAGTGTTAATACATCTGGTGATGTCATCAACAAGTTGATCGATGTCCTCTGTACAGTAAGCAACGTCGGGATGGTAGCCATAGTCCTTAAGAATATCTTTGTAGAGCCTCCAGTCTTGATGATGTACGAGTTCCTCTCGGAAATTTATGTCAACATTGTCAAAGTACAACGCCACAGGCTTGTGGTCAGAAGAAAGGTCATCAATCGTGAAGATATTGTACGGTTTGAAGAAACCCTTCAAGAGCGAGATGTCCAAAACGTCACTACTAGGGGAGTGGTCGCAGTAGTAGGTGTCCTCCACAGGTCCAGCAGCGATGATATCATCTCTACCTTGTATGTACCTATAGAGAATCATGCCGTTGTAATTCTGCGTTCTGGAGTTCCAGCTTGGATGCTTGGCATTTAGGTCACCAGCCAGGACGACTAGAGTGTCACCACTGAAGAGTTCATCAAGCTCGCAAATGTCAAGATATAGTTTAGGTGAATTGTAGAGCGCTACGAACTTCACTTCACCACAGGATACGTCATTGACAATGATGGAGGCTGATTCCATACCTGCATAAGACTTGGATACTAATTCTTGGTGTTGAATTCCCCTCTTAATGATGATCGCAGCGCCCCCAGACGCACATCTTGCAGCATTTGAAGCCATTCGATCCTTACGGTACACACAATAGCCAGGTAGCTTGAAGTCTTGGCTTGGTTTGAGGTGAGTTTCACAGAGGAAAGCCACGTCAATTTCGTGATTTATCAGAAAGTTGTGAAACTCGATACGCTTTCGGGGATTCCCCGTAGCGTTCCATATCACGCACCGAAGTTCACCTTTGTTGATTACAGTATAACGTTGTGCAGCCATACTAAAATTAGTTGGTCGTAAGGAGCCCACTCAACTGTGGGTAACTTTTGCCTAGATTAGAAAACAGATTAAAGATACGTCCTAATTGCTTATACATACCTGGTAGGTCGTTGATGTTGAGGCCTTTATCTTCCGGCGTAGACACAGCGGCAGCATAGGATTTGCCTGCTGTCACTTTAGAACTAGACATCCTTTGAACCTGGGGGTACTTTGGACATTTCGTGTAGCTTGATGTGTGCTGTCCACCACATCTGATGCACTTTGGGGGGTCTTGTCCTTTGATCTTAGGGCAATCTCTTGACTGGTGCCCCTCAGCACATTTATTACAACGAGGATCTTCCGTGCAGCCCATGGATACGTGATTGTAACATCTTTTCGTCTGGATTTGTGCATCGTTTGTGAGCAAAACGCATTTTTCGATCTCTGGACACACCATCCACAAACTGAACTACCTGGGTTCACCTTCCATCAAGGACCCTTTGTATCATCAAAACTCGACCTGTTTTTGATTGATAATGCTTTTGCTAGTACATCTGGTAAAATGAAGGTCATTCCATGTTCATTCTCCGATCACATGTGGTCGTGGAACCCTCCTTTTTAAGCATTAACTGCAGGCAGTAGTCATCATCCCAATTGGTTCCTAAACGTTTCTCTACTTGACGAAGAAGAGTACAAGAGTATGTTCGTTCAGTTTGTGGAAAAACATCTCCACAAAGACTAAAATAAAACGCTTTTTTCGGAAGATTGGGTTGGATGCTGCTAGACGTTGTCGCCGTCATCTCCTCATGCTGCAAGAGATCCTGCGTCTCCTCCGTTGTTTTACCCCTAAGGAGGAGTTTGCTGATGACATACGCCAGGTGAAGAGTGAGATCAATGCTCTAATGATCCGTAAGGCTGCCGGCGCCGCACTCAGAGCCAAACACACCTGGGTTGCGGATGTCAGGAATATGTCATCAGCCCCGTTTGCTGAGGAGAAACGAAGGGCCAACAAGAAGCACTGTCATCGTTTGGTAGATGGTGGGGTAGTGGAGGCTGACTCTGATATCCTATCAGCCTTCCGCCCCCCCCATCTTCTTTGACAACCCAATCGTTCCATCTGATGCCACGAAGGAGTGGATAGAGGCACTAAGACCTTTTTCGGAGGATACTGACCTGTGCATCACCCGTCCCTTCACTGAAGATGAAGTTAAGAAGTTTCTGTCGCGGGATGGCGTCGTGGGTCCAGTCCGGGCTTAGATAGCATCCCGTATTCCTTCTACAATGCTACTTGGAAACTTCTTGGGCCTTTACCTGGTGAAAGTGTTTAATTCTATCATCAAAGATCCTTCTTCCATCACATCGGAATTTGTTAAGGGGAAGATTATTCTTCTCCCCAAAGTGCCAGATCCAGAACTCGTGACCCAGTGGAGGCCAATAACTCTCCTCAATACCGATTATAAGGTCTTCACTGGTGTTTTTCAACAACGACTCAAGTTGTTCGCCGACGGATTTTTCGACCTGGGACAGTCCTGTTCAATACCATCACGGCGAATGACTGATAATCTTATTGCCATCCGATGTGTTTTGGAAGAAGCGCAAAGTCGGCAGCAAACACTTGCTATGTTAAGCCTTGACCAGGAAAAGGCCTTCGATAAGGTGAATCACGAATTTCTTTTCAAAGTGTTTCATCATTTTCATCTTCAGAAATTTGCTGTAATAATCTCGGCGCTGTATGCTTCGGCCACATCATGTGTGGCGATTAATGGCTCGTTTCGTCATTCTTCGAACTAGCAAAAGGTGTTAGGCAGGGGTGTCCGCTATCTCCCCTCCTGTACATCTTTTATTTGGAGCCATTGCTTCAGTATTTGAATCGCCACCCTGATGTTCGGGGATATGAACTACCAGTAGCGTCGATCAACATCCGGACGCTAGCCTATGCCGATGATGTGGTGCTCTTCGCATCTGACGCATATTCCCTGAACATCTATAAAGTCACCTTTGATTGCTTTAGTGTTTCGACGGGGAGCTCCATCAACCTCGTCAAATCTAAAGGTATGGCTATTGGAAACTGGACGGCCGACGATCTAAAGAACTTTCCAATAACATGGTGTGGCCAAGTGACAGTGTTGGGATACGTGTTTTTCTTTCTCCAGAACTCAAACTCCCGTCACTGGCAACAGGTGATTGATAAATGTATTTCTCGCCTTGACAAAAATTTTCGATTTGATATTTCTATGTTTGTCAAGGTGAGGTTTGTTAAAACGCATATAATACCGATTATGACTTCAAAGTGCCTGTTCATCTTGCCTTTTAAACAAGATCTTCTAAAAGTGCGTAGTGCTGTTGTGAACAATGTGTGAGGTCATAAGGACCGGAGAGTGCCGTTCAGATCAGAATATATGTTTATCCCGGTGGAGACAGGGGGATTAGGACTACCTGACATTCACCGATATCTGATTGCGGCCAGAATGTCCGTTTTGATAAGAGTGTTTTTCTTCTCTTCTCCAATATGGGTTAATTTTGTATTCTTGCACCTGCGATTCTTTTTTAAGGTGAACAGGTTACCTTTTCCATCTACGTTGCCAGTTACGATGAACCTTAAAACACCGAACTTTTACATAATGTGGCAAAAGACTTTTGTGATTTTTATCCCCGGACTTAGACATTTAGACCCACAAGACTGGGGCAACCTTCGTTTTTCATGGTTCATCCAGCAATCCGACCAGGTTGTAGCCACTGACATCGTTCGGTTGCACCCAGATTATCCGTGGGCAAGCTTTATGAAGAAAATCAAAACCCTTGCCTTTGAATAACTGGTGGTTAACATTCAATGGCGGTTGCTGCACCACGGATTTATCACTCTCCAGCGCCTCCATCTATAGAGAGTGGTCGGATCTGCTGGTTGCCTGGTCTGTGGGGTCTCCGAATCTGTGTGTCATGTGTTTTACGAGTGCCCGTTCGGAGAATCCATCTGGAATCGCCTTAAACAACATTTCCGCCTGGAAAAGTTTTCTTAACAGTGTGTGCGATTCTTGATGGACGACTCCACCGGCGCTGGTTTAAAGTGGACCTAGCTATTTCTATCGCCTTTTTGAATCAAGAACTGTGGTGGGCCAGAAACAACAGGTTTAAAGGCGTAAATTCGTCAACTACAGCGGTATAGAGGAGAGGGGCTGTCCATCTTAGATCCTTCCTCCTACTGGAATGGCAAAGGCTAGGTCCAGCTACGTTCAAGAAGCGTTATTCTTCATCTGAGCGCTTATGCTTGGTCATCGGAAGAGGCTGCAATAAATCCACGTTCCTATTCACCTTCCCAAAGGAATTCGCATGACCGACTGGCGAGTGAACGGGCTTCCCTAAGGGCTGTATGATGCTTAACGCATGTGCGCCTGGGCACACTGCCTGTCATCATCGTTTAAGGGTGTCCGCTGGGGCAACAACATCAGCCCCAGCTACAACAGCAGGAATCCGATGACTGCCATGACGAGCTGCTGAGACGAAATGCCGATCAAAGACCCCGATCATCGAAGCAAAGTGGAAGCCGCTATCAGAGTATGACTTATACTGATAATAAGAATATTTGTGATATTTCTTTTTTCAAGTCAGGTGGCACGCTCCACGATTAGAAGCGGGGAAACGCGGCAAAGGCAGTGCCAGTGGGTTCAACAGAGGATATCGAAGTCTACGATCAAAGGTAGGTTTCAGTCAATCGAGAAGGACCCGGCCGCCCATACGAGAGGCAACGTATTCCGGACGCTCCGACCGAAATCTTGCAAGGGATAGACATTATCCTCATAATGAAGCCACCACGTCAGTACCCGGCCACCCATTAATCAAACCCAGTGACGATATACCAGAGCAGGAGGACGACGTAGCTGACCAGGTCATTAGCGCCCTACAGGAGAACGAGACCGAGCATCGGTTGCCACCCACCTCATCCTACCACAACGATTGGTCTTCAAACGAGTGATTGCGCGACACCCTCCTAGCCACATCCCATTGAATCTTCTCCCGTGGAAGTTCGAGTCCATCGAAGTAGTATTCCCGTACGCAGATACAGCCGGTATTTGGATTAAATATTTCTTAATTTGAAGTTTTGTGTGATTAAGCAATTTCCTATCTGCATCTTACCTGATAGAGTAGTGAACTACTGTCTAATAATCTATTCTATTCCACACAGTGCTCTTTCCACGGTCGACAAACCTATCAATGTCGCCGCCTTCTTGTCCAGCGGTGACGCAACTCCATGAGAATCGGTACAGCTACATCGAGGAGAGCCA
>JAHWFO010001307.1:0-13146 GCA_023313115.1 Rhysida immarginata
TGATTGGGAAAATACAAAAATTTTAGGAACTGAAGAACATTGGCAAAAAAGATTAATTAAAGAAAGCTACTATATTACCAAATCAAAAAATTGTCTAGCCCATCAATCATATAAATTAGATAAAAAATGGGAAATATTGTAATAAAAAAATTGTAAATATACCTTTAATCAATTAAAAATAACTTTGTACAAAAAGTCTTTGATTATAACAATTTAAAATTTCAAACTAAAGATGTAAACAATCAATTGATGTAATAATACCTCTCAACAATGTATCTGTTTAAACTTATATTCTTAATCTTTACTGAGAGAAGAAATCAGTTACACTTTCAAAAAATTTTAACCTGAAGAAGGTCTTTGTAAATAAAATGACCGAAAGGCCTCGTATTATTTATTACCTATGTTATTTTGTGATGTCTTTTTTACTATTCTCTTATTAAAAGAAAGGAAAGTTTACCTTACAGAAATCTCATTGATTGCTTATCTTTCATAGCGGATCGTACAAGACCAGATATAAGTTATGCAGTAAATATATTATCACAATTTCAAGAAAATCCAGGTTACGTTCATTGGAACAATTTATTAAAATAACTTGGTTATTTAAAGTGTACAGAAGGTTTAAAGCTTGATCTCTCTAATATTAATAATTTAAATATAAGTTGTTATAGTGATTCAGGTTTTGCTGCTAACAGAGATGATAGGATATCTATGAGAGGCATTATTTTATTTGTTGATAAAATACCCATTACAGTCGAACCCTGATAACTCAAATCTTCAGTGGACCAGATAAAAAATTTTGACTTATCAGGTTTTTGAGTTAACCAGTAAGTCGAAAACGAGGCTACATGACCACTACAAATATTACATGATACTCACAATATTTCTATGAATTTGATTAGTTTTAATGAGATCCTTATACAAATACAGTACGGACCCAGTAAAATACGGTCCGTTCCAACACAAAATCAATTCCAATGCTGTTTTGGCATGGCTTCCGAATTCTACTTCCGTTACTTTTACATCAACAAAGCAATGAGACAGTGAAGTTTCGAAATCAAAATGGCAACGGCCAATCATAAGTGTATGACTGCTTCTAAAAACTCGTTTGCAATTACTCATGTAATGAACTTTATGGTGTACATGAACACTTCCTTTAAAAATGAATGCGCAATCGTCATCAATTGCTACATCTAAATATTCTCCCATTGAACAACCGCAATCAACAAGTTTGATTCACAATTTTGTGTTCGTGCTAAGTTTTGATTTTCACGATGGCTGCTAGTGACAGCGAAAGATTCCTGCATTGTTTTCTTTTTCATGTGGATGTAAAAATTAAAGTGGAAAAATGAAATGAAGTTTTTTTTTTAAGATAGGTTTTTTTTTTAAGATAGGTTTACGATAGGCAAAACTTGTTTTTTTAAGATAGGTTTTCCTTAAATTTAGGAATACCTATTTGTTGTTTTAGGCGGCTGCAGAGTGATTTTAGGTTTTTTTGAGGAGAAAAAGGAGGCAGAGGTTTTAGCAAGAAAGACAGGTTTTTTAATGAACTGAAAAAGAATAACGTTTTGTACACATGCGCAATAAATTACACAACAGCCTGACGCCTGGTGGCGAAAATTAACAACATTGAAGAAATTAATAAGAAACAATAAAATAATTACCGACATTAATAAATCATATTATTAATAAATTAAATTAAGTCATAAAACAAAAAACATAACAAATCCCCCTTATTTTGTTGTGATCTTAATCTTGGGGTTTCTTACTTCACACCCATCTTCAATAGGCATTTTTCAAGAGATTCTTTACTTAGTCCTTTCGTTAGACAATCGGCTGGGGTTTCCCTTGTAGTCAGGTATTTCAAGTCTAATTCGTTGTCACTGATTTTCTCATGCACAAATGCAACTTTTCGAGCCAGGTGTCTCGTGCGATTGGTTGGGTTACCATTTTTGCACGCGTTGATAGCTGCTTGGTTGTCGTTGTAGAGAGTGGTTTTCTCGCCGGTGAACTCTTTTCCTGTGATTTCCTCGAACTCTTTTCAAGAAATCCTCGTAGCCATGTTAGTTCCCTTACGGCTTCGCAGATCGCTGTTAACTCAGCATCGCATGTTGATAGTGCAGTGGTCTCTTGTCTTCTTGACTTCCAACATATCAGATTTTTTCCCATCATAAAACAGTATCCCGTAGTGGATCTTGCATTTTTTGTGATTCCATCTTTAAAGTCTGCATCTACATATCCTGTTAGATCGTTATTGTCGCCTTTAGTGAATTCGACACCTAAATCCTTAGTTGTTTTCACATATCTCAATACTCTTTTCGCAGCATTTATATGTTCCACGTTGGGGTTCTTAAGAAATCTTGATAACATACTTATGGGTTGACTGAGATCAGGTCTCGTACTGGTGCTAATGTACATTAAGCTTCCTAGTATCTCTTACTGTCGCCCATCTTGTTCATTATCTTTATGGACTGGATAGACAGGGGCAGCCGAGGCGATGAGCGTGTTTGTGTGGGCGACTGCCTGGTGGAGAGGTTGCTCTTTGCGGACGACCTTGTCCTGCTTGGGTCTTCTCGCACGAACCTTCAGCATGCACTAGACCGGTTTGCAGCCAAATGTGAAGAAGCTGGGATGAAGATCAGTGTGGCTAAAACCGAAGTTCTGGTTCTTTCAAGACAGCCTGCTCAGTGCGCTCTCCATGTTAGGGGAGCCTCATTGAGACAGGTGGAGAAGTTCAAGTATCTCGGGATTGCATTCACGAGTGATGGACGGCAGGAGAAAGAATTGGATGCTCGGATCGGTGCAGCAAGCTGTGTCAGACGTGAACTGTGGCGATCTGTGGTAACGAAACGAGAGCTGGGTAACAAAGCCAAGCTCTCCGTCTTCAAATCTATCTTTGTCCCCATTCTCACCTATGGTCATGAGGCTTGGGTAATGACCGAAAGAGTGCGATCGCAGGTACAAGCGGCCGAAATGAGATTCCTGAGAGGTGTGGCAGGTGTTACCCTACTAGATAGAGTGTACAGCAGCACAATAAGGGAATCTTTAGGTGTTGAGCCGCTACTTCTCCGTATTGAGAGATCTCAGTTGCGCTGGTATGGCCACGTGATACGGATGCCGCAAACTAGTCTTCCTAGGCAGTTGTTATTTTCCAAGCCGGTGGGTAAGAGACCAAGGGGTCGGCCTAGAACCAGGTGGCTAGACTACATGGAGAATCTGGGTTCGAGTCGCTTGGATATTACCAGGGAGGACATGCGCCTGATGGCGGAAGATCGCGATCACTGGAGATCCTCCATAGGGCTGCTGCCCCCGCGACCCTAACGGATAAGCGGGTTTGAAAAGTAAGTAAGTAAGTAAGTATCTCTTGTAACTGTTTTTCATCTGCTGGTGGTGAATCATTGGATGAGAATCTTTCATTCCTGTCCATTGGTGTAGATATTGGTCGTGATTCTTCCATGTTAAAACGTTTCAATACTTGCTGGATTTGCAGATCTTGGGTCAATTTAACTCCTTCTTCAGTTTGTTTCACCTCTATTCCTAAGATGTAACTCGGTTTACCAAGATCAATCAGCTCATATTCTTTGTTTAAGTTTTTCATTGTCATTGTAGAAATGTTCTGAGCTGGCAACAATAAGCATATCATCGACGTGTAATCCAATGTACAGTTCTTCTTTTTTTCTTTTGATCTTAAATACACATTTGTCATATTTTGATTGATAGAAATGGGTTTTCCTTAAACAAGTTGTGATTCTTTCAAACCATGCCTTTCCAGCTTGCTTGAGTCCATAGATAGCTTGTCTTAATCTACATAACTTATCAGGATGTTTTTGGTCTTCGAATCCTTGTGGTTGTGTCATATATACCTTTTTCTTTAGTTTTCCGTACAAAAAGGCAGTCTTGACATCAGCATGTCGCATTATCCAGCCTTTTATTATGGCAATTGCTATCAGGATTCTGAATGATTCTGGTCTCATAACAGGTGCGTATGTTTGTTCATAATTCACGCCATAGCTTTGTCCGCATCCCATAGCTACTAATCGAGCTTTTCGCTTACTAATTGATCCGTCTGGATTGAGTTTCGTTTTATAAATCCACTTAGATTTTATGGGTTTGACAACACTGTTGGGTTTTTCTAATTCCCATACTTCGTGCCTTTTTAGTGAATCATACTCTTCCATCATGGCAATTTTCCATAGATCACTGTCCTCACAGTTGATAGCCTCTTCGTAGTTCTCTGAAGTGTAGGCTTTTCGTACTAGTTCAATGTCATCAAATTCACTACCGTCGGTGTACTCATCAGGGTTGTACCGGGGATTGATTCCTCTCATGATGTTATTTCGGATTCGTGAAGATCTTCTAATTGTTGGACATAACATTTCCGATGTTGTTGAGTTGTTAAAGCCAGTGTCACTTTCAACTCGGTTAATTTCATTTTCTTCATGTAGACTTTCCTCGTGTAGACCTTCTTCAGGTAAACCTGTTGCCACTTGGTGGTTTTGGTTTTCAATCTGTGATAAGTCTGCCGGGAATTGCATGTCGATATTTACGTAATGATCATCAATATCTCTCTGGAGATCGTTGAGTAGCTGTACTCCATTTTGTTCTTCTAGAAACTTGCATGACCTTGTTTCTTCAATCTTGTCAGTTTCAACGTTAAATACTCGGTAGGCTTTTCGTTTTTTGGAATATCCAACAAAGATTCCTGGTGTGTATTTCGCATCTAATTTGTTTCGTTTTTCTTTTGGTACAAACATGTAACATAAGCAACCAAATCTTCTTAGGTAGGTAACTGTAGGTTTCCGTCCTTCAAATAGTTCTTCCGGACTTAATCGTTTTTCTAGTTTTGCAGGAGTAAAGTTTTTAACGTGAGTTGCTGTAGCAACAGCCTCTGCCCAAAATTCAGTTGGTAACATACTGTCCAATAGTAATGCTCTTGTTCCTTCAATAATGGTTCTATTAGCTCGCTCGACAATACCATTGCTTTGCGGACAGTAGGGGACTGATAGTTGGTGTTCGATCCCTTTTTTCTTGCACATCTCCATGAATGCTTGGTTGACGTATTCGGTTCCATTATCACTTCGTATTGTCTTTACTCTCTTATTGAGTCTGTTCTCTACTTGCATTATACAATTTTCTATTATGCTTGTGGTTTCATGTTTACTTTCAAGAAAGAATGTAAAAATTTTTCTGCTGTAGTCATCAACAATAGTGAGTATATAGTTGGCTCCGCCTTTGGATTTGATTTGAAGAGGGCCGATTAGGTCAGTATGTAACATTTCAAGGGGTTGATATGTCCTTTCTTCAGTTACTCTTTTGAATGATTTCTGCGTTTGTTTTGATTTAATGCATATTTCACATGTTTCCATTTTGCTCTCTTCATATTTGAGATCTCTTACAATGTTCTGTTTCTTCATCCGATCAAGATAGTATTCGTTTACATGACCCATTCTTTGGTGCCATATCATCTTTTCAGAGTATCTTTGGCTTTGCCTTCTGCTATCAGCCTTTTGGGCATTTTCTTCTAAAGCATTCAAAATGAAAAATCCATCCTTTCGATTGATTGTGGCAACAACAGTTCTCTTGCCATTTGTTATCCTTCCGCCACTTTTATCCAGAATGATCTTCATGTCATCATCTACTAATTGATTTACCGATAAGAGGTTACCGTCAATATTTGGGACGTACAGGACTTCTCTCAACTTGATTGGTTCATTCGTTTCACCTGTGGTGATTTCAATGGTGCCCTTTGATTTGGATTTCATTCTCTCCCTATTCGCTACAATAATTGTTCTTTTATCCGGCATTGTCTGTTCGAGTAAGTCTTCTGATGCTGTCATGTGTGCCGTGGCTCCCGAATCGATTACCCAATGTTCTTCGTTTTCATTCGGTGAATCCATCATGGTCGTCTTGACAGTCCATGCTCTTTCCATTCCTTCATATTCTTCTGCTCGTTTTGCCATTTCATTTGTATTGTTGCGTTCACCCTTTCCTTGATAGTATCTTTTATTGTTCGCTTGGAATCCTTTCTTTTGCTTCAATGTTTCTTGATTTCCTCTTGCTGGATGAGAATTTCACTGGTTCCCTTTTTCATCATGAAATTTGTTCTTCCTGTTCGGGTTGTACCAACATTGGGCGCTTAAATGTCCAATCTTGCCGCAAGTGAAGCACTTTTTCGAGATCTGTGTCTTGTAAGCAGTCTCTCTCTCAACAAAGTCTTTATGTCCTTCTTCCTTCAGAAAGGCAAACTCAACATCTTCCATGGTAACATTTTTCATGCCTTCCACCTTTCTGGCAACGTGATAAAATTTGGGTGGTAGTCCTTCAAGTAGGCAATTAATTAATTCTACATCATTCATACCCATGTCTAAAGTCTTGGCTTCTTCATTCAGCTTTCTACCTCGCTTAATATAGGTTCTCCATTCTTCTCCTTTTTCCATTTTCAGTCTTGCAATTTTGCTTCTCAACATTATCCGATTCCTTTCTAAATTGCCTTCGTGTCTCTTTTGTATGTCTTCCCACACATCTTTCGGGTGGTTGAAGTTCAAAATCAGCGCTATTTCACTTGGATCCATTGCACATGTCAGGATTGTTAAGGCTTCGTAACTTCTCATTTTCCAGTTTTCATAATCCTTTTTTACCTGCTGACTCTGCTCGTCGGTTGGAGGATCCTTCTTTGGTTCAGTAATAACTTTCATTAGTCCTTTACTGAGTAGCGTATTTTTCATTACATACTTCCATGTCGTGTAATTGCTGTCATTCAGTTTCGGAATCGCATTGACGAGGTTCGCATTTATGCTGCCAGTTTCCGCCATCTTGTGATGAGTCGAAAGTTCTCTGCCGTTATTAAACGTATATTTGCTTTTAAACGTTTTCTTGAATTATATCTTTTTGTCTTACTTATGGCGCAGTCTTCGCAGTTGCTGAGCCCATAACCAATGTTGTTTTAGGCGGCTGCAGAGTGATTTTAGGTGTTTTCGAGGAGAAAAAGGAGGCAGAGGTTTTAGCATGAACGACAGGTTTTTTAATGAACTGAAAAAGAATAACGTTTTGTACACATGCACAATAAATTACACAACAGCCTGACGCCTGGTGGCGAAAATTAACAACATTGAAGAAATTAATAAGAAACAATAAAATAATTACCGACATTAATAAATCATATTATTAATAAATTAAATTAAGTCATAAAACAACACTATTCACTAAAATCAAAATTTCTTTGAGTTATCCGGGATTTATTAAAAAATTTGAGTTAATGAGTGAATTTTTTATTGAATTAAATTCTCTGGGGGATGGGACTTAGAATATCGTTTAAGTTAACCAGGAATTTGAGTTATCAGAGTTTGAGTTATTCGGGTTCGACTGTATTTGGAAAACTTTTAAACAAAAATGCACAAGTCTACAACTGAGGCAGCAAAGGAACTTGTATGGTATATACATATTTTAGATGAATGCAAATCTACTAAGGTGTTTAACATAGATTCTTTTTATAAACTGATGTGTGATAATCAAGCTGGAATTGATTTTTCAAATTCCCCTATAGAAAACAGTAGAACAAAACACATTGATGTTATACACACACAGGCCAATGAATTAGAAACCCGTGATGAATTACTATACTGATATGTAAAGCGATACGATCAGAAACGATTGTCATATGCAAATGAATGCAATCATGTGAGGTACATGCTCATTCCAAGCTGCAGTTACAGGATAGGAACAAGCTGCAGCTGCTCAAGTTGAGCAAAATGGGGAAAACAGCAGACCTGTCTGAGTTCCAAAAGGAGTTATTGTGGAGCCCATGTAGCTGGAGCTACGATTTCCAGGACAGTAAAATAACCGATATCTCAAAAGGTCAGATTTCCAACGTGTTCAATGTGTGGAAATGGAATCCACAAGAGTTGTCGAAACGGCAGAATTGTGGATCAAAAAAGACAGGGACCGACATCGTCTGAGACGGATTGTGCGGCAAAACCGAAGATTAATGTGGAGCAACTGACGGCAGACTTCAATGAAGGATCAATACAACCCATCTTCTCCAGAACAATGCGCTGAGAGTTAAAGCGAATATGGATGGGAAGTCGCAAGCCAGTGAGGAAGCCCCTGGTGTCGGCAACAAACCGGAAAGTTCGTCTGCAGTGGTGTAAAGAACGGTGTGACTGGACAGTAGACGACTGGAAAAAGGTGATGTGGTCGGACGAGTCAAGTTACACATTGTTTTGCACCGATGGCCGGCAGAGAATTTGGTGGCAGCCCCATGAAGCGTTGGACCCCTCATGTGGTAATGGGCCATGTTTTGTTGGTATGGCAAGGGTCCCCTGATATTCCTTGACAGTCGGGTGAAAGCCAAAGACTACCTGAACATTGTTGCAGATCAAGCCCATCCTGCAATGGTGCATTTGTACCCAAATGGTGACGGGTTCTTCATGGACGACAATGCTACTGTCCATCGAGCAAGAATTGTTCAAGAGTGGTTTTCTGAACATGACACCGAGTTGCAACATCTGCCGTGGCCAGCGCAAAGTCTGGATTTGAATCCGATCGAGAATGTTTGGGACATGTTGGAAAGAGACATTCGTCGAAGGCATCTGCTTCCGTCTACTCTGCAGGACCTGAAGGTCTCTCTGACGAATGCATGGTCTGCAATTACCTTACTTGTATTGCAACACCTTGTAGAGTCCATGCCAAACCACTTATGTTCTGTAATTACAGCCAAAGGAGGGTCAATACCATATTGTATGAAGGTTTCTAATTCATTGACAATACCAGAGGATTGCCAATTTCAGAGAGTCAAAGGCCTCCCGACACTCACGGGTCCAACTGATGTCATCTTAGAAGACATACAGACATTAATAAAGCAGATCCGTCATATATGACTGGAAAGTATCTGTGAAATTCTTGGCACCCTGGGGCATCTGTGTTAATTGAAATTTGCCCCTGGGTGTCTGGAATGCAAAGCATTGCCGAAGATGAGGGGCGATGGGCAGTTGTTAGTAGCCAGAATTTAAATCCAGCACGCTGAAAAAATTGTACTCCAGGCACGTACCCAAGAATTTTTCCAGGGGAGGTCGAACTCTTGATTTATTGGACCTTTTGTTTGAATAATCCATTCTTTTTATTATGTTTTAATTAGTGTAATACTAATTAAAAATGAACATATTTCAGTGATATTTTTGTAAAGTTCCTTGTGAAGTTTATGCTATTATACACTCTTGATATTAAAAAAAATCAATCTGCTTACAAAATTCGGATTTCATTTTTGTGTAAAAAATCTTATAATAAAAATTAAAAAAAAAACGTGAAAAGAAATAAAATTAAAATCGCAAGCCCTTTCGATGTAAGTCATCTTCTGGCAATAAAAGATGTGAATGAGGAACTTGTCGGTCCAGTGTAGGTCAAAGGGGAAAAAATCCCTTGTGTAGGTCAAAGGGGAACTTGGAGTGAGCAAGGAGTGGTGGGGGAGAGGAAATGGCACTGGAACAGGCCAAAGGAGGGGAAAAAGGGAAAATTAAAAAAACTGAAAATAAAAACAACCCCTCGCCAATCACTCCACTACTCCTTGTTCACTCAGAGTTTTTAATAAAAATTAAACAATAGATTTAAACTGTAGCTACCTTGGTCCTATATTATGATCTTTCTTGGGAACGGCACATTAATAGCCTGTTGAACAAGTTGAACTATAAGCAGGGGCTGATTTCAAGACTGTATTATTTACCTTAGAATATTCTAATATTGTTGTACAATGCTTGGATTCACTCCAACCTCTGCTTTGGAATCATTTTTGGGGGTCCACTTCATCATATAATTTGGCTAGA
Source organism: Rhysida immarginata (assembly GCA_023313115.1). NCBI lineage: Eukaryota > Metazoa > Arthropoda > Chilopoda > Scolopendromorpha > Scolopendridae > Rhysida > Rhysida immarginata. Next base: position 9,813 of record JAHWFO010001307.1, read on the forward strand.
CTGTTCAAGTTACAGAACAGAAATGGTTCCTGAGGACGCTGTTGGGTGTTCCCAAACTGTCCACTGTTTCGCGCTTTTTTAAAATACTGGGTATTCCGACTATTTACCAGATTCATGAAATACAAACCATTTCTTTATACACAAAGCGGTTAATTCATTGCTTCGATTGTCGACCCCTATCACAATACAATTTAGTCAGGACATCCATAACTACCCTACCATACAGATCAATACCGTTCAACTCGCTTTTTCCAGGTCCAATTATCGCAATAGGTGCCTGTCTCGTAACGGGGTAAGGTTATGGGAAAAATCAGGGAATTTTACGAAATCGTTTCAGTGGTTTTTTAAGTGGTTATTTCTGAAATCTGGTGGTTTCTGGTGGGAAATCGGGCGCAATCTAGTGGCAACATTCGGAAAAAACTTGGCAACACTGCCCGAGACTATTTGATCTCTGTCGTCCTATAATGTATTTAGAAGGGCTCTCAGAAGGCACATCTCGACCTCATGAAAAGTTCCTTTTGTATGTTAGGTTTTTTTACTTTTTTATTCTTTTTCAATAATTGTTAGTGCCGTTTGGCCTATTAGTTATTTTATTTCGTCATTTTGTCATTTATTTACACTCTGTAGTTGTTGAATATTTCTAAACTAACCTTCAACTATACATTATTTGTATCATTCATTTATTGGTTATTTTTGTTAACTTCATTACAGTTTACTATTGTTACGTATATGCCACATGGTCTTTGTTGTCATTCTAATTTAGTTGTTTGTTAACGTTTAAGTTTTAACATAATATTTACAACCAATTTGTGCTTGTATTTTGCTATATTGTCACGCCCACTGGGCCTAACTCGTTGGTCAGTGACCATACTGGTCCAGCTGGGTGTAGTTGTATCTTAATTTTATTAAATAAATAAATAAATAAATATGAGCCCTTCCGAGCCAGAAGAATTAAATTTTGAGTAATTTAGCATTAAATATAGATCTGCTAAATTAAGTCTAATAAAATATAAACATAAAATTTAATAATATAAAGCTGCACACAGCTACCCACCTCACAAATGATAGAAAATGAATTTTTACAGAAGTTTCAGGAGAAAAAATTCAAGAAATGAGACATTGCCCCTCTAGCTCGGAAGGTCTCATATGTGATTGGTTGGTTGGTTTATTAGAAATTTAGGAGTCGACTACTAAGGTCATTTTGCGCCTTTTACACAAGTTATATCTGTACGCAGCCCAGGACAAACAAACATCCATGCCCACGGCAGGATTCGAACCCACGACCAGGCAAACTTGAGAACTAGAAAGCCTACGCCCTAGCCCTCTCGGCCACCTGGCCTGCTCTGATATGTGAAATGCACAATAATGAAAATATTGAAAATTACAGAAATCAAAATCATGGACCTTCAGCATTTTTGGGGTGGTCGCTCGACCCCCCCTTGCGTACGTGCCTGTACTCGTGTAGATCATTCAGAAAGTCGTGAATTCTGGGCATTGAGTAGTCTAACACCATTGTACCGTAAGTATTCTACTATAATGCGATCCCATTTTCAGAGCCCTCCAAAAAAACAGTAAAAATTTTACCCTCTTGTATAATGCGATCCCCATTTTTTGATTCGTCGTTAACTTATGAGAAATAAAATATGCAAGAATGTACAGAAAAAACTCTATTTTTTTTTACGATTTGAAAAATGAATAACCTGGATCTGTACAATTAAAAAACTTCAAAATCTGATTCATTATTGCCTGTTTCTTCAAAAAGTTCCTTAATACAGTACAGATGGTGGTTTAGTAAAAAATAATAAAAGGTTATTTAATTTTGAAGAAGACAAAAACTTTTAATTACGGTAGATTGCATGTACTTTTTAGTGTGTTCAGATTTTGAAATTATTAAAATACACATTATCTATTCATGCATTTAAGTACTGTAATAAATATTCATTTCAATTTTATAAAACGTTCTTTGACAATTTCAGGAGATAGAACACAGTGGCTGTTAAAAATTTTACTGGTCAAAAATTTATTTCACTTTTCACCTTTTATTGTTACAGATTTATTTTATGTCATTCTTTTATTGTTCAATTATTATGAATAGAGACTTTTTGCAACCTCAAATGATATGCGAAATACAAAAGGCGAAATGCAATAGGTGGTATTTTGGTCATGTGACTGCCATGTACCGTTTGGTCATGCCAGGTTTTGTCGAACGAAATACGAAAATTCTAAAAAATTTTGTTGCCACCTTTGGTAACCAAATTTGTCGTCGCGCATGTGTGCTGCATGCAACCTCCACGCTCTGACAGCAAGTTCCTCGCATTAACCAACATGGCGTCCAACGAGGAAACTGCTTCACAGTTGTTTAACACAATGTTAAATCCCACCACAAGTATAATTTTAAACTTTAATAGTACTTACTTCTCCTTGCTGCCATGATGTTGAGAATCAGATATCAGAGTGAGCTGAGTAGTGTAGAAGTAAAATCTGATGTTGGCAGTATCGAAAATCTAGAATTTCTCTTTTTCGCATTTCTTATTTCACGGGTGCAAAACCTCTCAAAACGAAATACGAAGGGAGAAAGACGAAATGTCATCTTTTGCATTTCGCATGTCGTTTGAGGTTGCAAAAAGTCTCTAATAAATGGTAGCAAGAGAAATTATAATAAATAAAATCTTGTAAACATTCCAAGGAGAAATTTAGGGTGAAGCAGAAATACATTTATATATTTATTAAAAAAAAATTAAACAACCCCCCAGTAGGGTAAGGCAAGTAGCAGATCCTGCAGTCATCAATTTTTACCCCTTTATCTGCACTTTTTACCTCTCCCCAAGTTTTTTAATCAAGAAATTAATTTTCCTGAACGTAATATGTAGAAAATGTAAAAAAGCTCGTATTTTCTTTCCTTTCTCATCATTTTCTAACGTATGATTTATCACATGCCATATGTTGCCATTGTTCTAAAGACCAAGTGACTGCCACCCTTGCAAATCGATCCCAATGGAACAAATGGGCCTAAACTTCATAGTAATGTAGATCTTGCCTATACGAATCTGGATACTGAATTTCACGCCTTTACGTACCTAAACAGCACATAGATATGTTGTCCTCTCTGAATCTCACTCCCGTAATTCTGCCCCCAGTGTACCAATCCAAACCAAACCAAATAGTGTAGATGGACATGCCCATAGGAAGCTACATTCCGAATTTCAACCTTCTACCTCAAAAAATGTAGAAATTATAAAGAAGACGGACTAACTTTATAAAACCAATTAATAGATCCATTCTTCCGCTACTTAATAATATAGATTATATGAGCACTTAAGCAATCGTGCGTCGA
>JAHWFO010001309.1:0-12297 GCA_023313115.1 Rhysida immarginata
GCGCCAATTTGCCGTTCAGATATGACACCATTCACCGAACTTTTTAGACACACCATGTGTCTATAGAAATTTAAAAAGGTATTTCAAAAAATATTTGCATCAAAAACATAATTTCTTATTTCAAATATCTACAAGTGTTTAAATTTTCTATTGACAAAGCTATTTAATATTTAGGAAAATTTTTAATTCTTTGGACAAGAAAATTTTTTTCATAGATACTTAAAAATATATTTAAAATGTCCTTGTTAAAAAATAAAATTTATACATTTTAGTGAAGAACCAAAGCACTTCTTCAACCATGGGCTGGCTCATTTCTCTAACCTACGTTCCCTAATAAAATCTTCATGCTGCAAATTCAAATGGAGAGAAGACACAAATTCGCTATCTAAGACATTAAAAAATTTAAGATAATTGTACAATATAATTTTAGTATGCGACATTTCATTAAGTCTTTATTTTATAGTTTGTTAGATAAAAATAACTATGGTTGATGATGATAAAAATAAGGTGACTATGCTACTAAAATATATGCTATTGGGTTAAGTAAACTCTGTGGAAGTGTTTTTCTCTTCCTTTTTATTTATTTTCATCCACAGTTTCTTTGACATTTTATTCATTATAGTTTATTAGATTATAAATTTATATCATTATACTGTTATAGATATATGTATATGAGGTTAAAAATTTTTTGCAGGTTTATGAGATTAAAAGTCTTAAATTGAACAGAATGTTTTTGAATATAATAATATTTTGGTTAAAAAAAAGTATATCCAAAATACAAAACTTTGTAAATATAAGAAACTTGAAACCCTTAGAAACATTAGGAACCTTATGCGATTAATGATAGCACCAAGTTAATTTGCTTAGCAAAAATGAAAACAAAAAAGCTCAAAATAAACCTTAATTTAATTATTTTTCATTCACTTTGTTCACGGTTTTTGAAATATTACTTTAAGTAGTAAAGAATAAAAATAAAAGTTTTGCCTTGCCTCTGTACCAGATTATAAAACATTTTCGGTGAAGCTGCTTGGAAAATGAGATAAAGTAAAAATGGCAGTGGAGGTGAGTTGACTTCGTGTTGTGCAAGGAACCAACAGGGAGATATAATTGAATGAGGAACATATAACGAGGAGAAGAACATCACAACGAACTTTTGGGTCGATAGATGACTGTCTTGGGGAAAACATTCACCTGAAGCATTGTTCCGCCACAATAGGGATGAGAGATAACGAGATCTGCTCAAAAATCTAAGACCTGCAATATCCTAAGATTCTTACACGATGCAAAACTTGCTTACGAAGTGGAAAATTTTTTGAGCAAAAAAATTAAAGTTTAAGTCATAACCTCTCCTCTCCCCTTTTCTTATGGTTTTTTTTCTTGCGGTTCTTTCTTTCAAATTAAAAATTGAAAAGAAATGTTTGAGGCAGAAAAGAATGCTTAGTTAAAATGGTAATAATGAACACTTCTTGCCAGTTGAAGAAAAGTAATTTGCAAAAGAAAATGCAGAGTTAATGGAGTTGACTTAAAAACCGATCCAAAACTGATTAAATGAAAAGATTATATTGTTCAGCATTTAGACAAACAACTTAACCTTGAATGTGGAAATATTTTCATGTCATTCATCAGTTTGGTTGTAACTCGAGGTGAAGATCCTTGGAATATGCTAAACAGAGATCGATAAATTCTTTGCATTTCTCTTATAGTTGATTTTCTCGAGGATTTCTAGAGGAACATTTTTTGCTGAAAAATAGAACAAGAAGGAATCCAGTATCAGACTGAAATAGAATATGACATTGTTTTGTTCGCCTCTTGACATAGTGATCAAGAGATATTTTACATGTGACTCTTATTTTAGTGCATATGCGACATTTCAATTTTATGTTTGTATCTTCAATAAAATTTGGACACCCAAAAAAACAAGAAACAGCATTAAAGAATAAAATATCCAACGTTAAAAATATTTTTATAGGGAGTACCATTAAGCACTTTCTACAACAATTTTTTGAATTTAATATTATGTAGAAAATTCTTTTAAAATACACAAATTCTAATATTCATTTATTTCGTTCGATCAATACTATTTAGCACATACTTTTCCTTGTTGAAGCATGGAAAATTTACTTACTCTTTAACTTCGTGGTTACGGTCGTCATTATATGCAACTACGTAGAGCGAAATTCATTCACAAGAGACAACTGACTACATGCTGCAGCAGACCAAATTTCAGTTCTTAACATGGGAACAGAAGTTAAATTACCATCGCAAGCGCGTTTGCAGATGTAATTTAAAAAGGTTAAAATGCCTTTTATTCCCTATGGACCAAGAAAATTGCTTCCCCTCTCTAATGACATATGTCATATATCTAACCGATGAAAATTACATTCTAAAAATGTAAGAAAAGCCCATTTATTAAGTAATTCAACAGATTCCTTTTTTAAAAGAAATGTCATAAAAAGTAAAAATAAAAATCTCGTATAACTTTTTTTTTTGCGGAATTTTTCAAAATTGTACTTAAACTTTTGCCTGAATAAATGCAGAGTTCTGTTTCATACCCTCTCGCCGTATGCAGTATTTGACAGACATGTCTAAAGAGGGAAGGAAAACTATAATAACAAAGGAACAAAGAAAGGAGAACGGATACTTAAAATCTAACTGAGAGATTTCGTCTTCGACAAGGACAGAAAAAGGCGAGAAAGCAATAAGCAGCAATCACCCAAAAATGAGAAAAGAATGACAACAGTGCAAACAAAGTTATTCCTCAGTGGATTCAGTGTATTCCAGGGAGTCCACAACCTATTAAAGAAGAGCTCAAGACAATCTGATAGATTTGAGCGATGCACGACTAAAATCAGAAGTTACCAAAAGCTTATTGGACCCATGCACGAAAAAAACCCCGCTATCTGTAGATCCAAACTTTAGGAGGTGTCGTTATACGAATTAAGAGTGGCTTACAGTCTAATCGAAATGGACCATGCGTTTATAGATTCATTTAAGAAAAAGTAGTCTCTAAAACGCGCTCATCATTATAAAAGTAAGTAAGTTGTTCAAAATTGACCTGGACTCTTGTTTTTAACTACTTTTTGCTATTACAAATTAGACAGGAGCCCACCAGTAACTTTTGAGAAAATTGAAGTATTGCTCTTGTGTGTCAAAACAGAATTTCCAACGTTCTGTAAGTTTCCTCATCTTGTTTCTGATATCGAAACCATGTCAATACTTCAGTTTTCTCAAAAGTCACTTCCCTCCCAAAAACTTGTTGAATGATCCAAACAAACGGTATTAAATGGAGGCATATCAGGATTGTAGGCAGATCATGTAAAATGTCTCATCATAGTTCTGTACTCTGGTACCGCCCCGTGCCCATCTGGCACGGACCTCAGTGAATTGTATCATATCCTGAATGATTGGGGTTACACTGCAAGCGCTGATGTTAAATCTTGAAACAAATTCAAGTACCAAAATTTTCCATTTGTTCGGTATGAACTCATTTGACAGTGCGATTAAAAATAACGTCGATCAAAGCAATTTCTGGATTTGTAACTGATATATGGCTGTTTTATGAGTGGACTTGTAGGTACTTCATTTTCGACGCGTTATTTGCCCTTTTTAAACGACTTACATCAATTAAATACTGACGAACGGGATAGATACAGGCCCAATAAGTTGCTTGAAGCGTACGGTGAATTTGCCTTCCAATCATACATTCCTTGGTGAGAAATTTAATAATTATACATGCAGGCACAGACTCCATTTTGTTTCTCCAATGCGCTGTTGTCCTGGCAACTAAAAAAGTTATGTTCAGTGATCACTAGATGTCAATGTTGCGAAGCAGACAATAACATTATTGAACAGTGAGAAGAGAAGCAAAAAAAAAACTGTGGGTACTTACAATAGGTGAAAGGAGAGAGATCCGGAAAACCACATCCCATAAAGAAATTTATAAAGAAGCTTAATGTACACTACCCTATCAAAAGTCATGGAACACCATCACTTTAATAGAAACACTAAAAAATATACATATATTAGTATGTTGTTGGTCCACCTTTTGTTGCTATCACAGCTTCTACTCTCTGGGGCATACTGTCCACAAGTTTTTGATACGTTTCGACAGGTAATTTTCGCCATTCTGCCATAAGTGTCTTAGACAGTTCGGTCAAGGATTTCGGGCAATCGACGTTCCAACACGTCCCACAGATGTTCGATGGGGTTCAGATCGGGGCTTTGGGCAGGCCAGTCAAGTTCTCGAACCCCCTTTTCATCAAACCATGTGCCTACAGCCCTTGCCTTATGGCAAGGTGCGTTATCGTGCTGAAATAGAAAAGGGCCATTGCCAAAATACTGCCAGAGAGATGGGAGTGCTGCGTTGTCCAGAATGTCTTGGTAACGCTCTGCGTTTAGATGTCCGTCCACAGAAACGATTTCACCCAAACCATACCTTGAAAAGCACTCCCATACCATAACCGACTCTCCGCCGAACTTCACCGTGGGCACAACACAGCTTGGCAGATAACGTTCGCCGGGCGTTCGCCATACCCAAACCCGTCCATCGGATTGCCAGATGATGTAGCGGGACTCATCACTCCATTCGACCATTCGCCATTGATCCAGAGTCCAATGTCGTCGCTCTTTGCACCATTGCAATCTCCTCGCTGCGATGCTGGTGCTGATGTGAGGTTTGTGGGCTGCCGCTCTGCCATAAAAACCCATTGCAAGCAGTTCCCTACGAACAGTCAGGGTGCGAACAGATATTCCCGTCGACTCTATGAACGATCTTGTCAGTCCATCAAGCGATGTGTGACGGTTTGCAGTGACCACTTTACGAAGAGCCCTTTCGTCTCTGGCCGACATGATCTTGGGTCTTCCAGTCCTAGGTGGAACACTTGTGGTGCCTTTCTCTTTCCTTGCCCGGATGACGTTGTGAACGGTCGATTTCGGGATGTTTAGGAGGGTTGACCTCTCTCTAACAGTTTTGCCTGCGAGATGCCACCCAACAACTGTACCTCTTTGGAAGTCTGAAAGCTCTTTTCTTTGAGACATTCTTACAGCATTCACGCAAGCATCATCTCATAATAGTATACTCTCTGTTATGTAGTGCTGGGAAGAATGCCAACAGTGAAATTGCAAAGGAATGTCTCATTTTCATGCAAATCAGGGTTGTCCCATGACTTTTGATAGGGTACTGTACCTTTGGAGGGTTGAGCATACAAGTAGACCAAGTCACATATTTGACACTCGTAGTAATTTAGAGTTAAAGCTATCATATTATTAAAAATGAGAAATCATGATTTACATAAAGAGGTGCATGTTACTGTGTCTCGAAAACATAATTTTTCTTGTCCTAAACTTTGCTGTTGGTCCACCATTTATTGAAAGTGGACTTGGTCTATTTATATTTTCAGCCATTCATATCTTAACCCTCATTTCTTAATATTTCAAAATATTTTTTACATCAATACTACTTTTGGGTTAAATAAATCAGTATTTTAAATTCAGATAAATAAAACAATATTTCATTAATTAATATTCTGTTTTTGATAAAATCTTTATCATTAAGCATACTATTTCGGCCCCCCTTAAAAAGTAAAGTCATTAGTAAATGGTAATAATTTTTTAATAATTACTACCTATCTGCATTTAATAATGCACTATGCTGCTTGTTTTTATCCCAGATTATTTGATAAATTTGGCCAACATTATCGTTTTTAGAGAGATACGGGCCATCGAAAATAAGGGCAGAGAGAAGCTCTCGAAATGGATAGTGCTGCTCTAGGACAACGCCAAGCCACTTGTGGCCAAGAAGACCCTCCACCTGCTGGAAACATTTTGATGGGAAATCCTTAAACATCCTCCGTATAGCCCCGACATCTCCCCATATGACTCCCATATTTTCTGCCCCTTAAAAAATCACTGACAGGTCATCGGTTCACCTGCGACAAGGAAGTGCAGAACACCGTGGAAAAAGGATCCGTATGCAACCGAGGAGTTTCGACACTGAAGCCAACACTCGCTTCTTATTCTCTGAGATCAGTGCATCATTATCAAAGGAATTACGTGTAGGCGTCATGTTACACATTAACTGTACGTCAAATATTCTTTACTTAAAATATTCTGTAATTAAAATATTCGTTAGATATAACTGTAGTCTCCTTTTCATTTAGGCACACCTTATAGTTCATGGAGTATCGACTAACGTCAAGTAAGCTGATGTATAAATTTTGGAAATAACTAAAAATTATTACCGTCGTTTTCGAAGTTCATTCCAATGGCTGCATCAGAGACCATCAATCAGAGACCATCAATCAGAGACCATCAATAGGGAGACATTTGAAGCTTCTCCCATACAAACTTTGTAATATGCTCCCTCTAGATAGAACCAATGAAGCGGTGTGGACCACTCATATAATTTAGTCATAATTTACGTCAGTTTTTTGTGTACAATATATACCGCTTGCTTTTGTGAATCTTATAATTTGTTTTCTGAGTTTCTTTAAAGTTGTATTTTATTTATATTATTTTCTTTTGTTTCACTTTATTTACTTAACAGATGTTATTTAGTTTATTCCTTTATTTAATTTAATCGATTTTATATTGCATTAATTCCTGTTAAATGTTTATGCTATAAAATGAAAAATTAAATTAGTCCATATAAAAAAATACTGATATTAAGATCAAACATTTAATTAAGCATTAATAATCAAGTTAACACGTAGTAAAGTAAAAATTTAAAAAAAATAAAGTAGACATGCAAAAAAGAGGCATTCTTGCTTCGTTATGAAACATTATTCATTATGCAATAAAAGCAATTTGAGTAAACTACAGTAAGACCCCGACTTACGTCACTGATTGGTTCCCGGAAATATGACGTAAGTCGAAACATTTCTTATACATGTACTCGAATATTCATCTCACCAAGAAATAGAGAAGAGCATGTACATGTTTAGTAATGCAAATACATGTTTATGTATAAGGAAAAAAAGGAAAAAATATATCCAAGAATCTTATTTTCTAATTTTTATTTTAAAAAAGTAGTTAGAGATGTTTGAACAGAAGCTTGACTTTTTCCACCACATCTGAAAAACCTTCAAAATCAACACCTAAATGAGGGCACAGCTCCCGCCAAACACTATTCATGCATGCTTGAGATACCTCATCTCGTGAATCCTTGATGTTCTTCACTGCATCCAATTTTGTGTATCTTTTCCAAAATTCCCTTGTGGGGGCCTCTCTTCAGTGTCGACTGCTTTGATGGCCATAGCAAATGTTCACCTCAAATAAAACGCCTTAAAGTTGCAATGACCTCCTGATCCATTGGTTGCAACAATGACGTTGTGTTAAGCGGTAAATACAGCAGTCTGACATTTGGATGCAAACTATCTAAGTTCACAAGAGCCCTGGAGCATTATCCATAACAAGAAGAGCTTTAACATTAAGGGTTCCATTGGCTTAGAGCTATGTTTATCATAATTAGCTAGTTTGCATGATGATTCACGATAAACGGTTCGAACACTTGCATTTTTTATAAGTTTTTTGGGCTAAGTGCGAAACAAGCGTCGTAACACCAAAACAGTGGTGGAAATTTATAAATGACGTAAGTGCGAAACGACGTAAGCCGAAACGTCGTAAATCGGGGTCTTAATGTACAATCTGATATCTGATGACTCATACATATAAATTCTGGGATCCTCTTAAAAAACATTGATTGTTACGAATGATCAGCAGATTCCTCACACAGCATGAGCAATAGATTCTTCATTCCTCGTCGGTTAGCACAAAACTTTGCCACCATTGCTCTGATATTTTAGTAAAAAAGGCAGCTTTTTTTTGCTAAAGCTGCGAAGACGTGTTCACATAAAACTGGCGATGCTTCCATTGACGACGCAATGTTTCAAGATCATGAACACTATATCTCCACCGTGCATTTTACCGTGGAATGCCCACTTGACTCTGTGTCAAACAGGTCAGACACACGTTAACGAACTTAACGGTGTTTCTAACTTTCAATTTAACTTTTACTGAAACCAATACGTCATCACCCACAGCGCGAAAAAGCTCGTTACATTTTTACAGTTATCGTGTTCACACACGTACGGACAGAGATATAAACACACACAGACAGACAGACACACAGACACACACACACACACACACACATACACACACACACACACACACTTTCATAACTCCAAAGTGTTTTTTTCCGGTCTTTTTAGGGAGGTTTAAAAGGTCTAGATTCATCAAAATCTCGGTGAAATTTTTTGACGATTATTATACCTTCTCTGAAATTAAGCTAAAAAGGTAATTTTTGGCCCAACTTGTATATTAGAGGAATGCATTTGTGCATAGTTTCTTTTAATTAGCGTTTTTTTTAACCTATGTCATTGAAAGTTCAGCAATTGTATGAATAGTAAAATCAAATATATACATCCATTTTTTACAGCTCTTCTATTTATTTATTCTAGGCTACTATTATTCATTCCATAGGAATCTATTACTCTATTAGCGTTGTCGATAGTGAGGAAAACTGTTTAATTAAGAGTAACAATGAGTAATATGAAATTATTTAATAAATTAAAACGTAACGGAGCATAAAAGGTGATTATAAGATAACCCGAGATTTTAAATAGAAATGACAATGAAAATTTAATTTTCTCATTAGCAGATGTTGTTCCTGTTAAGTGGACCTAATTTTTGTAACCATCGGATAATGAAGTTAATTAATTATGTTATGACCCAATATAAAACCAATTAGTGGAAGGCTGATCCACGCCCTTCATTTTCCGCCTAATTAGAAACTTCGTTTAATTAAACACTGACTTAATTAATTGTTAAATTTCAATTTTATTCCGAGTAATTATTTAATGCGACCAAGAAAAAAGATTACAAACAATAGATAATGATAAAACCTTTAATTAATATTGTGTAATTCTCATAGTGCAATTTTATAAATACAATCGAAGTTGCACAATTTTATAAATCAAAAAAGATATCTTAACATAAAATTCAAGAAGAACTTTTTTCTCCCTTTTGCATGCTCAAAAACACCCAATTGTCATTGAGGAATTAGATAGGGTAAGTCTAGGAGGTTGGCCACAGAGGAGAGATGGACAATCATTCTAATTTTAAAATTTATAGCTACAGTACGCAACCGACCACATGGTTCACAGCAATGGCCATGACTGCCAACGTATGAACCGCTGATTCATGCTGGCGCGCTGACAGTATAACCATTTTTTTCATTTTGAGAGTTGCTGAAAATTTACGTACATGAAAGGTCTTCCGCATAAAGATAATGAGAAGCAGCAGCATTATAAACCCTTCCACCTTTCCGGAGTCGGTTTTGTTACCGATGGCTGCAAACGTTTTTTTGTTTTTGCCCTGTGGTGACGATTAGGAGAGATGGCCCATTTTTTTTTTTTTTTAGGATAGATGGCCACTCTCAACATTCCTCTGTAATAAGGTGAAAACATCGTCTTCATTTCTAAGAACAAAAATTATTTTAAGATATCTTTCCTTTCAAATTTAAAATGTCCATAATGTCCATTTTGTAAAGTTTTCCCCTTAATTTCCTTTTTTTCCTCAGATAGGTCAATCAAATTAATTAATCGATTGAGAAAAAAATTCCATTTATTTTAATGTTAATGTGTTAATTTTGTTTTATTCTTTTAGTTATCTTAAATTGGGTTGGGATTCTTTTAATAATTAACTTATTTTGTTATTTCTGACACAAATTTAAGCATGGCCAGCTCACTTACATATCTTGCCATCTCTCCTACAGTCATTAAAAATCTTCTTGCTTGGTTACCTTTTCTTAGTATAATAACACTGGTCAACAACAAAATAAAAAAATTTTGGATTGTCAAAGGTATCCAAAAATTTCAGGGTAAATTTTGTGTGCAGAAAATAAAAATGACATTGTTCGATTGGCTCTAGTTTTTGAGATACAGTCAAACCTTGAAAATCCGGCATTCAAAAAACGTGCTCTTCGGGTTTCAAGGAGGTGATTACCGTATAGATCTGTGTTTCTTGTTATTGTTTATTTAGTACATACATTGTACTATTAAATCATTGTTCTGAATTTATTTTTATTGATTTTGCAGGAAACATGAGTTATAAGAACTAACATCATAGCCTTTGTCAAAAAAGCATATTTAGCCTATTTTGATGTGAAGTTTGGAGACCAAGACAAGCTTTGGGCTTCATATAAGGTGTGAATATCTAATAAACTACAGCCAATACAGGAAAACTAGTGTCATTTTTGAAATCAGCAACCCAAAATTAAATAAGAAAAGTCATAAAACTGTTGACAATGAAACTTGTGTTGACCAGTGTAATTTATGATAACCAATCACATTTTATGAAAGCTTATTATTACCAAACAGGATAAGGCAAAAAGATGTTAACATTAAAGGGGTGTTTTAATCACTTTAAATTACAAGGCAGGGATTTGGTTACAGGGTTTCAATTTGGCACTCATCCCTCTCAATGCACTTATTTAGTCTGTCCATTGTTGTTTGTAAGGCCCTGTGGGCCATTTGGGGAGGAATTCCAGCGATGGTGCATCCCGTCCGGCCCAGGCCCGGAATTTTTTCTTGTACAGTGCTTGGGGATTGAAAGACCTCCATCCAGGCAGCTATCTTCCTTCGTTCCTCTATGGCATATCGGGACGCCATGTTTTAATCTGCGAAAAAAAATTAAGAAAATAAAAAAAAAATTGGTCTCCCATATACGTAGTGTTAACATCTTTTTGCCTCACCCTGTATATGGGAGAATTTTTTCATGATTATAAAATGATAATTTAGGGATGCAAAAAATTATGGCCATCTATCCTAGACTTACCCTACACCCTTTGTTCCTTCTAATGTGGCTCTAAAGGCACTTTCTCAATACTGACTTAAAATTCATTAGAATTTCGCCGGTATTTTTCTGTTTCTACTTTAGCTCGTCATTAACATCGGCTCGTGCATAAAGTGTCGATGATTTTCAACTGGATTTCTAGAATTCGGAAATACTCGACCGGAGTTATCCATTGCTCGAAGCGTGCTGGAATAATGCATAGCGTTTCTTCGGTTTTGGCTCCTGCTTTCTCCATCTTCGTAATGCTGGTATTTGTCAGACAGCATTTTAAGGAAACCTAAACATTAGCTAACATAGAATCGTACATGAAGATGTGGGGATTTCCAGAATCCATAAATACTCGGTCCGAGATGTTCCAGGATGCATGCATGAAGAACGTTTATTATTCCTTTTTTCAAAAGTTGGTGACCCCAAACAGACTTTCTCAATATTTATTTAACACAACTACCTTTAATGCATTTTTAAGGCACAGTTCTACATAATAACGCCTGCACTCCAATAATTTTCACTCTTCAGAATAACTGCCCATCAGAAGAAAATTTTTAAAGCTGAGTTAAATTGTCGTATGTTATTACTCTTCATTCCTTGATCAATGAATGGAGAGTAATTTTGCAGGAAGATTGCAAGCTTGACAAACAAAAACAAAAAAATGGAAAAACGTCTAATACTTTTGCTGGAAAGCATTGTAATAATAAAACTGGCTACTGAAAGGGCGATAATTCAATTTCATTATTAAGTATTTAAAGGTTATCTATCCTCATCTCTTTTCTGGACTTCTTATTATGAGCAACAGTCCATGGTTTCTCTTCCACTTTTTCTTGGACATCGTCAGAGTGATTTCTTTTACAGCTATCTTTTAACGAAGAACTTCGATCTTTGATGGATTCCACATTATTCGCAGAGGTTAGAATCATGATTAGACACCTCTTTGTTATCGATCAGCTTCTATGGAGTTGTCTGCCCTGGCAGTATATAAACATTGCTGAAAGATTTTTTAAGACTACTTATATTTTTAACAACGTCAGACGAGAGAGAGGTTGTATTTCATAGTTAATGCCATCAAACTTTTTATTAACACTTACGAGGGGCGTCATAAAGTTTTAATTATCAATTGAATAAATCAAGCTGCGACCATGAAACTTGGAGATGGTGTTAGTCCTTCTCTATACAGGGTGGTCCATAAGTCTGTCCCCCCCTTTTATTTTTTGAACCGAAGCAGATGTGTCAATTTTGAGGAATCCAATGAATAGGAAGTTGTGGGTGGCCTATCCCATGGTGCACTTTTCATCATTCCAAATATGCAAATTAGGACACATTCAAAATTTATCTCAAAAACCGTAAGGGATAGAGAAAAAAACCCAATTGCAAACTTGTTCAGCATAAAAAAGCAAACAAAACAAAAAAAAATCATCCAAATCGGACCAACCAATCACCCACAATCAC
>JAHWFO010001317.1:0-12091 GCA_023313115.1 Rhysida immarginata
CAGACTGCTTGGCACCCACAGTCAAACACGGAGGTGGATCAGTAATGGTCTGGGGTGCAAACTGTGCAGGACCTCTACCGATCCTTCCCAAGACATGTTGCTGCTGTGCTGGCTGCCCACGGTGCCCCAACACCTTATTAAATAAAGATTTTGGATTTCTACCAGGTGTTTCAGTTTCAATGTCCAAGACCTGTATATAATTTTAACGGGACAAGAAATTCTTTAAAATAACCCCCCCCCCCTTGGAAAAATTGAATTGATAAGAATTTTAAATTACATAATGCCTAAAGGTAGAATAAAAGATACGAAAACTTTAAGCATTCTTGAAAGGTTACAATGTCTAGATAAAAGGAACAATATTCTTGCCCCAATAGGGATCAGGCAGCACACATCAAAACGGATATAAATGTGGCAACATTGGATAAATTGTTAATGAAGAAAACAACTGAAGAGACAAAGTGACATTATGAACGAAAATAGAACATTCCCCACCAAAACAACCGATATTGCTGTTGTATTCAGCTCTCCAATCAGTCCGGCGTTCCACACAAATATAATATTTTTTCGGCTCACAGGTCCAGCTAGAGAGGTACTGCTTTATTGAACAATAGGTTCTAAGGAAAAATTAGCTCCCATTTATAACTAGTTTTTACAGATTAATTTCCCTTTCCTTATATTCTTAGGCTGCTTTAATTTCTGGAAATTGGAATTACCCCTCATTAGGAATAATAACAAAGGACTCGGAAACTCTTTTAAGATTAAAATAAAATGAGTAAAAAGCCATGGAAGAATGATGGGATTGTCTCGAGATTATTACCCATTATGGACATCGTTAAAGCTGCGTCGTACTAGCATCGGCGTCATGATGAGCTCCACGGAGAGTAGCTAAACAAGGCGGCGGCTCTAGGCTGGCTCTTGCCATCCAACAGGACCCGATTCTCAGGCCGTTTCGTTATCGGCGGCTGGCTCGGCTCTTCGCTCGGATCTGTTCGTCATCTCCCGGACGGTGGAGGCGGCTCGATCAAGTTTTCTCGTTGGGACTCACGCTGACATCTTTTTTTTATGTTCTGCATGCTGCTCGGTAACAGGTCGTTTTGTCAGTTCCTTCCTTGCTCTAATTTAGAGGCATCATAATGGTCACTGGTGGGATGGCTGCCTATTTCCTTTCTTTTTCCGACTGTTCATTAACACCCTCTAAATTTGTTGACAACTTTCTCAGTTTCAATGCCTGACTGGCCTTCTAGTATTCTCTTTAGATGGATCTCTTGTACATTTTTCTCCTGACAGTTCCAACACAAAATCTACTTCGGACAATTCTAGCACATCTTACTGCAGTCGCTTCAAAAATACGTCCCTTCTCAATGTCTGCATTCCAAAATGTCTCTGAAAACAAAAGGTCGTTCCTAATCGCGTTGACAACGTCCGAAACTTGAATTATTTATCAAAGAGCTATTGACGGGAATGGAAAGAAACCCTTCTCTTGATGACGTAAAATACGGATGCTCTAATCGGTACTTGGATTTTGACTCCCGAAGAGAGGCGAGCGTTCCCGACGGTGTCTTCTGGACTTCCCTTTGTCTCCTCCATATCCTGTCTTCACGTTACAAAAAAAAAGGCTCAGGGGTTGCGTGATCGCCTCTGAACCCGTTGGTCCTTCGGAAGTAAGGCAGTTGAAAAAGACGTTAATACCAAACAAACCAAAAACCAAACAAAAAAAGAAAAACTCTGACAAAGGATTTTATTATAATAAAACTCCAACTGCAAATCTCAATAAATGTCTTATCTTCATTCTTGATTAATATTTTTTTAAATCGTAGTCCCACAAAACAACTCGAAGTGTGTATATTTTCTCCCATGCATGCTCAATCGAGTTCATATTCGGAGATCTTGCTGGCCACTCGATGCGTTAAATATCCTCACTTTGCAGAAAGTCCACCAGATCATAATTCTGTGGGGACGTGCATTATTAATTACTATTTTCGCTAACTGATAACATGGTACCGCGCAGGAATTATTTTGAAGATGGTCGTAATCGATACAGTGGCACGTGCTCTAATGGTACGCTTATGACACCCTCAAAATTTTTCAATGATAAAATATAGCAGGTAGTACAAGGCTGAACCACAACGTAAGTTACACTCTGAAACAGTAAAAACAGATATAAGTTAAGATCCCATACACACATTCTGAGAAAAACATGCACCATTAATTTTACTTTTTCTACATAATTACCCAATAATTGTATACACTTGTCTGAACGTGAGATTAACTTTTCCATGCCGCTGTGGTAAAAATCCGCTCCAGCGTTTCTCAACCATGTCAGCACTGCGTCTTTGACATGAATCAGTGCGGAAATGTTTTCCTCCCAGGTCTTTAATTTTGATTTGTCGCTTGTCCAGAATCATCTCATTAACGCGGGCAATGTGCTCGGGAGTGTTGGACTAGGATGGTGTTCCTGCACCGTAATCGTCTGTCAAATCTGAGCGCCCATTTTCGAACTGCTGGCACCACTCCACAATTGCAGGAAGAGAAATCACATTATCCCCGTAGATACTGCAAATTTCCTTAAGGATTTCAGTGCAATTTAAGACTTTTGCCCACAAAAAATGGATTGTTCCGCGAATCTCCAACTTGGAGTGTAATCAGTTACTGCCGCATGACACAATACTCTTGCGTACGCAGTAAACGCGTGAACACGTGGGATCATGCAAGGTTGCAATTATAGACATACAGGCTACATCCTTAAAAAGGCGAATGATATCGGCGCTCTTCGACCACAGATGGTAATGAGTTAACTAACATTTTGATTCACCATCGTATATAATCCAAATAGCGTATCGTTTAGCTGTTTGATGATTAGCTCATCCAAATAGCTCATCCATTTAGCTTATCTAAATAGCTTATCCAATTAGCTGTTTCATAATTAGCTTATCCTTTTAGCTGTTTCATAATTACTTAACCGAATACTTATCGAAATAGCTGTTTGAAAATTTGCTTAACATTTACCTTATCCAATTAGATCCTCTAAATAGCTTATCCACTAAGCTTATCCAATTAGTTTATTCATATAGGTTAACTAAACAGCGTATCCAAATAGCTGCTTGATAATTATCATATTCAAATGGCTTATCCGAAGAGCTTATCCAAATAGTTTAGCCTGTTATTTTATCGACACAGCTGTTTGATATTCATTTTAACCAAAGGGTTTATTCAAACAGCTTATGCAAAGAGGTATTCAAATGACTTATCCAATTAGCGTATCAAATAGTTTGCACAATTAGCTTATCCATTTATCTGTTTAATGATTAGTTTATCCAATTATAAATATACTTCTGTTTCCGAAAATCATTTCGCTTCGCTAGCCATGAAGCTAGCACGACGGTTTCGTCGTCATGCAGTGTTGAAGTTAAACTGCTATTTACCGACTGGTTAAGTCCTAACCTCGCCTGCTGCAACGCAGAAAATTTTATCCGGGAATTTAACGAATAGTTACTTTTAATTGACGTTGTTGCAACCGGCTATAGTGGTCCATGTTCTAATGACACCATTAAGGTACCAATGAAAAATTGCAAAGGTAAGATTTGTTATGTAATCTATCAAACTACTTGTAAAGACATGCCATGATCGAATATAAAAGAGTAATTAATAAATGCGTAGATTGCCGAAATTTATTCAGGGATAATTGTGCTACTGATATTATGGTACTATTAGAAATATTCAATGCTTTGACAGGGCATGTATCATATCAAACAACAAATAACAACATGCCATGAATGAATATATAAGTATAGTTATAATACACCATATTGCCATTAATGACCGGACACTTTCGATTTTAGACGTTTTGTCGAATATCTAGAAAAATACTTGACGAATTATCCTGAAATTTCAAGGGTATAAAAAGATATTACACCTCATATATTTCAGCGAAGGTTTTCTCCCTAAGGCAAATAGGGGAACAGCAAAGAAGTGAACCAAAAAATTAATGTTTGGAATCACCCTGTAAAAAATAATGCTTGAAATGCATTGTAGCTGTAGCATATGCTTAAGAGGCTTGTTTTACTTTTCTATGTTCATTTGTATGAGAATAGCACGTATATTCATGCAGATATCAAGGTTTCTTTAAAAAGGTCGAAATGTTTTCGTAGGTTTTTTGTTTATAACACGCAAGATTTTCAAGCCAATGCAATGCCATTTACAGACAACACCCTGCAATCAGAATAGAAAAATATTAAATATTTGATGAAATAGGAACATTTTTTCTAAATGTTTAACTGCGCATGCATTACCAGATTGTCTTTTCCATAATTTATTAGCCAAATGTATAGAGCTACTCTTATAAAAAGTCCAAGCAAATACCCTGAAAATTGACAAAGATATCGCCCATAGAATGAGTTGAATTTCAGTTGCTCTCAAAAATAAACAAAACGATAGGGGGCTGTCTCCAAATTTTTATTTTTGGATCGGACACCAGCTGATATGAAGTTAATATAAAGTCAATATTTTTTCATGTTTGGAATTTATACATTTGGCTAATAAATTATGCAAAATACCATTTGGTATTGCATGCGCACGCGCAGTTAAACATTATTTAGTAAAAATGCTCATATTTCATAAAATATTTAATATTTTTCTATTCTAATTGCAGAGTGTTGTCTGTACTGTAGTTTGTCAAGTTTTCTGTAAATAGCATTGCATTGGGTTGAAAATCCTGCGTGCTATAAACAAAAAACTTACGAAAACATTTCGACCTTTTTAAAGAAACCTTTATATCTCCATGAATATACGTGCTATTCTCATACAAATGAACACAGTAAAGTAAAACAAGCCTCTTAAGCATATGCTACAGCTACAATGCATTTCAAGAATTATTTTTTACAGGGTAATTCCAAACATTAATTTTTTAGTTCACTTCTTTGCTGGTCCCCTATTTGCCTTCAGGAGTAAACCTTCGCTGAAATATATGAGGTGTAACATTCTTTTTACACCCTTGAAATTTCAGGATAATTTGTCAAGTATTTTTCTAGATATTCGACAAAACGTCTAAAATCGAAATTGTCCGGTCATTAATGGCAATATGGTGTATATATAGATTATCGAATGTGAATCACTGGAACCTGTCTTAATGTTTTCAAAAGCAATTGAAAATATTTGGAATTATATTTCAAATAGGTTATGTGACGACGATTAGTTCAGCCTTTTGGTACTTGGTTATGTCATTCCTTAATGATGTATTATATTTCATATGCTAATACAATATTTAATTTCATGTTAATTTTATTTTTGTCTTTTTTCTTTGCAGACTATGAACAAAATGATTTTACATTCTACAGGCTTGAGTCTTCTCCTCTTCTCAGTTCTAGTAATTTTTTCAATAATTACGGACTTAGAAGGAAAGAAGGACAAGACAGTATCTTCAAAACCAGGTATTAGATATATATATAAATTTTATTATAAGATGTTTTAAATACAGTATTGTACAAAAACACCGAGCAGTTTTTAAAAAATTATTTCAAACAAACTGTAAAAAAACAAATGCATTTCGCAAATTACTAGGTAGAAGAAGATTCAAAGAATTTCAAAAGTTTATAAATCAAGAAGTGATATTCAATGCCACACAGCAGTGCCGACTTTTTTCATTAGCAAAATGAAAACGCCACAGGAGAATTCGTTTTATGAGGTGCAGTTTGTGAAATGTGAGCCCGTTATTCAAATGTCACGAAATTAGGCTGTTGAGGTTTTTCTTTGGGCTCTATTCCAACGCACCTAGAATACGATTAACATTTTTACGTGATGTGTTGGAGAATCAATGCTTTTCCGTTTGCATATGCCACTATTTTTTACGAAATTTTTTTTGACAGAGTAAATTTGCTTATGACGAGAAGACAGTTTGTTGAACCGGCGGAATTCAAGTTGCACTTATATAATGATAATTGGAAAATGGTTCTTAGAGGGATTTATTCATGTCATACCTCAAATATTATAAATTTAACAGGGAAAAATTTTAAAAAAAATTTGTCTTAGATTTTTTCTCCATTTAATTATTTAAAAAAATCTCCTAATATTACGTCATTACTGTTATTGTACACTAAAATCCCGTTATAACGTACTTCGAGGGAACTGGAAATTTGTACGTTATCCTGAAACTTGGGGGGGGGGGGGGAATGTGAACAATGCATGTATGCATAGAAAAACATAAAAATACATGACGTGTAGCATTTTAATTCATCTAATAAATAGTAAATAAATATAACTGAAAAATAAAATAATAATTAACAAATAACAAAATAATTAATAAATATATAAGTAAAATCAAAATAAAACTAAAAAATCAAATAAAGAGCTGACGTTTCGGATAGAGCCTATCCTTTATCAAAGCAAAAAAGGATAATTCTCTAAAAGCAAATAGAATATTAGAGAATTATCCTGAAGTTATGAAAGTTGTGCTAACGGACGGGTTTATATATAGTTTGCATGGGGAATAGTAAGGCGTTATTGGCTGACAAACAAGAAGAGAACAAATGAGATTAATTAGACGAACTGTTGGGATAGGACAAGGCGGAGGACAAATAGGAAATAATAAGGGGGCGTCGAGAAAAATGTAATAGGATGAAACATATGAAAGTGAAATTATAAAAACGTTTAGGAATGATAGGGTGCCTAGCAAAAAGATTACGTAAAATTATACCTGATCATTAGTAGACAAAAAAGGGGGCTGTCATGAAAGAATATTATTGACATTGTTCAAAATTATCGATTTTATGATTCCCTGACTGTACTCGGTTTAAAAAATAAAATACAGAATACATGTAGTATTACAGTTGGTTAATTTTTTAAAAATTCTCTGATTTCTTGTAAAATTCTCCGATTTTTTTGTAAAATTCCCTGACTCTTCCCGGTTACAAAAATTCCCTGGCGTTTCCCGGTTTTCCTAGTCGCTAGTCACCCTGTTAGATGCACATTTACTTAAAACTAAAATTAAAAAAAAACGAACATGTGATGGTATGATCTTAACGTAAAGAAAGTATCCGCAATAATATACGCCATTTAATAGTAAAGATAGTCCTGCTTTGCAAACAAGTAGGGGAGCTGTAATTTATGCTCATAGGATATGTTTGATAATCACTGGTTCCTGTCAGATCAGATAAGTAGCTAATTGGTTAGATCATTGGAATGATAACACGATGGTGCCTGTCTCGAGTCCAGAGTGTGTTTTTATCTTTAAACCATAAAGAAAAAAGTCCAAGAAATGTGATACGGCAAACTATCTTTATTGTCGACAGGTTTCGTTATAACACAAGGTGATCATCCACAATGATCAAAGAAAAAACAAAACGAGAAGTCTGGAAGCAATGCTTTCACTGCTATACTTGCCCAAGAATTAACCAAAGGAAGTACACTGAAGTAGGAAAGAAACCAAATGAAACCTAGTAATTCATCCAGAGGATAAAACGGACTCCTATCCTATCAGGACGGTGAGCAGATTGTAGATTTATGAGGGACAAGAAGGAACTACGAAATCTAGTACTCGCGGAAAATGACCTTTAGAATGTCATCGAAGTTGACGTCAAGGATGTGATGATTCCTGCAATGTCTGTGGGAACTTCTAAGGTTGGGCGCGTAATCCATAATGTTGGCGTTTAATGGGTTGGGGTTTTTCTTAATTTTCGGAATCAGCTTCTTCAGAAACTCCTGAAGGTGATTTTCAATGGGAGCAATGGAAACATTAGCTGCAACTCTTCTGTCAAGGTGGATAATAATCCTCATGGTAATATTTTGTGAGTTTTGGAGATGCTTTCATCTGGACTTATATTATGTAGTCCAGCAGGCATACCATAAAACAGGATGTTTTGCATTAACACTTTACATAGCAATAGTTTGCAATCCACTTAAAAGGTACCGTCATGCCTCAGAAGACCAACAAGAGAAACTTTGCGTTCTTAGCATGATTTATGGGGTTTGGTCGGCACTAATTTAATCAGGCATTACCATTTTCACCACGGTCGGTCGCTGTAGATGAGCGCTCTTTAATTCATTTTGCAAGAGCGAGCTTAATTCTGGATATGAATTGACAAACTTCACTTATTTTATGGATACTTACAGTTTTTATCTGCTTTGGACTACACGAACCCAAAGATAAACAGACAATAATCTTACTTTAAGTATGCAATGGGGATAGGCTTCACTCAAGATATTCTCTTGCCGGAATGTTCTATATTCTTTGAAGATAGATAGCTAATTTTTGATTTATACCTTGAAATTCATGATGCCAAAATTTCCGCAACTAATTTGAAGCTGCCTAGTCTTTGGTCGGCTCCGTCGAATTCACCCTCGAAAGTCGCCAGCAACGATTATATTGCATCGCAGAGTGAGAGAGCAGTGGCGAAACTCTTCAAGGATCCTGTATTCCTTGAACGTTTGACTGAAAGGTTAGTTGATAAATTCATTGCCCATATGGATTGTAAGTTTGCTAATTTGTCAGCCAAAGTGAATGTGGTTACATCTCGTATTGATTCTTTTTCATCCCAGCAGACGCTCCTAGAGAACAATTTTACATCACTTTAAAACAATTGTCGAAACTCGAAGATAATGTGTTTGCTGAAGGGAAATAGAAGATCGATGAGGCCTTCATTGCAATAGATACTCTCGGACAACATTCTCGTTGAGCAAATCTTCGGCTGTTTGGAATGGTGAAGGAGTCACTGACGGGTGCCATGTCGGCTCATTTCCGAGATAAGTGTGACGTCCCAGTCGCCCCCTCAGACATCGTAGCGGCGCAATGATTGGGTTCTTGAGCGTCTGATGCTCCACGACCTGCCATTATGCGCTTTTCAACTTATTCTATTAGAGACTTGAACTTAAAAAACAGAAAAAAGTTGAAAACCCGTGAGCCCCGACTAGTAATAGTTGAAGATCTCACTACTGCCCGATATTAATTCCTCTGTGATGCCAAATCCAAACTTGGTGTCTCTAATGCTTGGAGTTTTGGTGGGAGAATATTCTGCAAAGACTCCCAAGGAAAATCAAGTTCGTATCAAGGAGAAAATGTGCCTCGTATCTTCGCACTTTTTGACCTTCCAGTGTCTCTTAAGCCATTTAACTTCGCCGAATTCCTTTAATTACAGGCCGTACTTGACTGGATGTTATTTCTGTTTTGTTGCTAATGGTATATAACAGAAGGCCAGCCTTTATGTAAATTTAATTCTATGTTTATTTATATCCATAATTCCATACATTTCTAGTAAATTTTTTACGGGTTCAAAATATATGTATTATCTTACGTACTAATTTACAGTTAATGATCAGTTTAACCACTACTGTTCATTGTTTGACTTTGTCTTCTTATATTTTGCTCGTTCTCTCTTTATTTATTTGATTTTTCCTTATTTTAACTTAATTTTCCATCTTTTTCAATTTTATTAATTTCTTTTAATGTTGCTTTGCTTTATCTATTTTTTTTCCTTTGATTTTTAGTAGTTAACTTTTTTGTTTTTTTTCCAGTGTTTTTTGTTTTGCATTCTTCGGTTTTTATTTTCTCAGTTTTTATTCCATTAGTATTATTTTTGAGTTTAAATTATTAAGGGTGTTCAATTTTGCACCTAGCTTTTGTTTTTATTTTTTTTTTAACAGTTTATGCCATGATGCGATTTAGAAAACCTATACCCATAGATGATATTGTGACACTCCAGGGGGTGGGGGAGGTCCGTCATTTGGGGGTTATCTGGTACCGAGGGTAGATTATCGAGGAACGGCATCTTAACGACTGCTGTATGATGGTCGCAGCAGCTGGGACCGACGGTTTTACGTGCCTTCCGAAGCACGAGGGGAGATGGAAATTTCCAGGTGATCACTGAACTTATGGTTAGCCATGCTCAAGGTTGCTTAACTCCACTATTGCATTGAGCAAGACAAGACAACTACGGCTGCCCCCTTCACTTGGGGGTATCCAAAGGTAACCATCGCACCCAGCTAGGAACAATCACGGGTTTGATACCTATTAATAAAAGATGACGATAGGCTTTTGGGGTAAAAAAACAAAAACGTTGCTATGATTTATTCAGATACAAAAAATACAAAAACCCAATTATCATATGATTACAAAATATAACTAGGGTCCCCGACTGTAAATCTAGCCTTTGTGTGATTTTCGGTGAAAATCATGAACGTTTGCCAAAAGTGTGCACGAAATTGTAAATCCACACATTTTGGTGACTTTCGGTGAATATTATGAACGTTGGCAATATGTGTGCACGAAACTGTAAAATAAGACTTAGATTAACTTCAATAAAACTTAATGACAACAGTCTTCTCTACCTTGGCAGTTAAAACTTCTCTCTGACTACACTGCCTGTGGCTTAAGAAGGTTCACGTTTTGTTCACCCGTCAATTGCACAGAAGCCAGCGGGATCACTCAACACCCTCATGTGCTCAGCCTTCACCTGAACGCTGCTCGTGCCTCACGTCTGAAACCGCCACGCAATCAACCCATAACAGAAGGAAAACTTCGTGTGCACCTTTTTTTCCTTAATATCCAAATGCGAAGCTGTAACCCTTCTATGTCCTACCCACGGACAAAGTTACTAATGACTCAAAAACGTACATATACTGCGTGTAACCAATACACCAATCTGGGCTTCTGAATTACTCATTATCAACGCCCATGACACGAGGCTGGCCGCCAGCAATCAATCTGAGCAACTGGAGCAAAGCTATTGCACTAATTCTGCATGGTGAAGAATCGGTGTCGTCAAACAGCTGGACACTTGTGCCACTCACAAGAACATCCTGACGTCATTACTGACATACCTATTAATTACATTAAACATGCACAGGCTTTTATTGTTCGCATCGCTTCAATTCCATATGGAATGACTTGTCCCTAGAAAATCGTGCATGTATAAATAGTACTGAGATTTTCCCAACAGCAGAAACGCTCAATTGCAGGAGGGATGCGCTAAGATCAATATTCGTCCGTAGCCACACAGAAACTGCAAATAGTTTCTTCAAAGTTTTCCAGGGGCACTTGAAAACAACTTATTATAACAACCACCACCCAGTCAAAAGATATGTCCATCGCAGTAATACAAACCAAGGTCTTTTATAGACCTTGACACAAACTATCCCGCTTCACTGCCAAACAATTCGGGGCAGAAGAGCGTTAGCGGCGCACAGATCAACGAAAGAGCATCGATGGTTTATCCTTGCAGACCGGTTTCACAACAAACAGCGCAGAAACAAAACAAAAAAACATCATCATCAAATCAGCACTGGGCAAAACATTTTTCTTCCTAAGATTGCACTTCAACAACTTAAAACATCAGACTGATTAATACCAAGCGGGCGAAGGACCCATTGTTTGATTTGAACTTCGCTTCCAAAAGATAGGCTTAATTTTTTAAAGCACACCAATAGGACAGCAGCAGTTTTGTGTCTTACTTCCACAACGACAAACATAACAAGAAGCTATTCAAAATTTTTTAACTAGTTAATTCTCAAAAGGAAACTCAACGTCAACAATTGACATAACGATGAATACGGAGAAGTTCATCACTGCTGCGCAATGTCACCGAAACATTTGCCAACTTTTAGTTGATGGCACTGTTAGTTTACGTACAATAGAAAAATGGTATCGCCGGTTCAGACGCGGAGATAGCACTCTTCAAGATGCACCTCCTCTGGTCGGCCAATCATGATTTCAGATGGTGATCTACGCCAATCAATTGATGAAGATCACAATGTAATAACGAGGGAACTCGCGGAACAGTTCAAGGTTCACTTTTCAACCATTACTCCGCATCTGCATGAGCTGAATCTGTCATTCAATAAAATGAGGTTTTTGTGTTGGAATAAAAATCCGGAAAAAACTTTTGCAACAACCTGATATTTTCTAAAAGGGCTTTTCAAAGCGACCAATCTCCGGATCCACTGAACCGATTGCAATGAAATTTTCCACACTTACTTATCTTACCACGTAGGCACTCACTAAGAAACGGTTTTTCAAAATTCCATTCCTAAGGGGGGTAGCGGGAGGGGGGGTTACATTACAGTATTTGGTTATAAAAAGCATGTAATGAATAACGTCATATCTACA
>JAHWFO010001317.1:12191-32244 GCA_023313115.1 Rhysida immarginata
GGGGGTTAATTACAGTATTTGGTTATAAAGGCATGTAATGAATAATGTAAAATCTGCATTTGCGATATAGATTTATACTTTGTCTGGATTATCTGATTTTCTTAAGGGGGAGGGGGTGGAAGTAAAAATAATACAGTATATAAAGAAACTGGTTGACTGACTCATCAACGCACAGCAAAATCTACCGAAGCCACAAACTCGAAACTCGGTGAGGTCATTGGAAGGATAGCGTAGGGGCGTGTTAAAACGGGGTTTTTCGAAATTCGGACCCCTGCCCACCCAGGAGGGCAGAAAGGAACTTCATGTTCGGTCGCTTGGCTCCGCCCCCAATAAACGCAGATCTTCGAAATTTTGTAGGATGGTTTCTAGCTACCGTTCCAAAAAAGTGGTTTCCCCGTTTTTCGATATTCGAATTTTAAGGGTGCGAAAACTGATAAAAATCGATTTTCGGGGGCGTTTCACAAAATTTTCTGACATTTTGATGCAACGTCACGGGAATAAACAGAAAAGCAACGAAATCCGGAGGGAGGGTCTCGGGAATATTTCCGCTTTGTGAGGGGCGCCAGGAGAGTCCAAAGACTTGGCCCCCCGTTTTGTATTTTTGCCGTCTAACTCTAATGCGGAAATGCAGAGAGCTTCAAATTTGAGCACCAGGATGTAAAAGATCTATATAAAAAAAGATCATTCGATTAATTTTGAAAAGCGATTATTAGGGGGGCAGAAATCCAAAAAAATCTCAGAATAGGCCTAATTTTGACGTTTGCATCCGGTCAAAGTACGACTTAGATATTTGAACCAAGAATAGTTTGCATAACTTGCAAAAAACTAATTTCTGTTTTTTTCATTTTTTACTCCTTTGCACCCTTATAGCCTTCCGTAAAAATATGCGATTTCTCGCATTTTACCAGTAATTCGCGACTAAAAATAAGTCTAGGATAAGGAAATTTTGTACGGTGATGGCAATTGACTAGATCAAATATCTGTTTGGTTCATTTTTTAATTATCAGGATCCAATTTTTCGATATTTTATGTTTTCCGGATTTTTTCCGGATTATTTCTTTGGTTTTCATAAATTAACATACAAATTAGCATGTTGAAAGCTTATTTTTTCCATTGGTCATAAAATATGGATTTTGTTATTTGATTTAAAATTTATTTAAAGAACCTAGGACTATTTTTCGATTTATTATGAAGTAGCTGACATACACGGCGTTGCTTGGACTGTTTTTTGATGAAAATTTGCAATTTCTGAATGTCAATATAGAGAAAAAGTGAACATTATTCTCCATCTTTTCTCTCCGGCCCTGAGTAAAACTCACTCAGCTAAAGCAACACCACCTAAAGATATATCTTTAGGTGGTGTAGGCTAGGGCAAAGTAGATAAAAGGATGGGCAGTGACATCGACCGGAAGTCCGGCATTTTTGATCCCATTTTGAATCAGGAAAAGTCTATAATTTATATCCATTTCGACTGTGATTACTGCAATTTGGAGCACAACAACTAGTCAAATATGTGTTTAGTTGAAAATATTAGGAAAAACAAATAAAATTATTATATGTATTGAGTTTTAACATATTCCTGATTCACAATGGGATGAAACAGTGGGAATGTGTTACAACTAAATACACATAATGATTTTATTTGTTATTTCTCATATTTTCAACTAAACACATATTTGCCTGGTTTTTGTGCATCAAATTGCAGTAATTACAGTCGAAATGGATATAAATTGTACGCTTTTCCTGATTCACAGTGGGATCAAAAATGGCGGACTTCCGGTCGATGTCACTGCCCATCCTTTTATTTACTTTGCCCTAGTGTAGGCTAAAGGGCCGTGATTGGAGAGGAGTGAAACAGACTACAATAACAGCATTTTTAAATAGTTTGTCTGTTTGAATACGCTAATCTCCAAAACAACTTGACGATTAATCATAGCGTTTTCACAGGTAAGTTGAGCGTAGCTTGCGGCAATATATAGGCTTACGAAAAAAAGATATCTTAGTTTAAAGTTTTTGCAGTATGCTCAGCTTAGTTCAGTTGTAGAAAAGTCAAAAGATGGCGCTTCATTTAAAGGCGCTCATATATAACAATAGCAAAGCATTGCCGGGTCTGCTAGTTCATAAATAAAGTATGAATAAAAAAGGTATAAATCAATAGCAACAATTCTTAAATCAAATAAATAAAAAAACTGCCATAACATTTCACATACATCTCCTTATAAAACAAACCCATACCCGATGCACATCCATAACATCGACATCACTATTATTGAAGAAATTAAACCTCCAAGTCGCAAAACTCAATATGCCTACCTTTATCAAGAAAAGGACCAAGCCCACATTTCTTACTCTTGGGTATTTGTGCCTTTCCTCGGCTATGTTTCGGTTTTGCCACCGCACTGGGCTTCCTGTCAATGTCTATAGTAAGAGTCGCTACCAAGCATGGCAATGTTTGCTTTGCCACTGTTGGGCTACGGCCACAGACTTTGGATTTCCTGTCAGAGGCCCCAACACGACCCATTAACTGTCTCCTTACCTCCTTATATACCATAACCCCTTCTCTTTAACTCATGCCCTTCTCTGGCGTTTTATCCCAGGACTGTCCAGAGCTTCCTCCAGACTGCAATAGCCATTCACTAAATCATCGCCGCATTTGAGCAACACCTCCTCCGAGGGTTCGATACAGGGCCTCCTTTGCAGCCGTGAGTTTCATCTACGCCTTCGCAAACAGGCTGAACATCACATGGTTCAGACCAATCCACGCAGTTTTCCGGCCGCTTCACCCCCTCCTGTCCACCTATCCAGGTGACACATTCACCTTGCCCCACACGAGTAGTACTGGAAGGTGGCAGCTGTTGCGATACAACCTCAAGCTCCTAACAAGGGGCACTGTCCACCTCTGCAGCATCAACAATGGCCTCATTATTCAATTTGGGCGTATTATCCATGGCCAATTCAGATTGACCTTATTCATCACATGGGGAAAAGGGCAGATAACGAGTTTGCACATTGCACGCAACGACTTCCTGCAGGCTATTTGCCTGATCACCCACCGTATCCCTAACTACATCCAGGCCACCCAAAGCATCGCTCTCTTTCTCTGCTTCCACTGTGCCACCACACACCTGAAATGTAGTATCGCATGATACGGCAAAGTATACAATAAATACTCGAATACTAGTAACCTTATTCTCTTTCATTATATTTCTAAACGCCCCAATATGATCTTCAATAGGACCTTGTCGATATTTTTTGACTATACTAGCTCCCCTCGGGCCCTAGGTAAATCTTTAAAATAATAATAATAATAATAATAATAATAATAATAATAATAATAATAATAATAATGTTCGCTTTAACTAAATAAATAAATAAAATTGGAGGCCACAATTTAGCTTGGCATAAATCACCACTCCGAAGTATTCATAAATTTTAACCTATTCGAGCTCTTTACTAGAAAAGAAAAGGGATTCCGGGAGTATTCTACACTTTTTGCTAATGAACATAGCCTTATATTTATCGAATTTAAGGTTTAACCTCCACTAACCAAACCATTTCTTGAACTGATGTAAAGCATGATGTAACCGAGATATGACGTGAGCAGGTTTGTGCACGCAAGTCATGATGGATGCGTCGCCAGCAAATAAGTAAACCTTGCACTTAATAAAAATTGAGAAGTTGTGGATGAAGAAGTTGAAGAATGCTGGGTGGCCAATCCAAATTGCTCCTAACGAACAATACTGGTGATAACGAACAATGATGCATTCTAAGAAGTTTGACAGCGTAGCTAATAAGCTTATGGCCCTGTAGCTAATGGCGAGAGCAGGGTTTAGACCAGACTTTTATATGGTAATGATAAGGACTCCATCAACTTATCGGGGAATAACTTTACAGCAGCCATTCATAACTTTGGTAATTGTCAAAAACATTAAGAGACAAGTGCTTGAGAGCGGTATTGGTGATGGAATCAATACCTGCTGCTTTTTTTTTAAGGCGTCTAAAATTTTACTGACTACCTCAAGAGTTAACTTAAAGAATACGTAAGGGTTAACATAAGCGATACAACAAAGGTTAACTAATCGAGTATTTGAGAGACTGTTTGGAACGGTAAATTGTGTCTAAAGGGAGTCAGCGATCAGTTGTTGCTTATCCCGATCACTGATGACAGAATTGCTATTTGTAACAAGAATGTAACTCATAAAAAGATATTCAAATATGCAGAAAAGAAGAATTTAAAAATTTGTTGTTTAATATTACAGTAAGATTTTACATACAGCAATGGCGAAAACTGCATGTAAATTTACGTATTCGGTTGCAACGTTCAAACGAATCTTTTCAAACACGCGCAAAATGAGAAATGAAATGCTCGCAAGTCTAAATGTTTTAATCTGTTGCGCCTATGTTCTTTTCACTGTAGAGCTATTCATCCTTTCTTAAGCAAAGTTACCATTAACATCAGGAGAGAAAAATTCTTGTTGCAAGGCACTGTCGGGAAAAATCTTCTAAGCATTCCAAGGAGCTTTAACTGTGACGCAGATGTTATGTAAAATTTGAATATTTCACTTTTACCAGCATTTGGTTTAAATAAAAAATGGAAATACCTTTGATGCTATCCACACAACAATTTTAAATATAGGCCTCACTTTAATTAGCCGTATTTAACAATAGGCCAAACATTAATTAGCCCTTTTTAGCAATAGACCTCTCATTATATAGCCATTTTTAACAATGGGCCTAACATTATTTATTAAACAGGTGGTGGCCTTACAGTATAACAGAGGGACATCCGGAGTTCCAACTAGTTTCGCCATTTATTCCCGGCTTTGTCAAGGATATACAGAAAGACAATCGACAATCGAACAGTGAAGTGTAAATTTTTTTTGATGGAACAAAAGCAGCGCTTTCACAAAGCTCATAGAACCAGAATAAATTCCAGATGAAATACACTGAGGTAGTCA
Organism: Rhysida immarginata; assembly: GCA_023313115.1. Classification (NCBI taxonomy): domain Eukaryota; kingdom Metazoa; phylum Arthropoda; class Chilopoda; order Scolopendromorpha; family Scolopendridae; genus Rhysida; species Rhysida immarginata. Next base: position 17,150 of record JAHWFO010001317.1, read on the forward strand.
AGAAGCCTGATCAACCCAAGCGGTCTTCCTCATTATATAAAAAAGAAAATAAGATTGACGATTGTCAGAAACAAAATACAAAGGAAATAAAAAAAAAAACAAGAAAAAAGAAGATTATCACATCTTCCAGTAGTCCGGGAAAGAGACGTTGCTAATATCTTCAAAATTGATGTCAAGAACGTGCCTCGGTTTACGATACTTCGTATGCCAGTTCATGTTCATTGAGTTCTTCAGTATCCCATTCACAAGTTTATTGTCTTCATCTTCTGTATCATAACCAAAAGGAGGCCCTTTATAAACTTTCCGATATGGGCCATGTTTAAATCCAAGTGGATGGATTGGTTTTTCACAGTCCTTCTGCCAAGCTGGGCAATGGAACTCAGGGTAACATTCTGAAACGACTGTAGTTCATTCCAGCCGGTTTTACAGATAGTCGCCCACGCAGGCATGCATAGAGGAGTATGGTCTGGATAATATAATTGTACAGAAGTAGCTTGTTGTCAATGCTAAGGGCTCTGTTGCGACCCATGAGAGCTATGATACTGTACTTAGCCCTCTTCGCTTTGTTCAGAACATAGGACATATGCCGGTTCCATGGGAGTCTTGAGTCAATGACAACTCCAAAATACTTGTAGTTGTCCACCCAGTCCAGTTTCTTATTGAATAGAACAAGAGAATGTGGGGGACGCTAGAGTTTCCTATTGATTAACAAAGCCTTGCACTTTCCGACGCTAAAGTTCAACTTCCTGCAGTTAAACCAGTCTTCGAACTGCTTCAAGGCGCACTGCAGCCGAGTGATAACGTGGGCCGGCTGGTGTGCCCACGTCATAATGGCAGTATCATCGCATAAAATACACATTACAATTATCGAGTTTCGGGAAATCATGTACAAAGTAATTAAATAGCCAAGCCCGAGGACATAACCCTGAGGCCTTTCCAACACGGGTCGTGGAAAGATTTTCTCCAACATTGGCTTGATAGTATCTGTGGTCAAGAAAGGATTTCACCATCAAAGTCAAATCGGTAGGGAACCCGTCTTTGATCCTTTTGTTGACAAGGCCGTTATGCTATACGTGGTCAAAAGCTTTACTGACATCGAAAAAAACCACCCCACAGTACCTGGAGAGGTTCAGGGGGGGGGGGGGGTGCTCAGGTCCTCAACGAGCCTCTATATCTGCATCGGACAAGAACGGGCAGCACGAAAGCCAAACTGCTCTTTTCGAAAAAGGTCATTTGCTAGAGAGTGGTCTTGGAATCTGACGAGGATTGTTTTCTCCAACACTTTGGACATTGAGGGTAGCAGGCTAATAGGTCGGTAGACCGCCGGAATTGCAGGAATTTGTCCCCTGCTCGGGGATACTCAACACAATAGATTACTTCCAAGCCACAGGGAAGTAAGAAAATTTCCAGCAGTCGCTAATGATATAGGTGGGTTAGTCAATAAAGTTCTTCGGGAGATTTAAAAGGGCAATATTACTCACCGTGTCTCTTCCTGGAGCCTTCTTCTTTTTCAGTTTACTTAGTATGGTGGCGATCTCTCTAGCCTCGATGTTGTTCTTCATTAAATGCTGCGGGACTTCATCAAAGTTGTAAATACCTTCTTCCACACGCCGAGACATGACCTGGCTGTCGGGCTTATCGTTTGTAGGAGTAACAAACTGCATTTCCAGTGAATCTGCAAAGCTCTGACCATACTCCAAATGAAATTGTCGCGAGCAGACAAGCTTTTGAGTTTTTCATTCTATCTAGCGTCGCGAAGCTCTTTTATATCCTCTTGGACTCTTCGCACTAGCCTGTTGTACTTGGTTTTGAGCCAAGGTTCACGATAGCGTTGCCGTAGTCTACGGGAGCTGTTTCTTTCAGCAATTAGGCGTTGGATTCCAGGAGTGAGTTGGATTCAATGAGGAGGTTTATACTCCGATGGATACTTACTAGCTTCTAAGTCACTGTTGATACATCTGGTGATGTCTTCAACACTTTGGTCGATGTCTTCTGTACAGTAAGCAACGTCAGGATGGCAGCCACAGTCCTTAAGAATATCTTTGTAGAGCTTCCAGTCTTGATGATGTATGAGTTGCTTTCGGAAATCTATGTCAACATTGTCAAAGTTCATCGCCACAGGCTTGTGGTCTGAAGAAAGGTCATCAATCGTGAAGATATTGTACGGTTTGAAGAAACCCTTCAATAGTGTGATGTCCAAAACGTCACTACTAGGGGAGTAGTCGCAGTAGTAAGTGTCCTCCACAGGTCCAGCAGCGATGATATCATCTCTTCTTTGTATGTACCTATAGAGAATCATGCCGTTGTAATTCTGCGTTCTGGAGTAATAGCTTGGGTGTTTGGCATTTAGGTCACCAGCCAGGACGACTGGAGAGTCACCACTGAAGAGTTCATCAAGCTCGCTAATGTCAAGATAATGTTTAGGTGAATTGTAGTGAGCCACAAACTTCACTTCACCACAAGAGACGTCATTGATAATGATGGAGGCCGATTCCATACCTGCATAAGACTTAAGAGACTAATTCCTGATGTTGAATTCCCTTCCTAATGATGATCGCAGCGCCCCCAGAAGCACATCTTCCAGCATTTGAAGCCATTCGATCCTTACGGTACACACAATAGCCAGGTAGCTTGAAGTCTTGGCTTGGTTTGAGATGAGTTTCACAAAGGAAAGCAACGTCGATTTCATGCCTTATCAGAAAATTGTGAAACTCGATACGCTTTCGAGGAATGCCCCTAGCGTTCCGTATCACGCACCGAAGTTCACCTTTGTTGATTACAGTATAACGTTGAGCAGCCATACTAAAATTAGTTGGTCGTAAGCAGCCCACTCATTTGTTGGTAACTTTTGCCTAGATTAGAAAACAGATGAAAGATACGTCCTAATTGCTTATACATACCTGGTAGGTCGTTGATGTTGAGGCCTTTATCTTCCGGCGTAGACACAGCGGCAGCATAGGATTTGCCTGCTGTCATTTTAGAACTAGGCATCCTTTGAACCTGGGGGTATTTTGGACATTTCATGTAGATTGAAGAGTGTTGTCCACCACATCTGAGGCATTTTGGGGGATCTTGTCTTTTGATCTCGGGGCACTCTCTTGACTGGTGGCCCTCAGCACATTTATTACAACGAGGATCTGGTGGCCCATGGATACGTGTCCGAAGCGCAGGCAGTTGTAGCACTGTAGAGGCTTTTTGTTCCCTCAAAACATCTCCACTGCTACTGCAAGCGGCCCAATACGTGTTATGTTTTTCAATTACAGGTTGTGTTTGCTGTTCGGGAGCAGAACTAAAACTATCAGCATGTCAATGGATCCTTTGGTTTTCCTCAATCGAAATACCTTTTCCGGGAAGGAGTTGGCTCTTTTTAGGTCTTTTTGGAAGTCATCGAGGTCATACGTAACATCCACATTACGAATAACGTATTTCAAGACCTTCTGCGACTTCAGTTGATGATGCTGAATATTTAAAATATTGTCAGACTTAATTCCAGAGACTATCTTGTTGTGAGTTTCTTCGTCTTCACATTTAACTTTGACGGTTTCAGCTCTGCCCGTATGAACTGTGATCTTTTCCACTGGAACATGCTTCTCGAGCTCAGATGAAATCGTCTTAAACGAGACGCCATGAGTGGCAATCGACAATCGACAATCGAAAAGTGAAGTGTACATTTGTTAGAATGGGACGAAAGCAGCGCTTTCACAAAGCAGATACAACCAGAAAAAACTCCAAATGAAATACACTGAGGTAGTCAAGAACCCTAACCAACCCAAGCGGTCTTCCATATTATACAAAAAAGAAAATAAGATTGACGATTGTCAGAAACAAAATACAAAGGAAATAAAAAAAACACAAGGAGAAAGAAGATTATCACATCTTCCAGTAGTCCGGGAAAGAGACGTTGCTAATATCTTCAAAATTGACTTCAACGTGCCTCGGTATACGATACTTCGTATGCCAGTTCATATTCAATGAGTTCTTCAGTATCCCATTCACAAGTTTATTGTCTTGAGTCTTCATCTTCTGTATCATAATCAAAAGGAGATCCTGTATAAACTTTCCGATATGGGCCACGTTTAAATCCATGTGGATGTATTGGTTTTTCACTGTCCTTTTGCCCAGCTGAGCAATGGTCCTCAGGGTAACATTCTGGAATGACTGTAGTTCACTCCATCTGGTTTTACAGATAGTCGCCCACGCAGGCATACCATAGAGGAATTGTACAAAAATAGCTTGTTCCATAGGTCCGGATAATCGAATTGTACAGAAGTAGCTTGTTGTCAATGCTAAGGGCGCTGTTGCGACCCATGAGGGCTATGATACTGTACTTAGCTCTCTTCGCTTTGTTCAGAGCATAGGGCATATGCCGGTTCAATGAGAGTCTTGAGTCAATGTTAACTCCCAGATACATGTAGACAGAACAAGAGAATCTGGGGGACCCTTGAGCTTCCTATTGAGGTACAGAGCCTTGCACTTTCCGACGTTAAGGTTCAACTTCCAGCAGTTAAACCTGTCTTCGAACTGCTTCAAGGCGCACTGCAGCCGAGTGATAACGTGAGCCGGCTGGTGTGCCCATGTCATAATGGCAGTGTCATCCGCATAAAAATACAGATTACAATTATCGGGTTTCGGGAAATCATGTACAAAGTAATTAAATTGCACAGGTCCGAGGACAGAACCCTGAGGGACACCGGCCTTTACAACACGGCGCGTGGAAAGATTTTCTCCAACTTTGGCTTGATAGGATCTGCCGTCAAGAAAGGATTTCACCAACAAAATAAAATCGGCAGGGAACCGGTCTCTATTCATTTAGTAGACAAGGCCCTCATGCCACACTTGGTCAAAAGCTTTACTGACATCGAGAAATACCACCCCACAGTACCTGGAGAGGTTCAGGGGGGGTGCTCAGGTCTTCAACGAGCCTCCATATCTGCATCGGACAAGAGTGGGCAGCACGAAAGCCAAACTGCTCTTCACGAAAAAGGTCATTTGCTAGACAGTGGTCTTGGAATCTGACGAGAATCGTTTTCTCCAACACTTTGGACATCGAGGGTAGCAGGTTAATAGGTCGGTAGCTCGCCGGAATTGCAGTATTTTGCCTCTGCTTGAGGATACTCAACACAATAGATTGCTTCCAAGCCACAGGGAAGTAAGAAAATTTCCAGCAGACGTTAATGATATTAGTGTGATAGTCAATAAAGTTCTTCGGGAGATTTATAAGGGCGTTATTACTCACCTTTTCTCTTCCTGGAGCCTTTTTCTTTTTCAGTTTACATATGATGGCCATGAGTTGCATATATGCAAGTCTTTATATACTAAGCAGTGGACAAATTATGCAAATACATTAACCAAATGGATGCAAAAGAATTAAAGAGGAAATAAAAGCCAATAGGATTAATAGAATAAGCACAGATTGTCGAATTATAATGGCCAATAGAATTAAAAGGGTGTAATCGCTAATTTTATGAATTATACAAAAGAAAATATACAAAGGGATGGTGCGCGTTTACGCGGACCAAAAGGAGAACTTATCCGGTTGTCTGAGGACAAGAGGATTTACAGGAAATAAAAAACAGGCAAAAAATAACAAAATACAAAAGAAAACATAAACTGTAATAAAGAAACCGAGAAAAAGGATTCATAATAGATCAGATAAAAAGTTAAGTATTGCATGCACATTACTTGCTGCGTCTTTCCCTAAACCCGATACTATTGACCTACAAGCTGCTGTTGGTGAATATGGGCGTAAGAGTGTAAGCAAGAGCATGAGTAAGAACAGTAGTAAGAGCTTTCGCTCATCTTTTGGCTGTCAACTTCATCTAATATGAAAGGATGCAATTACCTCATCTATTATTAATGGTATTATGGATTCTATTAAAACCATGATTGACCAGTTGGTTCAGGATATGACTGGCAAGATTTCGGAATTAATTAATTCATCGCAATCAACATTAACTAAACTTTAAACTGACATCGAAAATCCAATAAACGATTTCACGTCAACATGATAATGAGATAACGCGCATGCGCAGTAGAGCTTCCGGAAGGCAAGAAAATTAAAAACGGCTGCACAAAACTGCAAAATGCAGCTAATAAAGCAGAAAACTAAGTTTTTTTAGATTTCCCACAAATAAACACCGGTAAAATATTTTTATTCTTTAAATGTATTCTTAATTGTTGTTAATGTTAATATAAAACAAAAAAAAATGATTTTCTCACCTTCAAAAATTTGTAATCGTGCACTTTTCCTGCATCTGTATGCTTATCGGCTCATCAAATACATTGAATGTGGATGCACTATCATTACGGAAGTATTTATAAACGTCTATAAATCCTAAGTTAGGCAAGTTATTTAATTTCTGATTATTCAGTATTTATCATTGATACTAATATCTGGAGAGTTCTACTTCTTCAGGTGATACTCCCTAGAGGGAATTCTGCGCCATCACAGTGATACATAACGACTGCTACGAGATGACAGGAGCAGCCAGGACGGATGTCTTTACGGATGGGTTGTTTGGTATTAACATCCCTTTCAACTGCTATGGTAATTTCAGGACGGCGTTATAGAGGCCGCATATTTTGCCTCGCAAAGTTCTTTAACATGCAGCCGGCAAACGACTACACGGGACCAACGACTTTACTTCCCTTGCAAAGGAAGTGCGTGTTCTCAGGATTTTTCCCCTGAAAAAATCCTCGTCTTCCTCGGCCGGGATCGGTCCCGCGTCCTCGGGCATCAGGGGTGATCACCTAACCACTGAGCCACCAAAGCCGATATCTGGAGATGAATAACAGCAGCATTATCTACTCTCTACTCCCTGGTTGCAATCACGTTTTCTTTTTTTAACTCCAATACAGGGTGATTACAAAAGAACTTCACACTTTTAAAAATTTATTACTTCAAAGCTATTCAGAATATAGACACACCACATACGGATTCTTAAAGAAAAACTCTGGAAGTTTATTGTGACACAGTTAAAGATGTTCAATATGCCCCCCTGTAGTCGAATTCGTCCCAAACCCGCATTAAAATGTGTCCATCAATCCCACGTATCACTACCGTAATGCGTTCTTTATGCTCGTTTAGGTCACGGGGAAGGGGTAGTGTGAAGACCTTGCCTTTACACATCCCCATTTAAAGAAATCACAAGGTGAGAGGTCGGGGCTCCGCGGTGGCCACTTTGCAAGTACCAGGTTATTGCTTGCTCGACCAATCCATGACCTAGACGAGCTGATAGAAAGCATTACGGTAGCGATACGTAGGATTGATGGAGACATGTTAATGCGGGTTTGGGACGAATTCGACTACAGAGGGGGCATATTGAACATCTTTAACTGCGTCACAATAAACTTCAAGAGTTTTTCTTTAAGAATCCCTATATGGTGTGTTTGTATTCTGAATAGCTTTGATGTAATAAATTTTTAAAAGTGTGAACTTCTTTTGTAATCACCCTGTATTTTTTTAATTAGAATCGTTTTTGTACATGTTTTGAATGTCTAATTTGTACTTCTTGGCTTCTTTAGTTTTATTAAATCTTTCTCTTGAAAAACAAACGTATTTTTGTCGTTGTTAGACATAACGCTAGCACTTGCGATGCATTGGTTATCCAATCTTTCTCTGCGCTTTGCCCTCCGGAAGCAGAACAGCACATGCGCCAGTGATATCGTGCTTCTTACTGTGAAAGGGTCTATTTCACAAACACAGCAGACTAACTTACAACAGATGCCCGCACAATCTGGACTCGAACCACATGGACAAATTACAAATTCATCTTCACAAATTGATGATAGTAATGGTACGCATAACTCTAATAAGACTGTTAATCACATGAATGTTAGTGAGCAGGAACTGTCTGTGTCTCGTAATCATGTATCGTCGATTAATCCACCTTAAGAATGCCCAAAATTAAATACCCAACAACCTATTTTACCTGGCTATACTCTAAATAACTTAACCCAGCTGAATGACCAGAATTCAGGGTTAAATCAAACTGGTCCAACTTGGCATAAAGAACAATCTAATGAATTAGAGAAGAAGACTGTTACAGCTAATAGTAAACAAAAGAATATAAGAATTACTGAAAATTGGGGTTTACCCATAAGACAAAAAATGACAACGAGGCTATGTCTTAGAAATCTTGAAGAAAGTCTAACGCCAACGTGTTTAGCGGAGAAATTAATTGTACAGGGTATTAAAGTCCTTGAATGTGGAAAATGGCAAACAAGAATAGGTAAACTCTGCCACTATTTCTTTCTGAGATAAGTGAAACTGATAATAATCCTCAATGGCAAGATCTAAATTGGTCAAAAGGCCTTACATTGCGCCAATTTCGTGGAAAAAGCCCTATATTATTGGACAATCTTTATAGGCATCTACCTATGCGAGGCCTCCCCAAGCAACAACAGGTAATTAAGTTCAAAGTCCAAGCTCATTAAACATTAAATCGTTATCAGTGGCTTATGCTAATGTAAGATCTATACTAAACAAGTTAGATGATATTGAGTTGTGGCTCAGACTAACTGATATCCAATTATGTGCACTCGTTGAGACCTGGCTCACTAGTGATTGTGATTATTCAGATATATGTCCCAATAATTATAACCTATATCGATCACATAGAACTACTAGAGGTAGGGGCGTGATATATCAAGTGAATCTTTATCAGGCCTTGATTACCTTATTGTGGAATGTAGTTTATATCTATTAAGTTTAGAATATTTATTATCTACCTGCCTAATTATGTTGATACGCAGGAAGTGGTAAATATATTACAACAACTGAACCCAAATATTGATCACTTAGTTTTGGGTGATTTTAATGTGGATTTTACTTGTAGCACTTTAATACGTCAGATTATACTTGATTCTACTGACCTCCTTCATCTCATCCCCGCAATTCATGAGCCTACCCACCTCGGTATAAGACGTTGATCAAATGTAGTTATGCCTTTATCAGACGATCCAGTCTATACTAGAGCAACCCGGTCTTACTTCTAAAATCTATACAGGTTACCCCAAGTTTATTCTTTGGTGGACCAATAAGATAGTGCAACTGTGGACAGAGAGAAAACTGCCTTACAATCAGTATATTTCATCAAAAAACACGAATGATTTCTTAAAAATAAAGCCCATAACAAAATATATAAAAAAATTAAAAACGCAAAAAGAACTTTCCTTATGACATCCAATAATTATTGTGACCTGTGGAAATTTGTGCGAAGAACTCGTCCTAGAAAAAACAATGGATTTAAAAATGAACATGTGCTTCCATCTAAAATGGATCGATAATCCCTTACAAGTTCCTGTAAGATCGATTGGGATTTACCGCCTAACCTGCCTCAGGAAGTTTTTAGGATCAAAAAGGTGATCAAATTAAAATACAGTTAAAATAATGGAAGCCTAAACCATTTAGTTGTGAAAATTTGGGACAATTATGGAAATAACTTATTGGCACATCTTATAAGCAGAATATAGCATACAGTACATATACCGGCAAGTCTTAAATAGACATTCATAAAACCAATTTTTAAAGCGGGTGATGTGAATGACTTTAAAAATTATAGGCCAATATCCTCTTCGTTAACTGTATTTAAAATAATAGAGAAAATCATTTTTGGTCCTATGATTAGCTATCTTTGGGAGAGGATTCCTGTTGAACAATATGGTGGTCTACCTACCACCTCGGTACAAGATTTGCTGTTAACTATCCAACTAGAAGCTATAGAAGCCCTGGATTCTAAACACCAATTAGTCATCATCTGTGTCGATATCGCCAAGGCTTTTAACATTGTACCGCATAAACGAGCCATTGAGGATTTGAGTGCCCTAGGTATATCTGGCCGAGCGATGCATCTTATCAAGGATCTCTTTTCTAACCAAATGAATTGTCTTACAGTGGACGGAAAAGTTTATCAGTATCCATCACAACGTGGTATTCCACAAGGCTCATCAATAAGCATCATTCTTTTCGCCACTTTGTTGTCGCTAATTTAGACCTTAGATTTAAACTTAGAGCCTTTGTAGACGATATAATATTAACCAGGACCTATTATGAACACGCTATTAATGAGATTAATACTGATGTCAAGATGACTCAATCATGGTTTCATAAAAGAGGTATGAAAATTAATACCGACAAAACCTCTATCTTAATTATCCATAAAAATGTATATCAAGATAATGGCATTTCATTTAACAATCGATTCATAGTGAGGAGTCAACAATGAATAAATTGTTAACATGAGCACGTGCATGTGATGATTGCATTGTCGAGGCTCAATTTCTCATCATACGTTAATAATTGTATTTCTACGTCATGATGAAAGCTACTTCTTAGAATGTTTGCAATATCTTTTTTTTGGATAGTTGTTTCAAATTTCAAAAATCGTAATTGTTAACACCTAAGCAAAAATCTGAAATTTCATTATATAAGCTCATGAGAATTTCCAAATTTTAGCTGATTTACACATAAACAACAATAAAATCTTACTTCAAACTGGTTTTTCGGGGGGGGGGGGGCTAACTTATATGATATGACGTCCTAAAAGGGGGGAAGAATGTGAAACAGTGTGACATGGGGGAACAGGGGTTTTGAAAATGCCAAAAACAGCGTGACGTATTTCTTGAACGACCCCTAGTGTCATCAATTCCTTAGACCTTACTAAAGAGTTTGCTGACTTCCCAACCAACCCGAATCTATTCCTCATGTCCCTCGATATCGTCAACCTATATACAAACGTTCCCGTTCCTGACACCTTGAGCATCCTTGAACACCTCTTGTTTTCCTCCACCCTCCCGAAACAGGAATTTATCGAATTTCATTCTATCTTCTCCGTGATATCCACCCAAAACTACTTCTCCTTTAACGGCACCACCTATTCCCAGAATAATGGCCTAGGCATGGGTTTCACCCTTAGCAGTTTCCTATCCGAAATTTTTCTCCAACACCTCAAACACACCCACTTAACTCCTTTGCTATCCTCTTCCACCATCCTAACCTATCATAGATATGTCGATGATATCCGTATCATCTTTGACTCTCTTATCACCTTCCCCACCGCCATCGCCGCCCTCTACCCATGCACAATTCACATATGAAATTGAATTCAATAACTCCTTCCCCTTCCTCGATGTGACTGTTTTCCGTAAACCCATATTCTGACCGTCTCTCCTTCAATGCCTACCGCAAACCTATCCCCTCCTCCAATCTTATCCACGCCTCCTCAGCCCATCCTTCATCCCACAAGCTTGCTTCATTCCGTTTCATTATTGCTCGTGCCCTTAACCTTCCCCTAACCCCTTCTGACAGATCCAACGAGTACCGCAACATCCACTTCCTCGCCTCCACTAATGGCTACTACCACTCTACTATTTCTAACCTAATACGCTCCAGAAAACGTTCCTTACGCGCTGCCCCCCTGCCAGTTACAAAACCAACCAAATGGGTATCTATCCCTTTCCTGAGACCTCTTTACTACCACCTTTCCAATTTCCTCGCTTCCTTCAACCTACTTGTTTCCTTCCGTACCCTTCCATCCTGTAAACGTTCGCTCAACCCGCCTTTACCCTGTACCGATGAAAAATACTCCCAATCTGGTGTTTACCGAAGAGAATGCAGCCAATTCGACAGCTTTTACATCGGTTTAAGCTCTCGCAATTTTGCCATCAGATATAAAGAACACATCATCTCATATCTAAAGAAAGATAAGAAATCACAATATGCCATCCACCTTCTGGACAATGGACATAAACCCTCCAACTGGAACGACGTTATGTCTGTTGTTCACCAAATCTATGGCCGTGTTCAAGAAATGACCAAGAATCGTTGAATCTGCCCGTGTGACGCTTCAACGATTGGTTCAAGAATCATTCGTTGACACCGCCCATTGTGTTCAAGAATGCAACCGATTCAACATGAACTGCCCCGCGGCGTCAACTGCACCCTCCCCTATCTCAACCATAGGAAGAAGAGGTGACAGCTACCAACTCAAGGGCAGAGCGGTCAAGGTTCTTTCTTCTCACTCTTTCCCCTGCTACTCACTCGCTCACTTGTTCTAACAAGATGCCTTTCGTATGCCTTTAATGCAAGATGTCATTGACAAAACATATGAATGATAATGCATATGAAAGCTTCGTATGAAAATTTAAATCGTCATCAGTAATAAATTGACACTGAATAAACTAACTTTTTAATTTAATGCATATTTCAATTTTTGCAATATTTCATTCACCTCAGAAATAAAATAAATTTGCACAGGCTTACCACTTTATAAAGAAAAAAAATGAAAAATATTAAAATTCATGAGTTTTAATATTTAAGTATACTAGGAGGGGCGATTGGTAAATAAGGTCTCCATGGCTGTAACTTGTTTATTTGTCAACCGATTTTCAAAATTCTTTTTGTATCTTATACCCATATTTGTCCTCTGTGGAATGCACTATTCACTTTTCGACATAGTCCCTATTCCTTTCCAAGCATTGCGCCAACGCGTGACTAGTTGGGTGAACCCGTTGGAGAAGAATTCCGGAGTTGTTGTCGACACCAGGATTAAACGGCAGCGTTTACCTCGCCGTCAGAACCAACTCATGTCCCTTAAGGGGCTCTTTCTTCTTTGGGAAGTGGTGAAAGTCGCAATATGCAAAGTCTTTTATTTTTGAACTGCAATTTTTCATCTTTGAAATGTAGGCACTGCAACGCCTCTGGTGTGTGTTGACTCGTGTGCGGGCGGACGTTATCGTACTCCAGAAGAGGGTCCAAAGCTGCCCTTCAATCCTGGTGTCGACAACAACTCCGGAATTCCTCTCCGACGGGTTCACGCAACTAGTCACGCTTTGGCGCAATGCGCGGTAAGGGACGGGGACTATGTCGAAAAGTGAATAGTGCATTGCATAAAGGACAAATGTGGGTATAAGATACAAAAAGAATTTTGAAAATCTGTTAACAAATAAAAACGTTACAGCCATGGAGACCTTATTTATCAATCGCCCCTCGTAAAAACTAGTTATTCAGAACCAAATAATTTATTGACAAATAATGTTCGTCTCAATGAGAGCAGTCCGAACAAGCCTAATTAATTGACCATTTGAATAAATTTATTGCTTGCATAAATGCTAGTCATTTGTTCATTTTTATAAAAAAAAATTATTAAAAGCCTTAACTAATCATCAAGGCATGTTAAAGCGTGTTAAATATGTATTACCGTTTCTGGAGATAAATTGGTCACACATGTAAAGACGGAATTTAAAAAAAAAAATTTCAAGTTATCTTATCGAATCATGAGTTTTTAAGTCATTTTAGAGAAAAAAAATTTTTGAGTGAGGCAATATGTTAAAATAATTAATAATTATAATTTTTCTTTTTATCTAAGGTCATATTTTTCTATCGAAAATTTTTTATTTATATTTATTATTTATCTGTAATATCATATGTTAAAACTACAGTAAAAATATTAAAAAACAGTACGTAAATTTATTGTTTTAATCAAAGCAAATGCAAATCATCACAGCGCTTCTTTTCTAATATCCATACTGCTTCTTTTTCTATAATTTTTAATTTGACACTTCTACAACGTCGTCCTTAAAATAACCTAATATTTCTTGTAAAAATATCATTAATGAAGAAGCGAACTCAGCCTGATTCTTATCTCGATGTTTAGAAACAATCTTCACATTTCAAACAACCTTTGAATCACGTGATCACAACTCCGAGTTATTTATAGTTTTTTACCCACTCGAGCTCCTTGCCAAATAGGAAGATTGGCTTCGGGGGTTTTCTAAGTTTTTTCTAAACATTTATCAACGTTTAGGTTAAACCTCCACTTAGCAAAACATTTCTCACACAGATAATGGTATCTTGTAACCGAGATATGACATGAGCGGGATTTCAGGCACTAGTCATGATGGACACATCGTCAGCAAACAGGTATAATTTGCACTTTGTAAAAGTTGGGAAGTCGTGAATGAAGAAGTTGAACAACGCAGGACCCAGGACAAAGGCTTGGGGAACATTAGCCTTGATGTCACAACGGTTAGACATGGAGCAGCCAACCTTGACACGAAAAGTCCTGTTCGACAGAAAGCAATCAGCTCGTCATGAAAGCCAAAGTAATCATCTTGTTTCTCAGGCCAATATGACAGACCTGATCAAAAGCTTTCCGGACATCTAAAAAAATAAGACCACCGTATTGGGCGCAATTAATAGGAGTGTTAAGATCAGCAACAAGCCTCCAAAGGTGTACTTGGCAAGAGTGACCCAGGCGAAACCCAAATTCCTCCTCACGAATAAAATTATTGGCTACGCAGAAAGCGTTAAACCTGCTTAGAACGATACGTTCAAGGACTTTTGACATCGTAGGTAGTAAGCTTATGGGCCTGTAGCTGACAGCTTCTCTTTATCGACGAAGCTGTTGTTCAGATGTGTCCGATGCTAGGATAAATTTTTGCCTTTTCTGATCAATACTCATTCATTTCTTTGCTGGCATTTCGATAGTTATTAATTATTAATATAATCTTACGAACGATAATTATCGATTATTATAGTGTATGTACGTTGATTTGAAGAGTCGAGTTCCTGTAAGCTTTGTTATCGGTTATATCGTCAACTCTCACCCGAGCAAAAGGACTGCTTCCTCTGTCATCTTTCCACTCTTTTTTAATAGTCTCCTAACTCTCCAATATCTTCAGTTTCTTTTAAAGTTTCCCTTGCCTTTGATATAGCTCTTATTCCCTCCTGCTCTAGACGAAGCTTCCATTGTTCAGATGTTTCCAACGCCCGGATAGCTTTTTATGTTTTTGTAGCCAAATTTCTCTGACTAATACTCCTTCTTTCTCTTTTCTTTCCAAAAGAGAAATTTCCGCCAGTCGTCTGGACGTTTTTAGACAGCTCAAGCGACACCCGTGTAAATACTTAGCCTCGTCGATAAACACTGCCTTATCTACAGGTATTGGACATTGAAACTGAAACACCTTCGCAAATAGCACTGGATACCCCCAGGGCTGAATAGAACCTTCTGCTAAGTAATTAATCGTATGCATATCAATGAATCACGTGTCAGAGGTCTTGGTAGTCACTCCAGTAGAAAAGTTCGATAGTAAGC
>JAHWFO010001318.1:0-10370 GCA_023313115.1 Rhysida immarginata
TTTTTTCTCCAGCCCATCGCCGTTTTTGATATTTATTTGTTTATTTTATTATTTTGATTTTTTTTTTTATACTGCCTCGACATAAGTTATCAGTCTTTTTTTCTCAAACGTAATACTCTATCATATTTTTTTTCCATTCCCATTTTCTTCTTATTCACTAGCAAAATCTACTATATTTTTTATTTATAGCCATTGCCCCTATTTTTAAGCCTTTCAGATCTAATAACTTGCCCATTTCTTTTTTCTGTGGACAAGTCCATTCGATTAGAAAATGAGTTTTTCTCAACCAATGTTATTTGATACTGTGAATTCCACTTTAAAGGGAATTCATTCAACTTTAAAAATAAATATTTCTCCATATTTCATATGAACATTAGACGCATGCCAGCCCTGGTGGCCGAGGGGGGTGGGGCACAGGCTTCAGTGTTTCTCGTAGATCCTCAGGTCGCGGGTTCGAATCCCGCTGTGGCATGGATGTTGTGTTTGTCCCTTACAAATATTGCGGAAGGCAACGGAAAACCACTGCATTAATATTCCTTGTACGCCAGTATCAATTGGTCGCCAACATCCGATAGAAGATGGCACATTATTAAAAAAAAAAAATAATAATAATAATAATTTAGAAGCATCAGACCTAACTTTAATCTATTACTGTTGCCTTTGATAGTATTGACATAACCCCTAATATTATCATTTTCACAGAAACCTGAACATATACTGCAAATATATTCCATCAATTTCAGGCTACAATAAAATTTCAATTAATCGCAATAATAAATGAGGAGGCGGAATCTGTCTATATTTCAAGAAACTTTCAGAGCCAATATGCTTCCCCAATACTCCCTAATTCTCAATGATTTCGAAATCTTAAATACATGTATTAATGAAAAATATATAATTATGCAATATACCGCCCTCCAAGTGGACTGCTACAGGCATTTTGTTGATTTATTATCTCCTTATTGATGGATTTGCAATTATCCTGTATGAAGTTAATTCTGATAGCTGACTTCAATCTCAAAGTTTAACAAACCCTCTCCTTCTTTAATTTCACTTTTGGACCCGATACACCGCTCAGGCTTAACTGCGATTTCCTCTTCTTTTTCACACTTTTCTTCCCAACATACCACTTACTCAGCTGTTGATCTCTGTTATACTAGTGATGTACCGATATCAATACCGATGCTGATAGTATACAGTACTTTAAGGTATCTATACTCAAAGTATCGAGTAAGCTGAGGAACGAGTAAATCTACGAGTATCGGATGGCAGTATTGAGTATTTTTTGAGGAGCTTTAGCAGTAAAGTAGAACTACATTTATTAACAAGAAATTACTCCCCCCTAGTAGGGTAAGGCAAGTAGCAGACCCTGCGGTCATCTATCTTTACCTCTTTATCTGTACTTTTTACCTCCACCCAAGTTTTTTAATAAAAAAAATTGAATTTCTCGAACATAGTGTGTAGAAAATGTAAAAAAAACTCATATCTTCTCTCCTGATGGAATGACATATCACATGCCATTTGGTGCCATAGTTCTATTGACCAAGTGACTGCCATCCCTGCAATTGCGACCTCACTGGAACAATTGGGCCTAAACTTGGTACATTGTAGTAAAGTAGATCCTGCCTAGAGGAATCAATATACTGAACTTCACTCCTTTACATATCTAAATAGCACATAGATCTTTTGTCTTCTCTGAATCTCACCCCCGTAATTCCGACCCCAGTACACCAATCAAAACCAAACTAAATAATCAAGATGGACATGCCCATAGTAAGGTACATTCCGAATTTCAACCTTCTACCTCAAAAAATGCAGAAATTATGAAGGGGATGCACGAACAAAATAAAACCAATAACTAGCTCCATTCTTCTGCTAATTAATGATATAATTTATGAGCACTTGAGCAATCGTCGACAAAGCGATTTCAGGTGCGCGTGCCGATGTCAATAACGCCTAAAAAATGAACAGAAAGTAACATTATATTCTTTCTTGACAAATCGATTGTTATATGACATGTTATCTTGGTATTCTTTACAGTCACTGTTTTTGCATGTGAATTTGATTTGAAGGGGTCTACGAAAAATTTTGAAAAGTTGATACGGCCAAGCTAAGACTTTGATGGTCATATTTCTGAAAACAAAATTTGAAAAAAGTTAATCCGTTTTCAAGTTATCGTGCAAACGGTGGATGGTCAGCCGGCCGGCTGGACAGACCAAAGGTACATTCTTATAAGTAGCTTTTTGCTAAAGCTCCTAATAACAAAACAGTCAGAAGGGTTATTTAAGACCTGGTGTATAAAGTTAATATTGATGTTAATATATATTAATCCAATTTACAAATAATTTAATTTGTCTCCAGCATTGAGGTTTGTTTAACATCAACATATTAATTTTTGGATTTTTCTTATCTAATTCACCTTTGAGGCAAGCTTGAGAGCTTGTTTATTATTTTCTAAATAATTTGCATTATTTTTACAATCTTTTAAGTATTGTCGTCATTTATGTTTGAAATAAAACATTATCATCTGTTAAGGATTTCTATTTTCTATTTGTTTGAGTAAGTGTACAAGTTATCTTAAAGACCAATCTCCCACCTGTTATCTACTGCCATCTCCCTAAGCTGAGCAAGTGCGCAGCCATGCACTAATTTTAAAGCAATGCAATAAATTGCACAGAAAAATTTATTTTCCATGCACTTACGATCAATTTCAGTCTTATAAAATTATCAAAAATGGCCTTTGTGTTTTTTATATTTTTATTGCCCACAGTTAATTTTGCTTCATGTAACTCGCAAAAACATTAGACAGACCATGGGTGGCAGATAGGTCAAACTGCCAATACAAGAAGCTTAATTGACTCATGGCAACAACAGCATAAAAGACAAATGACTCAATAAGATGCATAAATATATTTTACATCTTAAGTGCATTTGGATGTAAGTATCAATGTTGAAAGAAAAGACTGCGCTCTGTGTCTATAATCTAATAATTATGGAACCGGCTTCTACAAAGTTAAAAACCAAAATAATTGCTGCCAATACAACAAATGACATAAATCTTCTTACAGAAATTATTAAATTGTTTTAAGAAAACACTAAACTTACTAAATAAAGGGTTTTGAAAATACACATTCTTTGATATAATGGTTATTTTGTAAGGACTTCCAGTGGTGCCAAACTTGACCAGAGTTCTAGATGAAATGTATCAAAGAATTGGCTCAATATTGCCACAAAGTAGAAAGTATTACGGAGAAAATGTTTTATCTAAACTGGAGAATACTTGTCATTAGTTCAAAATAACATGTCTTTGGAAACATGCTATGAAATGACAATATTGGTTGAATTGTTGCATATAACAAATGGAGCACATTAACCACTGAGAGAATCAGTCAACTACTAGAAGATGATCAAGCTATAAAATTTTGAAATCATATTATAAATCAATTCTTTAACTAATACACTGATTAATTTCTGTTGGTGCAAGGACAGTCTAAAACTAAACAGAAGTGCTTAAGCAAATCAACTTTAGGAATTAATATATCACAATTTTATAATATTATATCAAGAATTGTCTCTATATACACAGTATTTATTAATTAATTTCATTTCCTCAATTAATTTTATTCATTTTTTCTGGCTTGTTTTTTGCACTTACACCCTTATTCCAGGGAACTTGTCAACTGCAAAAAATTGTCGCAACTCAGTTAACGTCAAATGCTAAAAAACACTCTTGTAATAATAAATATACAACAAATTGGTAAGTCTCTCCAAGATTTTAGTGCTCAATAGCTCATGGGCACGTCAATGAACAACTAAGTATCCTAATTTTTACCTACCTTGATTTGTTGATTCCCAAATGTTAGACGTATTCCCTTGGGAATCAACAAATCTCAATCTTGTAACCTAGGTCATTATAACTGCATCCGTGATTCTTTGATGAAGCTCTGGTCAGTCTCTTAGTAAAGGAGAATATACTGTATACCTTATCTTTTACATAACCCCAAAGGAAAAAGTCACATGGAATATGGTCAGGTGACCTCAGGGCAGGCAGTAAGAGCAGAGTCCTCCTCAGACTTACACCCAATCCAACGTCGAGGTAAAGTGTTAACTGATTTAACCCCAAGGGTCCAAAAGAAAAGTACAAAAAGCCGCAAACAAAATAGTTGGCTTTGCTACTGCATGAGCAGACACTGAAATTACTCAGGGACTAATGCATATACCTATTAGTTTGTTGTAAAGTCATGGCATATTTTTTCAAGGTCATTTACCGTATTCACTTTAGGCCACAGCCGCAAATTTGATGGTGGAACGAAAAAATAACCGTTTAAAGGCCGCAATTCACTTTAGGCCACAAACTTCTAGGGTCTACAAAAAAGATCGAACTACTTCGTTTTAGCCTCCCACAGTACATTAAATAGTAATTTTGACAGTAGTTTCATTATTTATATACTCTTCTAAATTATTTTTATATGTTTAATGAAACTTTTATAAATGTATTAATGAAATGTGTAAATAATTACAGTAATTTCGATTTAATGAGCGAGTATAACTTTTATTTCATCAGCGGCGGCCATGGTTCTATCAACGAAATGCTGACCAATAGCATGATAGAGCATTTATGACATCACAACACCTTGGAGTAGAGTGGGCTTGAAGAAATTGCCGACTATCGCTTTAACATGTGAATTTCAAAATAATTTATGAATGAAAATACATGTGACTGGTTAATTATTGTTCTGAAGGCTTAGAATATTAATTTCAATGTTAGAAAACGATTCAACAAAAGCCATGAACTCAAATCCACCGTGTTTTTATCGGGTATTTTTTGCCGATCTATGATCGATTTACCTTTTCAAAAAGTATAAAATATAATAGAAGTTTCCTATAAAAATATAGGAAGCAAATATAAAATATGTATTGACTATCGACCAAAAATCATTACGCTTACGACGTTACTGACTCCTCATTTCAATTGGGGAAACAGGAGGGAGTTATTAACATAAAAAAAAAGCTGTTTTCACAGTTGTAGATGAGTATTTTTTTAATAGCGGAATAATTTTTGATCGATAGCCAATATAATTCATTCAAATTATACCTATTTTCTCTTATATTTGCTCCCTATCTTTTTATATAAAAATTCTGTTACACTTTGTACATTTTGAAAAAGTAAATCGATCGCTGATCAGTAAAAAATTATCCGATAAAAACACGGTGGATATGAACAATATTCTAACCCTTCAGAACAATAATTAACCAGTCACATATTTTCATTCGTAAATTATTATTGTTTTATTATGTACTTCAAGTGTTAAAAGTTATCGTCGGCGATTCCTTCAAGCCCACTCTATTCAAAGGTGTTGTGATGTCATAGAATGCTTTATCGCGTTATTGGTCGGCAGTTCGTTGATAGTGCCATGACCGCTGCCGAACAGTTACACTAAATTAAAAATGGGATTACTATAATTATCAGGTTGTTGCAAAAGTTTTTTCCGGATTTTTATTCCAACACAAAAACCTCATTTTATTGAATGACAGAATCAGCTCATGCAGATGCCGGGCAATGGTTGAGAAGTGAACCTTGAACTGTTCTGCGAGTTCCTTCGTTGTTACATTGTGATCTTCATCAATTGCTTGGCGTAGATCACCATCTGAAATAATGATCGGCCGACCAGAGGAGGTGCATCTTGGAGAGTGCTATCTCCGCGTCTGAATCGCCGATACCATTCTTCTATTGTACGTAAACTAACAGTGCCATCACCTAAACGTTAGCAAATGTTTTGGTGACATTGCGCAGCACTGATCTTTCCAGAATACTCGTGAAGATTATTTTTCAAATACGCTCGCGTGAAAGGTCCATTTCAGACCGTTGATGGCACTCACAGATATATATAGTCAGAAAGTTGATTCTAGGATGTAATATAGCAAAGATATTCAGGAATCGAATGTAATAATTTGTATGAAAACATATGAACACCCCCCTCGGAAAATGAGCCCTTCTTGGGCACGGGTTCTAGAACCAGAAGAAACTTTTGCAACAACCTAATATTTACATAGTTCATTAATAAATTTATAAAAGTTTCATTAAGTATATAAAAATAATTATATACCGTATTTTTTTGAATATTGGCCGCATTCACTTTAGGCCGCAGCAGCAAATTTGACGGTGGAACGAAAAAATAACCCTTTAAAGGCCGCAATTCACTTTAGGGCGCAAACTTCCAGGGTCTACAAAAAGATCGAACTACTTCGTTTTAGCGTCCCACACTATCTTAAATAGTAATTTAGATACCAGTTACATTATTTATATAACCATCTATCTAAATTATTTTAATATATTTAATGAAACTTTTATAAATTTATTAATGAAATGTGTAAATAATTATAGTAATTTGATTTTAATGAGAGAGTATACTTTTATTTCATCAGCGGCGGCCATGGCTCTATCAACGAAGTGCCGACCAATAGCGCGATAGAGCATTCTATGACATCACAACACCTTGGAGCGTAGCCAATAAGACTCGACCGTGGAGTAGAGTCGTCCAGCAGAAGGAATGAAATCCCCGACAATAGCTTTAACAAGTGAATTTCATAATAATTTATGAATCAAAATGTATGACTGGTTAATTATTGTTCTGAAGGGTTAGAATATTAATTTCACTGTTAGAAATTCAACAAAGGCTGAATAATTTAAAGCCATGAACTCAAATCGACCGTGTTTTTATCGGATTATTTTTGCCGATCTACAATAGATTTACTTTTTCAAAAAGTATAAAATATAATAGAAGTTTCCTATAAAAAAGATAGGAAGCAAATATAAAAAAATGTATTCCCTATTGATCAAATATAGGTGTATAAAATCATTACGTTTACGACGTTATTGACTGTACTCCTCATTTCAGTTGGGGAGGGAGGGGGTATTAATCGGTATAATCTTCTATATACACTATATGATCACAAATATCCGGACACATGCACGTTTGCGCTCTAGCCACGATTTCATAGAAATCAATAGGGCGTTGCACATCCCTTTGCCCGAATCACAGCTTCCACCCTTCGGGGAAGACTTTCCACCAAATGTTGGTAGGTACTTTCCGGAATGTTCCTCCATTCCTCCCGAAGAGCGAGAATCAGTTCAGGTGCAGAAGTTGGCCGATGTGATCTGGCCCGCAAGCGTCTTTCCAATTCATCCCACAGACTCTCTATAGGATTGAGGTCGGGACTTTGTGCCGGCCAACCCATTTCTTCGACCCCTGAGTCCGCAAACCACTGCTGTATACGCCTCGCTTTGTGGCACGGAGCATTGTCGTGTTGGTAGAGAAATGGCCCGTTTCCAAAAAATTGCCACAACGTTGGAAGTGCACAGTTGTCCAAAACATTCAGATAACAGTCGGAGTTCATGATTCCTTGCACAGGAACGAGCTGGCCCAGTCCGTACCATGAAAATGAGCCCCACACCATGACTCCTCCTCCTCCGAACTTGACTGTGGGCTCTGTGCACTCAGGTAAGAAGCGTTCTCCAGGTATGCGCCAAACCCAAACTCGTCCATCGGATTGCCGGAGTGTGTAGCGAGATTCATCTGTCCACATTACACGTTTCCATTGGTCCATTGTCCAGTTTCTGTGGGCTTTGCACCACTCCAGACGTCGCTTGGCGTTGACCCTGCTGATGTGGGGCTTGTGGGCAGCAGCACGGCCATGGAATCCTATCGTGTGCAGTTCCCGACGAATTGTCATGGTACTGGCATCATTTGCGGAGGCGTTTCGAAACTCTGTGGCAATTTTTTCCGCCGAGGACTTCCGGTTGCTGCGGGTGACACGACGAAGCACTCGACGGTCTCTGTCCGTTAGTTTCTTGGGTCTACCGGTTCGTTGTTGAACTGTTGTTGATCCCCGGGTCTTCCATTTCATAATGCTATCGCCTACTGTTGACTTGGGTATCTGAAGAAGGCTGGAAATGTCACGCACGGACTTGCCGCATAGGTGACATCCAAGGATGGTTCCACGTTGGAACTCACTGAGCTCTGCCGAACGACCCATTCTTGCCAATGTCCAAGCAGAGTTGTGTCTGAATGTGTGGGAAGCTATTTAAATGATGTGCAAGTCATTATCATGTGACATTGGGCCAATCGATGATCTGTGAGGAGTGTCTGGATATTTTTGATCATATATATATATATAAGAAAACGAACAACAATTCGATTCTATTTTACATAAAATTACAATTGTCTCGTACGATAAATAGAGTTGATTGTATTAATTTCTTTCTTGTATTAATAAAGATTAGCCCTTCCCTCCACCAAAGAAAAAAAAAAAATAATGCTCCCGATTTCACAGTTGTAGATGAGTAATTTTTTTTTTTTTATTACCAGAAAAATTTTTAGTCGATAGCCAATACAATCCATCTATATTATATCGGGTATATCAAGGGTTCGGAACCCAAATGAAAGGTTGACATGGACACTACTGTCCGCTTCCCACGAAAATGCCCCTGCGTTGTTGAAAGTGCTCACTGCGCGCGCTGCAATCGTGGATGCGTCCACAGCACTGATAGGGGGGGAACCTTAACAACATGCAAGTTAACAGCAGGCTCCAGATGCTGCTTTCCCTGCCTACCCTCTATGCATTTTCGTATTTGTGTTCCCTATCAGTGCTGTGGACGCATCCACGACTGCAGCGCGCGCAGTGAGCACTTTCAACAACGCAGGGGCATTTTCGTGGGAAGCAGACAGTAAAAGCGCAATGTATACCTCAATAATTTATTCAAACATTCGACTATACACAGTGACCACATCAAATTACAGTGCACTTATGACTGAGGAGCCCGTCGCGGTCATGGGTAATATAACAAATTAATCGTGATACGTTGAGCGACGCTCAGTTATACTATCTACAGCTTACACCCTGAAACACCTGTTCATGGCTTCGGGTTATGCACAGGAGTGCCCCCTTTCAGGTGTGGGAGACGAGAGGGATGCACAGGGCGCAGCAGCGATCTATGCAATTTAAAACCCCCGAATAAGTATTTCGTGTGCTTCCTTTTATGTCCCAACGTGAAGGGGGGAGATATGGTAACCCCACGTGGCGGGTTTGAGCGCTATAGATCCAGTGACCACTGGTGAACACTTGAAACGCTGCTGCATTAGTGCTTTGTGCAGTTTAATTTCGCGCACAACTAAAACACATATGCAGATGCCCAGGATAAATACCCTCCATCTCACAATGTTACTCTACTGTGCCTCAGACATGCACGATGCACTGGGTGCAGCTAGTACTTAAGCAACATACATTATGTGTAAAAAGTAGGTACAGCACATTTTCCACATACAGTGGAGAACAGTCAACAAATTGGCCCCTGTGTATGGTGGCGCAATTAATTGGAAGCACGAAAACGAACAGCGGCGATTCACTCGCACTTAATGAGTTTCGAAATCTCGGTGGGAGGGTCCAAGAGCTCGGGCGCCTTAATCGCGTAAGAGTACTTTTCACACAAAGCAGGCAATTTAAATCAAACACTTGCAGATAAGCATTATTTTTCCAATTTTAGCCTTATAAATAAACATTAACTATGCTATACAAGTAAACAAAACGCAACTAAATGTACTGAACACCAAATCACTAGCGACCACAAGACGCTTATGCATAAATGAACAGCGATATTTCGCAAGCTATTTTTGCCCGACACATGCGACACCCAAAAACTGACATGGAATGTCACAATATAAATAATAAAATTACTATCTAAATTACTATGTAATATACTATGGGAGACTAAATCGAAGTGGTTTGATCTTTTTTTTTTTTTTTTTGTTCTATCCAAAATTACCGATAATGATTTTTTGAATTCATAAAAAAAAAATTTTTCAGGCCGCACTCCTAAATTTTCGATTTTTTTTGGTTTTTTGGTTAAGTATTTGTGTCGTCAAGTAAATTTTTGTTTTACGGCTTAACGTCATTTAAATTTTGTAAAAATTTCCATTTGTCTTTCCGCTGATAGTTTGTTATTTGTGGCTCGTTAATTGTTACTATCGACGTTATCATAATGGCCTATATTCGAAAAAATATGGTATTTATATAAAAAAAACAAAGATCAATCAATGACATATTGCCTGCTTTGTTCGATGACCTTTTGCCATGTTTCTGTGAGCTTCATAGTTTCTTGTTCATAGAAAGTCCAGTCTTACCAGCGAAAACTGAATAAGGTGACAATTTACTGACTGAACAGTTTTGAAGACAGGGAAATAAGTGTAAGTCTGACAGCTCAAGGTCAGGAGAGTATGGCGAGTGAAATATTTATTTATTTATTTATTTATTTGGGTTAGGTAAAAAAAGTTACAATAGTGCCCAACAAGGCCAGTATGGTAAAAAAACCG
>JAHWFO010001401.1:0-15326 GCA_023313115.1 Rhysida immarginata
ATATTAGAAAAATTGTTGGATCTACTAATTTTTTAAAGAGTTTACATGAATTTTTTTATTCTTAGTTTTTGATTTTTTTTTTGTAATTTTAATCTTTTGATCCTTTTTGTAACCTTTGGTGTTGACGACATGAAAAAAAGCCCTAGGCTTATTGCCGTCTTATTTTAAATAAATAAATAAATAAAATAATTGGTTAAAGGTACATTTACATATTTTTATAATAAATTGATTATGATTATATTTATAAAATATATAAAATATGAAAAATATAAGAATATAATTAACAAATTTCTTAAATTAATCAGAGGGAAAGATAGTAATTAAAAAGATTTATTATAAAGTTTAAAATTTTTATTACAATATTTCCCATTTTTTATCTAATTTATATGATTGATGGGCTAGACAATTTTTTGATTTGGTTATGTAGTAGCTTTCTTTTATTAATCTTTTTTGCCAATGTTCTTCGGTTCCTAAAATTTTTGTATTTTCCCAATCAATTTCATGATTTTTGTTTTTCTTATGTAGATATAATTGGTTATTTTCATTGCATTTTTTTATCTCATTTTTGTGTTCATCAATTCTTTTTTTCATAATTCTTTTAGTTTGTCCGACATAATGATCAATGCATTTTTTACAAGGAATTTTATAGATAACATTATTTTTATATGTTTATTATTATTTTGTTCTAATTTTCTTTTTAGTAAAAAGTTTCCTATTTTTTTTATATTTGAAAGCAATTTTTATATTATTTTTTGTTCACTTTTTATAATTTTTCTAAGAGATTTATTTAATTAATAATATTTTAAAAAGAATTCATAGAGTCTGCTCCACGAAAAATATCACACATCAATTACTAAAATTAAGAAAAATGCTAATTAAGAATAACTACCCTATTAAATTTATTGAAAAAATTTTTGTGAATTTTTACTGGAAAAACTGCCTACAAAAAAATAACTAAATCATTAATTTAAATCAAAATTATAACTATATAACATTTAATTATCACCCAAAATTAAATATTTTTGTAATAAAAATTTTAAACTTTATAAAAAATCTTTTCTATTACTATCTTTTTCTCTTATTAATTTAAAAAATTTGTTAAATATATTCGTATATTTTTTATTTTTTATATATTTTATAAATATAATCATAATCAATTTATTATAAAAATATGTAAATTTACCTTTAATCAATTATAAATAACAATATACAAAAATTCTTTGATTATAACAATTTAAAACGTTCAAACAAAAGATGTAAACAATCAAATGATGTAATAATACCTCTCAACAATATCTATTTAAACTTATATTCTTATCTTTTACTGAAAGAAGATTTCAGTTATACTTTCAAAAACGTTTTTATACCTGAAGAAGGTCTTTGAAATAAAATGACCGAAAGGCCTCGTATTAATTATTTTGTGATGTCTTTTTTATTATTCTCTTCTTAAATACAGGTATTGGACATTGAAACTGAAACACCTAGTAGAAATCCAAAATCTTTATTTAATAAGATGTTGGGACACCGTGGGCAGCCAGCACAGCAGCAACACGTCTTGGGAAGTATTGGTAGAGGTCCTGCACAGTTTGCACCCCAAACCAATACTGATCCACCCATTACTGATCCACCTCCGTGTTTGACTGTGGTTGCCAAGCAGTCTGGGTTGTAGGCATCAGAGGGGCTCCTCCGGACGAAGACCCTCCCTGTTGTTTGGAAGACAGTGTAGCTGGACTCATCGGAGAATATGACGCGTTTGAGATCATCCAACGTCCAGGTTTTATGCATCCGGTACCACTGAACCCGCTTGGAGGCATTTGTACTACTGATGAAAGGCTTCGGTATAGCAACCCTGCCATGGATGTTGCATTTATGCAGGTAACGACGGATTGTCTTCATGCACACAGGTTCCTGGAGGTGTGTATTCATATCTGCGGTGATTTCTGCTGCGGTGGTTTTCCGCTTTTGTGCAACAATCCTGGTGAATGTCCTGACGTCTTTTTCCGACAACTTCCGTTTTCTCCTGCAGTTGCTCCTCCTGGACGTGGTTCGTCTTTCCTGTTCATATGCACACATCACCCTGGATACTGTAGCACGTGAGACATCACAAAGTGTGGCAGTTTTGGACACAGATGCACCTGGTAGACTCGCGCCAACAATCTGCCCTCTTTTGAAGTCGGATATGACTCCCATTAAAGCGCTCTGCACAGACAATTTGAAGCTTACTATCGAACTTTTCTACTGGAGTGACTACCAAGAACTCTGACACGTAATTCATTGATATGCATACGATTAATTAATTCTATTCAGCCCTGGGGGTATCCAGTGCTATTTGCGAAGGTGTTTCAGTTTTAATGACCAATACCTGTAAGTATCAATGCCTAGAATTCCTTTTATTCAGGCTTTTCTTAGAAAAGAGAATTCTTGGTACAATTTCTTGAAAATCTTTAAAAATGATCAGTAACTGGAGATATTGAGTTAAAAGACTATTAGGAAAAAGAAGAGAGAAGACAGAGGAAGCACGACTTTAGCTACGTGCGATATGAGCAAATAGAAAGCAGGTACATAGAAAAATTGGTCACCACTAGACTACACAAAGAGATAAGAGATGAATGGCCTATTTTTTTTCAAGACATCGAGAGTGGGAATTGCGACAATATCAAGGGGAATATCTAAAGTAAGATTAAGTGATTAAGAAAATATATAGGCTTGCAGCAGCATATGTGGAGAGGTCCGTCCATACTGTATTAATTCTAAGGGTTTTCATGTGTTTATTTTTAAGATGTTGCAAAATTTAATCAGAAAAACAGTACGAGGCACGTCCGGGGTTATGACGTACCTTAATTGGTAGCACATCAGATCCAAACATTTCATAAAAATACATTATGACTATATTCTGTGGAAATTTATATATTTTGGAAACTCAGATGTTGATTGAGTGAATAATGTTTCTAAGAGTCATTAATATTGAGCATAACATGATGCAGTAACAGAACGTCAATAAGACAGCATAAAATGATGAGGCAAAGGAGTCATGCGTATATCCATTGATATCTCTATCAGACGGCTGGCAAAAATTTATGTGCCTGGAAAGCAACGAGAAAGAACGAGTCTTGGTCAGAGAAACTCTGCAACTAAAATAGAAAAAGCTGTACGGGCATTTGAAACATTTGAACAAAGGGACTTTCGAATAGAGCAAGAGCTTCTAGGTCAAGAGCAAGAAAAATTTGAGTCTAAATTATCTGGTCCCGGTATATCAGATAGAATTCCTGTTTTTCGTATTTTTCGTAGAATGGATGGTCTTTTAGCTCTGTGGTGTATTGATTGACGTTATGGAGCCAAGAAGTGCAGGGTGTCTCAACGAAAAGCGACATCAGTAGGTTGTGGCACCACCTCTAGTGATAAGCCATTATTCCGGCTGCAGGTGCATGTGATCATACAGGCGGCAAATGCTTACTATTATTTAACCAATTGGGAGTTAAAGTTTAATTTTTTAAAATTGTTTTGTTTATCTACAGTGTAATTATACCGAGAACGCCAGGTAACTCTTCTAGTCTGTGTATATAAAGAAGGATGATTGTTTGTTTTTTTGTTTGTTTTTTATACAAATCTACAGTTTTATTCCGATCTAAATGCATTTTCTACACTTGACCTTGAAAGCATGAGCAAGATCACTGTCTACCTCAGATTACGAAAAATAATTACTCGAAATAAAAATCGATAATCATGGTAATAGCAAGACACATTACTGAGATATATTTCATGACCAACAATGCAAGGAAAGTTTGTGCAACAACAGTTATCAACAATGGTATCAAAACGCAGTGCACCAACAATATGCAAGAATCAACAATGTACAATTATATCTCATGACCAATATTGCAAAGCAAAGTTTGTATAATAGAGATAGTTTTCAATTTGTAACAATGCATATAATTCTTCTTATTATCAAGCTTTTCTTAGAAAAAAGAGTTCTTAGCACTTAACAATTTTTTGAAAATTATTCAAAATGACCAGTAACTGGAGATAATGAAGAGTTACCAGGATTGAGAAAGAGTGATCAGACGACAGAGGAAGCACTTCTTTAACTCAGTGCTCAACAAATAGTAATCAAGTAAAGAGAAGAATCAGCCACTGCTAGATTACACAAAGTGAGGAATTGACACGTATTGATTCAAGACATCGAGAGAAGATTGGGAGTTGCAACTACAACTGTTTTCATCGGTTTATTTAAGATACTGCAAAATTTAATCAAAAACAAAAAGTCCAAGCCACGCCAGGGTTATCACATAAGATCCAACTTTTGACTATATCTTTATATTTCCACTTATTTGTAGAATTTTTGAACTTTCTGCTAATATCAACCGAAAATCTCTGAAATCTGCAGATTTTCACTTGTTTGGAGAATTTTTGCCAATTTTCACTACTTATCGAAACATTTCATAATAATTCATTTTGACTATACTCTGTGAATGTGTATATTTTAGAAACTGGTATGCTGATAATGCAATGATTGAACGTTCGTTTCCAAGAATTATTAATAATGAGCATAAAATGTTGATCCATTGAGAGAACAATAATAAGGCAGAGTCTATTGATGAGGCAAAGGAATCACGCGTTTCTCCCTTGAGATCCCTATCAAACGTCCAGACGACTGGCAAAAATTTATGTGCCTGGAAAGGAAAAGGAAAGAATGAGTATTGTTCAGAGAACCTCGTAACAGAAACGGAAAAAAAGGAATACGGGCATTTCATACATCTGAACAACGGGAGTTTAAAATAGAGCAAGAGGGTATAAGAGCTTCAACGTCAATGGCAAGAAAAACTCGAGTCTAAAGTATCTGGTGATGCTCCGCAATGTTGAGGCAAGTAAAGAAACGTTTAGGTCCCGGTATATCACCTAGACGAAACGGTAAATCCAGCCTTTGTGTGATTTTTGGTGAAAATCATGACCATTTGCCAAAAGTGTGCATGAAACTGTAAATCCACACATTTTGGTGACTTTTGGTGAATATCTATCTTTCGTACAGTGGATAATACCTTTGCTCTGTGGTATATTGATTGAAGTATTATTCCACCAAATGGGAATTATAATTTAATTTTTTGAGATTGTTCTTTTTTTCTACAAGTGTAATTTCCAAGGCAACGCTGGGTACTTCTGCTAGTAAATAAATAAATATTTCGTTTTCGTTATCAGGCCTTCTGTCTAGGAAGTGTTGGCTAAATGCTTGTGAATTACGTGTTTATACTTTTGTGGATAACTGTTGTTGCACATACATTGCCTCGCATTGTTGGTCAAAAGATATTATTTATTAATATTCACTGCAAATAATTATTTTTCTCGAAATGTATTGTAGATAGTGACCTTCCTCATGTTTAAAAGCTCAAGTGTGCAAAGTTTCATCAAGATCGGAATAGAACTCTAAATATTTAAAAGAAACAAACCTACAAACCTAATCACCCACAAACAAACACTTTTCTTTATATGTAGATAGAAGATAGGTAGGCTCTGGCAATTCTGGGTTATGGAAACTTGGTGAATGATTTCATGTATCCACATTTCTTTAGCACTGTTTGGATGAAAAGAGAAAAACAACATGAGAAAGTAGTCAGTTATGCCATTAGTTCTGTTCCGCATGTGTGATAGTGTGTAAATGTCATGAGATTTATCCCGTTCTATTTTGAAGGCTACTTCAAAAGAAATGCATAACTTAACGTTGTTATCCATTGGGTGAAGGCTTTAGTGGCTACGTTTCCCTATGAGATTAATAACCAACAGGATGGTTTGTTTCCGAGAAACGTATATGAAGGTTTTATTAACTGGCATTTGCTCTTTTCGTGGCAGAAGAGTTGATCTTCACCAGAAATTTCACTAAACTTTGTATAGTGGACACTATGATGCATTCTAGCAGAGTATGCACTAGGATGATGTTTTAAGTAGTGTGTTACATTTAAATTATTAGTTTAACGTAGTG
Source organism: Rhysida immarginata (assembly GCA_023313115.1). Classification (NCBI taxonomy): domain Eukaryota; kingdom Metazoa; phylum Arthropoda; class Chilopoda; order Scolopendromorpha; family Scolopendridae; genus Rhysida; species Rhysida immarginata. The sequence goes on from JAHWFO010001401.1 coordinate 5,972, forward strand.
TTTTATTTATCATAGTGTGATGTTTACATATGTTCTTTTTTAGAATTGTATTTTATTTAATTTTTTCTATAAAAATTTTTTTAACATTTTATTTTAGGCAAGGAGATAGATGACGAAGAAGACGAAGATGAAGACGTAGATATTGCTATACTGTCAACCAAATATGCTAAGGAATATATGAATGAGATGCTGCCTGGATGGCATTTTGAAGCGGTGGAATTCCAAGGACATAGCTTAGCAGGGTTATAAAATCCAATAATTTATAAAACACAAATTATAAATTCATCTATTATTAACAATGCAAAATATGTAACGGGTACAAATAGGAACCAAAAATACACATAATTTAATCCAGGCTTTCCCAGACTTTTTCGATTAGAGATTCCCTTTCACCAATTTTTTTAAATTCGCGACTCCCTGTTAGAAAAATGTTCCCCAAAGCCCTCAATTGAACCACTTACTTTCAAATATACATAAATGCATACATTTCATTATACGTTACTACAGACATGTCTTGGCATATCTATTGAAACATTTCGGGAAACGCTGCTTTAAACGATTTTATCCATGACTTTTCCATGACAGCAAAACGAAAGTTTGATTTACATTATTTTACCATGATTGAATGAAGACAACCCGAATTGAAGACTTTTACCACTACGATGAAAAAGGTTACCTTGATTGTACAGGTTGACCCAAAATCTATTTACCCGGATTAAATTTAATCTTTCATTGAGTACTTAGTAACTGTGTTTTCAATAATTCATTTGTGATTGCCTAGGAGATGCATTTGTGAGTGTCATCTGCATTCAAAGGTTTAGTACGACGAATAAGTGCACTGACAACAGGTTGGGGGATGATTCAAACGGGTTTAATTGACAAACCCTTAATACAAAATTGACCAATAACGTACTTAAAGGTTAATGAAAAGTCACTATAAAGGCCTATAGATTACCCCTCTTTCGCACACAGTTTAGTATACACTTACAGATTACCCTTAGAAATTAAACAATCCGAACAAAAGAGGGCAACTGGGAAGTAAACAATTTACCTCTATCAGTTTTACATGATGAGACTAATTTACTGACCAACAACAGCCTTACTAGTTCTTAACATATGACCCAAACTAATTATAGCTTAACAAACAAGTGTTTGAACAAAGATTAGTAAACATACCGTCATTTGTTACTGCTAAATCCCTTTCAAAGCACGAAATTATTTTCTAAGATTCCATCACTTTAATCAATATACAATAATTATGTAGCATTGCTGTATACCAATGCTTCTCAAAAAACGATGCCCTCCGATCAAGTTTAACCTGTTAATCAGAACACTCAAGCAATCTGTTTTCCAAATTTAGTTCTGTTTCATCAAAAAGTGTTTTTATTTCTGAATTCTTAATAATATTATCCGCATTTTTCCACTTAGATTTTTTCTGGTATTTTGCCTTTATATTTAATCCTGTTATAAAATTGTGCCAATTTCTGAAAAAAGTGGTTTACTTAAACAAAAAGCAAGTGATTACTCCACAGTGCCAATACAAAGAAGTATTCTAACCATAAAATTGATATAAGGTATAGAATATTTACAGCCACCTTTACATAAGTCCTACAACTATAAGTCGTTTGAAGTCGACATTATTCACAGGAATAAGCTACTTTGCCCTTTTACAATGTAATATTGATATCATCCTTTATTTATAGTTGAACAATATAGCTTTAAGCTCTAAGGCTACAATTTTTCGATTGAAAAATGGAAGAAAAGATTCTGCGACCTGGATTCGAACCAGGAACCTCGACTATCATGACTGACGCCTCTACCAATTGGATTATCGCAGACACTTATTACACGCCATATATTATCATTGAAAGTTTCCAAATATAACATATAGAACCATAAAAAACATGTACTGAAAACATTTACAATTACCATTAAGGACTGTCCATTTATCATAAGAAAAATAAGGATACACAATAGAATAAATTCATACACGCAGCAAATACTCAAAAACTTTATTAGGGAAGCTAAGAATTGAAACAGGCCTGTAATTTTACGTCACTTCTATTACCTTAGTTATTAAAGACAGGAATAACTTTACTGTGTTTCCATATATCAGAGAAATTCTCGATTGGATAGAAAAATTTAGTTAAAAGGGTAAACAAAAAATGTACTACTTGCTTTATAAATATATAAAGTAATATTATCTAGTCCATAAGAATTTGTACTTACGGGGATGTCATGGCCTGGTGGGCTTTCACTGAAACAACTTCTGTGAAGTTAAGCAACATCAGGCACGACTAGTCATTGGATGTGTGATCATCCGTGATTCTCGATCTTCACCCCCCCCCCCCGCCGGCTGCTGTGACCATCATACAGCAGTCGTTAATCCAGGTTTATCCTTGGACCCAACACGTCGGCTTCTAGCCATACAGGCCCTGGATAGACGTACTGGATTATCAGCACTAATTAAAAAAAAATACACTGTCTTATTTCTGATTCGGAAAACAATTTAATAGAATTGACCATGAACTTTTGACAAACATTTATCTTGATATAACCATCACCAAAATGCCTATTGTCAATGGAAGAGTCATTACACACTGATTTAAAGTTTTTAGCAAAAGTTGTTTCGATATCATAACGGGTTTCCAATTTTTCATCATTAAAAATCTAGTGTTGAAAACTTTTAAATTATTAATTACTTTCCAGAAAAGCTTTGAATTATGTTTGAGATGGTGTTGTACATTTTGCATGTAGCATTTAAAATTTCGCCTAACAAATTTCTTTGCTTTAGTTTCTTAACAAACGAAATTCTTCTGTCATAAAAGGGGATCATTTTTTTTCATTCGTGATCTAGTTTTATATTTAGATTTAAGCAATTGTAATGTTTCACAACGAAACCATACAGAAAAATTCCTGATACGCTTATTTGTATTAACAGAAACTCAAAGAGTAATGATATAGTGTACAATATTGTAAAATTTTGAAAACATTTCATTTACACAGTTATAATCATTCAAAAAGGATTAATCTACTGAGGAAAAGTAATTGTACAAGATAGGGAATTTGGTAGCTCTATAATTATCCTGTGAAGTTAGGTTTAACAAATTTTTCAAATATATCAATCTCTTCACCAACAGTAGATAAAGGCGGATGATTAGCATATTCAGTTATTAAGCTAACATCTTTAAGACAAGAAATTCTGGCAAAGTTTACAAAAACAACTGAAGTAAACCATCGTATTTAAGAGGTAACTGAAGCTGGACACTGTCGACGAACTTCAATAAAGATAACAAGAAACCACTGATCCACATAAAACTTTTAATCGGACGTATGCGCATTTCGGCAGCCACGCTGCCTTCTTCAGCGTACACAAGGATTTTGATCAGAACAAACAAACCTGTTCAGATAAAAAGGCAAGGATTTACAATATCTTTTTATAATACAAAGCCAGGGAAAAAACAGCCAATAGTGAACAAGTTATTACAGCGCGAAATAAAAGAACAATCGAAAAAAAATTTACCAAATTTTACAAACAGCCAATTATATCAAATTATAACACAAAATACAAAAGAAATACAAGGTCACTCTGTCGTCATTGATGTGATTGTCGCTCGTCAAGTTCGGTCTTCTCTTGGTCAATTTTGGTAGATGTATCCGATTTCCGATGTCTTTTAGGTGGGTGACATCTACTGGGCCCCAGTCACTGTTTAATAGTTTTCTAGGATCCTCCGTGTTAATCGCAAAAGATTCCACAAAATTCAGCAAATCCAGTGCTGTGTATAATGCCAAAGTTTCTTGCTTTAAGTTATGTCCTTGGTCAAAGATGTGGCCCGAAGGATGTCAAAAGTCAAGAACTGCATCAACGATGCAAATACATATTCAAAGACCGAAAACCTAGTTATTTGATACCTAAAACCCCCCCCCCCCCCCCCCCCCCCGGTTATATTGCCTGCCGAAAACAAATAAAGAAGGAAGCAAATGGATACTTATCGTCAATAACAACGACTCACCGACGGACCTACTACCTAAGTACATTTAAAAAAACTATTTACTAAAGTTAAACCTAAATAGATTGGACTTCACAATTAAAAATTGGGTAGTTTTGTGTCAAAAGTTAAGCAATACTCTGATAGAAAACGAGGATCGGTTGGTCTCATTTGACATTTAGTCACTGTACCCAAGCATACCGCTTATAAGAGCCATTGAGGCTCTTGAAAACACTATGGATGACAATGAGTGGCCTCTTGGTGTAGTGACTGACGTCATCTGGGTGATTAAGCTTATTGTATTTCACAACGTGTTCCTGTTCAACAATAAACGGTATAAAATGACTGATGGCAATCCAATCGGGAGTAGTATCAGCCCGTTTATTGCCAACATTATGTGAGAAAACTTGAAAACCAGGCCATATCCGAAAGTAAATATTACCCAAACATTTGGCTGCGGTATCTTGATGATGTATTCGCAATCTTCAATTGCGAAGAAAATTTATACATGTTTTTGAACAATTTGAACAAACTATAATACTCATTTCCAAAAAAGTTGGGACAGTGCAAAATATATAGAAAAAACAAAAAGGGATGATGTAATAAAACTTTTTCGCGAATATAAAATAGCAGATACGTTTATGAAATGACATAAATATACTGTGTGCACCAAAATATTTTTTATCGTGGCCGGGACGTTCATTTTGAATAGGGGTGTTGCAACACGTTCCAAAATAGTAGGGACATACATGGTAGAAAGCGCTGTTAGTAGTGGAACCTTCCGAATTGTTCGGGAATAATCTAGAATGATGACGTCGTACTACATTCTGTATAAATAACAGTTGCCATCCGTCGTTCAGGTAACTTATTCGGAACGATTAGTCGAGGAAAGCCAGTTAGCGAAGATCTTCGTTTTCGAATCATTCAAGAATTCACAAACAACGTTTCTCAGCGTGCAATAGCCAGAAGATTAAACCTGTCATCATCTACAGTACAAAATATTATCAAGCGCTACAGAGATAGTGGTGAGATCACAGTTCAGAAAGGCCAAGGTAGAAAACTTATTCTGAATGCACGAGCTCTTCGGATCCTCCGACGTTACTGCGTCATGCATAGGAATGCTGCAATTACGGACATAGCCACATGGGCCAGCGATTTCTTCGGGAAGCCATTATCGTTGAATACTGTACGCCGGTGCATCCACAAATGCAAACTTAAGTTATACTGTGCACAACGGAAGCCATACATCAACAAACGACAGCAACATCGCCGTCTGATATTGGCTCGAGCCCATCGCAATTGGTCCCAAGTACGCTGGAAGAACATATTGTGGTCCGATGAATCAACCTTTATGATTGATTACGGAAATAATGGACACCGTACAATCCGAACCAAAGACGAAAAGGATATTCCCGCGTGCTACAGGTGTTCGGTACAGAAACCACCGTCTGTCATAGTCTGGGGCTGTATTAGTGGCTATGGAATGGGAGACTTGCACATCTGCAATGGCACTGTCAATGCTGAAGCGTATATACAGATCCTGGAACAAGATATGTTGCCATCTAAGAGGTGCCTGTTTGGATGACGTCAGTGTATATTTCAACAAGACAACGCCAGACCGCATGCAGCGCGCATAACTTCTGCATGGCTACGCCGGCAGCGCATTCGTATGTTGGATTGGCCCCCTTGCAGTCCGGATCTGTCGCCTATAAAAAACGTTTGGCGTATTATTAAACGAAAGCTACGACATCGATGACCCCGGAGAGTTGAACAGCTGAAAACCTATGTCCAACAGGAATGGGACAGAATTCCGGTTACGGTGTTAGATAGACTGGTGTCATCGATGCCCAGAAGATTACTGTGTGTCATCAAGAGGAGAGGTGACGCCACACCGTGGTAAACGCCGTGCTGTCCCAACTTTTTGGGAGTGTGTTGCACGTGCCAAACAGGAAAACCACCTGTATCTTTTTTTAAGCATATAAGATATGTGATCCCATGCCTAATTTATCGTTTATGTATTGTAATGCGTTGAAATAAACGGCAATATAATAATCCAAACAAATGTGTTGGAGTTCTTCTTATATGTTGCACTGTCCCAACTTTTTTGGAAATGAGTATTGTATGTCCAAATATCAATTTTACAAAGGAAATGGAAGACAATGGCAGCCTCCCGTTTCTGGACGTCCGGATAACCAGGAATGATCAGACACTAGACTGAAGTCAAAACGTTTCAGTCGGCGCCATTCATAGACTCTTCAGAAGCAGTATGGCCTATTTTAAGATTCCGTACTCACAAGATTCACCCGCCTGTAATCTCATCTCGATGTTCACTTTGAATAAGGAAACATATATTTTTTAACCCTGAAAATGTTACAGATCGGTTAAAAAACCCTAGACAAACAACTTTGTTGGCATACTATCGTTTTTGTGGTCTCCATGATTTTGCGAGCATTATGTTGTTAGAAGAAATATCGTCCACAACACTTACGACAAGCAGAGAGGTATCTAAAATGTAGAAGGCGTGGGCAGAGCTACAAAAGGGGAGACCGACTTATTTAAAGAATACAAAATTCGAAGAGTGTTCACGGCTCAACCAAACAATGCCATATGTTTTTATTTGCGCTTGCTTTTCCATACGGTTGCGTTTCTACAAATGTTTAATGGGGTCAAATATCCCACTTAACGTGATGCTTGCAGAAACGCAACCGAATAGCGACACTTGGATGGTGACAAGCACTGGGACGAGGCTCTGGCTGAATAATGCGCTAGTGACAGTCCAAAATGCTTGCGTCATCTGTTTGCCGTTTTGCTGATATTTTTTGCCGGTTCTGATGCTGCAATGTTGTGGCTAAAATTTCAAGATAAGTTGGTGGAAGACTTTAATAAGAATATCAGACAAAATACTGAAGGCGAATTGAACAATAGATTGCGTAATAGTGCTCGTAATAAATGCTTGGTGACTATTCAAAATTTGGTGTCGTCTATAAGAGGAATTCCTCTCCCCCAATACGGCTTGCCAGCGCCATTAGTAGAAAGTGAACGCAGCAGAAAAAACTTATAATCCAGCACAACTTGTGGAAATATTTACACGGTATCCTAAATGTAACGGAAGGACAGCGCACAGCATTTAAACGCATTTGTCAGAGTGTTAACATTAATATAAGAGAAATTCTGTTTTTGGATGTTCCAGGTGGGACAGGAAAACATTTTTCACTAAAATGGTGTTGGCACATTTGCAAGACCCAAAGAGCTGTGATAATAATAGCTCTGGCTGTGGCTTCGTCGGGAATAGCAGCCACTTAGTTATGAGATGAGAGATGCTTTAAGAGTTCAAATCTCTGGCGATATATCACACGGATGCACTTAACAGTGGATGACACATTGGCGATGACACATGGTCGAAACGTTTTGCTTGGCAATTTGTGCCATACAGTATTTTCACTTCAAGACATCGTTTCTTCCGTTTTTATTGATCAAATGCAAACAACAATTCATAAGAAATCTTGGCTTTGTGAAAAAGCTATATTGACACTTTCAAACGATCAATCTGCAAGAATTAATTCGGACATACTTACTCACGTTGAAGGAGAAAATGTAGAGTATATCTCTATTAACAGAGTTATGGACCAAGATTAATCTACCAATTATCCAGGTTAATTTTTACACTCTCTTGGCGCACTTGGTCTTCCACCACACATTTAACTTTGAAAACAGGCGTCCCTATTATTCTGTTGCGATATTTAGGCCCACCGAAATTGTGCAATAGTAACGGTATCGACTGGATATCATAGGTATTACCTCTACGAAACGTCCAGGTTCTGGAACTGTGGACTTAGAAGGAGGGTGGAAGCTTTTCTACTCTGGTGTCAACCCTAACATGACTGCCCAGGCGGGAGTGGGGATACTCACAAGTCCCCGGCTGGCAGATTATGTTGCAGATTGGACCCGCTTAGGTGGAAGACTGTGTCTCCTGAGGCTTCAGATGGGGAAACGGTCTCTCTCTCTATTCGTTGCATATGCCCCGAATGCAGTCACAGAGTACCCACTTTTTATAGATGAAGTTGATGCTGCTCTTAGCAGGAGAGGGAGTGCAGATTCTGTCATCCTGATGGGCGATTTCAATGCACACGTAGGGGCTGATGACCAAACGTGGAGGGGCGTGATTGGGAGGAATGGTGACCCCGATTTAAATGCGAATGGGAGGTGCTTGTTGGATCTCTGTTGCAACAATGGACTTTCCATCACAAACACCTTCTTCCAGCACAGGGATGTCCATAAGTATACCTGATACAGGGATACAATGGACCAGAAGTCACTGATTGATTTTGTAATCGTTTCAGCTGACTTATTCCGATCAGTGTTGAATACTCGTGTGAGAAGGGGGCAGAACTATCAACTGATCACCACCTTGTTGTCTGCACTTTGCGGTTCTCTGAATCCATGCCAACCAAACGAAATACTAGGTTCAGACAAACTTGGCGCATCAAATGGGAGGCACTGGAGGATAGAGCTGTGAGGAAGACCTTTGCAGATAGCATATCTTCAAGTTTCAAAGAACTACCCAGTGATCGTGGTACTGTTGAAGAGGAGTGGCAGTTGTTTAAAACTGCTGTGATTACTTCGGCTGCTTTGTGCTGTGGTCGTAAGCGGCTGAGTGTGGCGCAGGGCGGTGAGAAAAGGACTGCATGGTGGAACAGTGAAGTCCAAGAAGCTGTCAAGGCAAAGAAGGAAGCCTATTTGCTATGGCTTGCAAATAAGTCAACTTCGAGTCGAGTGCGGTACACTGAGGCGCGAAAAGCAGCAGCAAAGACAGTATCAACAGCTAAAGCCAAGGCCTGGGAGAAGTTTGGGGAGAAATTGGAGGCAGACTATGGTTGGGCAAACAAGGTGTTCTGGCAGACCGTGCGCCGCCTCCGTGGAAAGCAGTCTCTTTCATCACAAACTATTAAGAGTTCAGATGGGAGGCTTCTGAAAACGGAGGAGAGTGTATTGCATAGGTGGAAGGAATACTTTGCATCTCTTCTTAATCCGGTGACAACAACAACTGAGGCATGCGAGGTGCACCTTGGATCGGAGAATAGTTACGGTAGAATCACTGAAACAGAAGTCAGATGGGCAATTAAGTCCCTGAAGACTGGCAAAGCTGCAGGTGATGATGAAATCTGGTCCGAGATGTTAAAGGCCTTAAATCAGGATGGTATCCTGTGGCTGACTCGAGTGTGTCAAGTTGCTTGGATATCTGGACAGGCCCCTAAGCAATGGCAGACAGGAATTGTGATCCCTATCTTCAAAAAGGGAGATCAGAGAGATTGCAACAACTATCGAGGCATCTCTTTGCTCAGCATTCCTGGGAAAGTGTACGCTAA
>JAHWFO010001402.1:0-20999 GCA_023313115.1 Rhysida immarginata
TTTTTTTTAATTTGATTGTCGCCAACATCGATCGGCAATATTTTCAATCGAAGCGATCGAAAACCAAATTCGTGATCACGTTTCTGTTCTAAAACTTGCTAATTTCCAACTGAATTATCTAATTAAAAACAACCAAACGTATCTATTTAACGATGTAAAAAGCTGAAGGGCAATAGCAATTTATAATTTCACATTTACAAAATAAAACGCATTCTCTTTATTCTATTTCATTATAAAATTGTGATCCGCCATCATTCTTTTGATCACGTGCTCCAGTAGTCGAACGTGATTGGATGAGCCTAACCTCGCTGAGAGCGGCATTTTTGCCCGCCATGGCACTTGACTCGATTTATTTCTAGTTGGCCTTGGGCATAGTGCGCATGCGTCAACGGGTGCCGCTTTGCCGCCTTGCCGGCTCAGTGTGAACCGAGCATTAGCAGCACGGACAGCAGCTAGACGGCGTGGAAGTGAATGAATAAGATTCTGGTAGGCTTCCACTGGTAGCTGTTGCCATGCAGACTGTAAAGCATCCGACAGCTGCTGAAGGGTACGCGGTAGTTGTTCCATAGCACGCACATGACGATCGAGGTGATCCCAAAGGTTCTCGATTGGGTTGCGGTCTGGGGAATTAAGGGGCCAGGATAGTACTTGGAACTCTTGGTCGTGTTCCTCAAACCACCCCTGAACAATTGCAGTTGCACGTCGCACTGTCTTGCCATCCTCCTCTGGAAAGACAGTCGCCATGTATGGGTGTACTTGATCTGCTATTATGGATAAATAACCGAATCGGTTGAGAGTGCCTTCCACAGGTATCAGTGGTCCCAGACAATGCCATTAGAACTCTCCCCACACAATAACGCTGCCGCCACCAGCCTGGATTCGTCCAACAATGGTTGCAGGATGCTTGTTCTCGGGGGTTTCTCTCCTCACGCGCCAACGGCCGTCACTTCTGTGGAGCAGAAATCGTGACTCTTTGGAGAATGTTACCTTTTTCCAGTTAGAAGTGATCCAGTTTCTGTACTGTTGGGCAAATTGAAGCCGTTCTTAGCGATGAACCTTCGTCAGCATGAGTGCGGTGACCATCTATCTGCTGTGGAGGCCCATACGTAGCAGGGTCCTCTGTACTGTGATTTTAGAAACATGTCTGGCAGCACCCTCGTTGGTTTGAGCGGTAAGTTGGTCCACTATAGCTCTTCGGTTGGCCTTCACACACCTTTGCAGCCGACGTTCACCTCGCTCATCGCTGCCCATACCGTTTATTCGGAACGGTCCCATTTTCCCAGTCATGATACACCTTACCTACAGCAGCACGAGAACAGTTCACAAACTGCGCGGTTTCCGAAATACTGCCATCCTTGGCTCGAAAGCCGATTATCATCCCTTTTTCCAGATCTGATAAATCATGTTTCTTACCTATTACAGCAATGAGTGATATGTTTTTAACATGGTGAAAACCTACCTTATATAGTCACCTAACCCAATTCCCAACGTGACATAGTTCCTCGGCTGGGCAAACTCGAAGACAACGTAGGGGGTAGTCATAATAATGTGACTCGACCCTGTATTTACAGGGTGTTTCAAAACTCCACGTAAAAACTTTGAGAGGAAATAGCGAACATCATGCTGAACATCATTACATAGGAAAGCATCACCAGAAATGCCACCTCAGAAGATAGACGAGATACAAAGACACAGCAAGAACACAATGCAGGAAGCGCTTTAGTGGACGAAACTCAACAGCATAAGAACTGGTAGACACTGAATACGGTTTCACAAGAGGTGTACAAATTTCCAACCATTTGCAGTGATGTATGACTATTACCGAAGCCACGAACAGTTACCGAATAGTTTCAAGATACCTGGAGTTTCGCGGTTATCCGCATTAACGATGGCGAGTCTTGCTGCGAGGCACATGTCAAAAGCGATGGGCATTTCGTACACAATGACCTTGAAGGTCCCCCACAGAAAAAGTCGATGCTCGATAAATCCGGCGAACTGGGATTATGCGACAAGTCCACCACACACAATGTATCGATCCCCAAAGTTCCGGTCCAAGTACTCACGGACGGGAAGGGCATAATGGATTGCAGCCCCGTCGTGTTGGAACCACATCCGCCGACGCACTGTCAAAGGACCTTAAATCCGCAGAACTTCTCCAGAAAAATCCGATACTTCCTGCGGGTAGCGTTTCTGATGATGCTTCCTTATGTAAAAATAGTTCATCGCGATGTTCTCTTCCTTCCCTGGTTTCCACTCTCTTCCAAATAAACCACATTAAAAGTCTTATTAAAAACCATATGGTATTACCGACCTTATTGCTTTGCTCTTCCTCACAGTTTTCGCCTAAGTGCAAGAAGTGCCATTCCCGTAAGCCTGAAACAGCTGCTTTGCTTCTCATTGCGAATATTTATTCAGAGTGTCTAGCAAAATGACTTCGTAAAATTCCTTGATTTTTCCCGGTTGATCACGTTATTTTCCCTGACCATAAGCAGCAAAAAAGTCTATTTTGATAGAATATTATTGATATTTTTCAAATTTTACGTTCCTATTTAGCATTTTTTTGCTGATTTTGTAAAATTCTCTGATTTTTTGTAAAATTCCCTGACCTTTTGTAAAATTCCCTGACTTTTCCAGGTTACAGAAAATTCCCTGACTTTTCCCGGTTTTCACAGTCGCTAGTCACCCTGTTTATTTTTGTCTTTATTACTTGAATACCTCTCTGGAGTTCCCAAATCGGGCAGTCTCTTGAAAGGGCAGGATGACAGCGTTTGCAATTGCTGCACCTAGGTGTAGCCTGCAGGTCTCATTTAATTGTCCCTCTTTACCACACATGCCCCAGAAGCCGGGAAATGATAATTTGGCTTTATATGGCCGAATCTCAAAGATGCAGAGAAAAGGCCTACTTGTCACGACTTTCTAAAGTGATCAGAGAAGGATACGAAAAGGCAGAGTTATAGTGAACAATTTACAATTTAATAGCAAACAAGAAGTTAATCCTCCCGGTAAGGAATAGGCATATAGCAGAAGCCTTTTTCATCAAAAGAGCTTCATCAAAAGAGATTTTACCCTTTTTATCCGCACTTTTTAATCCATATTGATTTTCTCGAAGTAGTATTTAGAAAATGTTAGAGCTTATATCTTATTTCGTTTCTCATCATTTCCGATCGAACTGCATATCACATCCCATATATATCCATTTGAAAAACGTTAATAGGTCTAAAGACCACTTGACTACTACTAATCCCCCCCCCCCCAAATCTGATCCCACAGGGATAAATTGGCCCAAACTTCATAGTGGTGTAAATCTTACCCAGAGGAGTCTGCCTACCGAATTCCATATATTGGCCAGATGGAGCCCTGTAACTCCCACCCCCATAACTCCGACACCAGTGAGCCAATCAAAACCAACCTGAATAGTGAAGTAGGACATGCCCACAGTAAGCCACATTTCGAATTTCAACTACTACGTCAAAAAATGTAGAAAATGTGAAGGGGACAGACGGACATGGTATTAACAAATAAGTAGCTCCGTTCTTCCGCTACTTAATAAGATTAACTGAACAAACAACATGATAATCTCAAAATAAAGTCCAAATAATTATTTTTGATTTTGTAACGGCTCCGTAGTCCCTGATGGTGGAAGGATAATGATAGACTCTCGTCCAAGCCGTCTTGTTTCTACTATATGGTTGAGTCAAAGTTGAAGCTATAAATTAGAAACGTTTAAAAACATGAATAGTGAGATTAGTAATCTGTTCGTAATTTTCAAACGCTTGCGCTTATTACTATGATTGGGATCAGTTGGCAAGATAAGGAGGTGACCAGCGGTTGCCCCTCGTTACCTTAATTGATGCAATTGCTGCTTAAAGACGCTATTGAGGTCTTCTCGTTATAGTTGTCAGATGTTCTATATGAACTGGTAGCATTAACCATGGAATTCCAGATCACGTTGATAGAACTGGTAACCTCCTCGATGAATTCGCCGTTTCCTAGGCCGACCCAGGTGAAATATGTCAGATAAAATCAGATTATTACCACAAAAGGCGATTTTCCTCTAATCTCCTTGTAGATTAGTAGTTTCCCTTTCTTTTTGATCGTAAATAGCAAAGTTTAAAAAATTCAGGGAGAGTGCTTCCCTCATAGGTTACTATGAAGGAAAAAGTGCGTTTAATCTCTGCATCTTTTTTAGACATTTCCATGATATTCTAACTCCCTCTGTTTCAACTGTCTAGAAAGGATTTCCTAAGCAGTCCGTTTCTCTTAGGTCTCTAAGGGGGCCCTTCTCGGTTATAACGCCACAATCCTTTGTTTGATTATTAAAATCAAAGTTCAAAATATTTTCTCCATCCTTCTGTCTCTTCTCTCTCTATCATTGACACACACACACACACACACACACACACACACACACACACACACACACACACACACACACACACACACACACACACACACACACACACAGTAGCGTGCCAATTCAGTGACACGCACAGCTACGGAAACCCAAACCCCTTTACTAGTATTCTAAACCCCAAAATTACATGTCACGCTTACAACCAAGGTGGGGGATTACTTTAATTACCGCTAAGAAGGATCAAAAATTAGCTTATTTAGGTTTTTAATTCCCTTTTAAATCTTTATTAATCTAAAATGAAGTCTGTGATTAAATCAAAAAAGAAAAAAATTAATTCCAAGCGGATTTGTTGCTTTTATTTTTTTTTTTTTTAACTTCTTTTTAGAGGCAGAAAATATAAATATATATATATAAACAATGGATACATAATTAGAAAGACACTGCTGAGTTACATCAGACGAGTTTCCTTTTTTTGAGGATAAAATTACGAAGATCCTGACGATGACCAAATTTGTAGCGCAAGAGGAGTGGAACAATGGATAAAGTCCAGAACGAAGGATTTCACTAAGCTGGATAGTCGAGTAAATAGTTCAAAAAAACAAAACATCGAACAAACGCTTGGAACTAAAAAGATTACAATAAATAAATATTAAAAAGAAAAAGGGGCACTTAGATGATTGATAATTAACATAAAAGAAAGAACTAAAATCGAGTAAACCACGTGATTGGGGAAAATAACAGCTCCACAGTCTCAGGAAGATAGAGGTGAATCAGACTGTAGTTGGTTGGTGAAAAGTTCGATGAAGAACTAAGGCTGCTGTATGCGAGAGAGGGTGGTTTAGATTAATAAGCAAAACACAAAAAAAAAATAAGTTAAACTAAAGGCCTAGTTGATAAGAGAAAGGAGGGGGGAAAAAAAATTAAAATAAACAAGAACGGAAATTGGCAAAATTCCGTAAATTACAGGATACTTACCTCGTCACGCACAAATAAGACTAAAGAAACGGACACAGAAACATTACTACACTAAAAAAAAAGGAACGTAGGGAAGGAAAACAACGCCAAAGGACACAGGTAACTTTTCTGCAGCGACGAGGAAGAAATCCTTTAAAATCCTAAAAGTAAGGGTTAAAGAAAAAGTCAGAATAAAATACAATAGGAAATTTCTCAGTTTCATCAAAAAAATCAAGAAAAATAAAGAAAAGCACATAAAATTAAAGAGAAAATACATCAAACTTAAAAATCGCCGAGTCGAGTGAAAGTCCAAATAGCACAAAATGCATCGAACATCAAAAGTTATTTGTTAAAAAAAAAAAAAAAAAAATGTTTAAGTTCACAGGCCAGTCCAATTATTTCTTAAAATACTTTGTGAAAAAATGTTTGACTCACGCAGAGTCAAAGGAGAACCAGAGGGTAAAAGAAAAATGGCGATGGACTCCACAGACGGTTGTTCCATTAGGCATCCAAATTACGTTGGTCCAATTTTGAGTTTCATAAACCAAAAGGAAAAAAAAATCTTACTTTTTCGCAAATTCTTCATCGAAAGCGAAACAAGTTTCTCTGGAGGACTGACACCGTCAAGGCAAATATCTTGTTGTATCTTCGAATGAGTTACATGACGTTGGCGAAAACCATGGTCGGTTAGCGGCTAAAATCTAACAAAAAAAAAGGACATCGCTTGGCTTTTGATTCCTTAACAAGTCAGCGTGACGGCAAGTTCGAAACGTGAAATAATCATTGCATCATTGAGGTCGCAATAGACCTTAATAAAACTTGAAGAATAAAGTCCTATCCCGACTACGACTCACGCATTATATATCGAGAATATGGCCGATACATGTTTCGGTCCAATTCCAACTACAACCAAAGAAGGAGAAGACTAATAAATGCGGACGAGCTTGTCCGCTGTTGTTGTCTCCACCAAACAAAACTAAAAAACTGCCAATGCCAAGAGGAAACTGAAAAACCCAAAAAAGTTAACAATTTTTCTTTTACGCATGCGTATGAAACGCTCGAGGTAGCACGACATTGCGAACGCAACGCGATAAATTAAAAACAATCTTCAAAAAAAAATTTTTTTAAATGCCTGACACCACGAGCCAAGAAAAATTTGAAGAAAATTATTGCCGACCAAGAATGAGATAATTTAAACTACCCATTCTTGGCAATTGTTAGTGTCTAGAAAATTTTAGCAAATAAATGATACTTTTCTTTCAGGGAAATTCGTTTATGTATTGTTTCGACCACATTTCGAGTGAACTCAATAAGAAAAAAAAAAATATATTTTTTTTTCGGAATTATATCTAAATAAACCCATAATTATTTCTCACCTGGTACCCAAATTCGATCCTGTAACCTTTTATCTAAGCCATAAAATAAAAACACGAATCAGTTTTTGGTGTGCTCAGGGATATTTCCTTATCGAACGGAAGTAAATTTCCAAATTTAGCTTCGGGAAAAAGAAAAAACGTATAAAAGACTTCAAGGGGAATTTATTTTCACACCCTCAATATAAGTCTTAACGATTTGGGTAGCTGCCCCTAAGCAAATATTCCAGTTTAAATTGCGTCTGGCCAGACTTAAATATTTTAGTGTTTAAACTCCCTTCTATAGGAAGTTTAGGCAGTTCGATTCTTTACTAAACGCCTCAGAGAGCGTCGAGTGAACCCTTTCATTCGTGTTACGAAGGAGGGGGCCACATTAACCTCCCAAAAAGATACGAAGCCGAATTGGAGCCTTCCATTAATTAGGAAAGAAAAAAAGGTACAGAAAAGCACAGACCGTCGATTTATTTGCCAAAGATAAAAACCACACCTCGAATAAGAGCATGGGTTAGAGCTGAAAGAGATTACGGTCGCGTAAATAGACTTACCAGTAGGCCGATTTACTAGATTAGTTAACAAAACTTTAGACGTGCTGTAGGAGAACCACTTCATAAACGATGGAAAATTGTGTAGTCAATGGATTCGCTTCTACAACGTTTTCCGCAGATTATTTATGTCGTAAGTTTTCCTACTAACACCTCCAAAGGTTGTGACTTATCCATGATCGCAATTTGGAATCCCTGCCTTTCCCTAATTTAATTTATTGTTAGGACAATATTAGAATTCCCTCTTTCCCACACTTACCGACATTTATCTCGTTAATTCGATCTGCTGAAGAAATAGAATATCGTGGATTTAGAAAGCATGTGATTTTGAATTACTTGCCTAATTTAAGTGAGATTCTCCTGTTATAGGATAAAAGAAAAGATAAGTAATAAAGAAATTAAAGTGAATAAAACAAAATAGCCAGAAACTGTGGACACCAATATACAATATCGGAATAAAAGGAAAACACAAATCCACAAAAAAAAAAAGATTTGTGGATTTTTTTTTGTGGATTTGTCTTTTCCTTTTATTCCGATATTGTACATTAAAGTGACTTACCTGATTTCGTCTGATAATATAAATAATATACGATAAACTTTGACAGTCATGCTTCTTTGCTAATAAAAACAGAAAAATATATGTCAGAATATACTAAAACGTTGTGTTGAGATGGATATAAATAAAACCTAAGAGGACGAACAGAATAAAATTTACCTGAAGAGAAGTCTGTAGAAAATATTTATTCCTTTTAACGAAGTTGATTTTTAATTGTTATAAAAAACGCAAAAAAACTAATTTTGGAACACTGAACTATTTGTTATTACGCGTTATGACTGCTGTTGGTGGAATATGAATAATTAATTACTTAAAATAATTTTTTTTTTTTTAGTTTCTGAACGCCCGTGCGCGAAAACTTGAATAATGGTCGACAGATCGAAGTTGTCTTATAATCGTCATTTAGTGCACGACTATAAATATATATATATATCGTATTCACAGAAAAAGAGAATAAAGCCACGGTTATTTGTCAGAATTATTGTTGTTATGTTTAAGCTTTATTCAACTGTTTACCTTTTGATATGTTTTGGTTAGACGGACAGCTTGCGTGGTCGAAGAGAAAAAGTCTCTGAGAGTGAAGAGCGCTACTATGCACCTCTCCAATTGAAGATAAGTTGATCGCTACAAACCATTATATCGTTTACTAGAATTGCCTTTCATTAACTGTGTGATTCTTTTATGTCTTCTTCAGTCGCTGCCTTCCGAAAAAAACTACCTCTGTTCCATGAAAATGTGGGAGTCTCCGAAAGTCTTCGGTCCTTACCCCATCCTTTAATCTATAACCGTTACAATACACACACACACTCACTCACAATACGGATGGGGAAGGAAAAAAGATCTACCATCATATGATCTGGATAGTTAAATTGGTTATATTTAAAAGAATTTTTATTTATTTTTACCGTTTTCTATCTTGAAGTTTCAATTAGGTCTACACTTATTATTTTGTGACGTTATCACGTATTAAGTAATGTATTCATTTTATGATAAACTTGGTCACAGGAATAATAGCAGGTATTATTCAGATTTTCGGTTAGAGTAAAGTAATCTAATTGTTTTTATTGTAGTGATATATTAAGTTGATATAATTCAGGATTATAATTTTGGATATTAATCGAAGGCCCACAATTGTGAAACAGCAAAAAGGTTGGAGCAATGACAGGAAGAGACGTTCTTTGGGAATTTAAATAAATATTGTTGACATTGGTCATTGGATTCCTTGATGAGTAGGAATATTGAATTTTTTAATAATTTGTTTGTGTCATGGATTTCCTGTAGAGTTTGAAATCATTATTGTTTTCTTGGTTTAATCCCTTTGGAGTCTTATAAAATGTGAATGGGAAAGGGAGACCGGATGTGCGAGGAGTATAAGTACGAATGTGGGAAAATGAGTCGTCATGAGTTGAGCAAGCAAGCAGTCGAGAGAGAGCTGAGCCAGGGAAGAGGGAAAACCATTGTTAACCATTTTAATTTTCAATTCGAAAAATAAAAAGTGCTTGCATTTATTACTGTGTTTGTCATTTTTATGTTTATTTTTAATGTAGTAAAGAATATTAGAAATTAATTTAAACACTTGAACCCATTTTTATCTTAAAAAGTTAAGAAGGTTTAAAAAAGTTAATTCTATTTTGAAAAGTTAATTTAAAGTGGGAAGTAGAGAACTGCCAGGGAGGAGGGAACAGCCAGGGAAAAGGGTGGAGCTTGGAACAGCCATCCTCCTCCTGGAACAGCCCCGAGCCACGTTATGGAGGGGGTGCGACTAACAGCCAGATAACTCATGTCCCAGACGTTGAAGCTCAGTGGCGCTGTTTTTCTTAACACCAAAATAGCATTGAATCAGTTACGAACTTCGCCTCCCGTTGTCCCTCTTCCCTGGCTGAGCGCTCTCTGCTTCGGCTGATTAAGGGAGGAGGGTCAGACGAGATGCGCCAAGGCGGCTTCGAAACTCCCGCAGCCTGTCGAAGCGATCTGGTGGCCTCTCCTTCCGAAATCAAAGCTTGTGAGAACTCATCATTAAGTATTTAAATATAGATAAGACTCCCGATTAAGTATTTGAATATGGACAGACTCCCGATTAAGTATTTAAATATAGACAAGACTCCCGATTAAGTATTTGAATATGGAAAAACTCCCGATTGAGTATTGTGAAGAGGAACTTACGAGAAACGATCCCCAAATGTTTGAAATGGAACCTGGATGCAATTAATATGCTAAAGAGACATCATTCATGATTAAAATCAGAAATATGGAAATTGGAACCCCGATATTCTTCAGAGCAAATGGAAGCGAGCAACGTGATTTTCTTCAAGCGACAGGCATAAATAGGAACCCGACATTGAGAGAGAAAGACAACTACATATTTGAAATCTTCTGTTGAACTTAGTGGGGATACTTTGAGACCTCCAATGGACTCACTCAATAATCGATCCGGATTATCTTCAGGTGTGTTTTCTGTGCTTCAATGTGATAAGTGATATATTTTATGGCCTGTTTAACACAAAAGGTGTTTTGTGCATAAGTTTGGATTAAAAGTGATCACAAGTCTGCAGGTGTCTAAAACTACGCAACTGTAAGTAGAAATGAACTTAAATGCGTAAGATTTATTTTGGTTGTCATGAAAAAAAAGGTGTGATAAAGAACTATTTGAGAGAACTTTCTTTGAATTGAGTTTTAATTAATACTATCTCTTTCCTCAGAGCAATTGAGTTTTATTGATATTTATTCATATCTTGCATGTTATCTTAGTTATAAGTACTTGGGGAATTTAGCATTAACTTTCTTCTTTGTAATAAGATCTATCTACTTTCTTTTCCTTAGATGTAAGTTTTTGATTGATTTTTGTATCTCATTGGTAATTCTTTTAACTTTGAATAAATGAAGTTTATTTGATTCCAATCCTTGCCTTGCTTATTGAAATAAATAAGTCACAGCCTGCCATTTTAGAAGAACCCAACCTTTGTCCTTGATTGATCCCAAGCCTTATTGTCTTTCTTTGAGTTTTGGTGTTGAGCTAGCCAGATTTAGAATTCATTACATTGGATTCTGGTGTTGATTAGAAAAAAGGGGGGGGGGGTGGTCCAATCAAACTGATTAAGGTTACATTGGCACTCATTGTGAATATGAGATCAGATAGTAGGGTTACATTGTCGCCCCAACGTGAAGCTCGAGGAGTGTCCATTTACATTGGCACCTATTGAGTAGTATATTGACAATCAAGGGTATAAGGTTACAATTTTTAATTTACTTTTGATTACCAATGTAATGTTATGAAACTGCAATTTCACTTTTACTAAGATGGTTTTATTTCCATGATAAAACCCAGACTGCCTTCTTCCTCTCCCATATTTTTTTATTATTAGTTTCATTAATTTTTTCTTTTGTTACTATTTTTAAGGTTTGTTAAGACAAATATAAATTCCATCGTTACCAAAGTATTTATGCGTTAATTTTTTTTTATAGGGACGTGTTGTGTGGCATGCTGCATTGCACTCACTTCAACGAAAGATTGGAATTTGGTTTAGAAGCTGTATCAGTACTGTCACGATCGTTTATCCACAGTGAAGGGAAGATTCTTGCCTGTCGTTCTGCCATTATTGACTTAGGTCTGAGTGATATTGATCCAGGCTTAGTTCCTGATGGTGCAAAATGTGGAGAAAACAAGGTGAGTATTAAATATGCACTACCCTACGTAGTGGAACGAACAATTCAGATCTTGTTTAATATCATGTTGGACCTCTGCTTTCTGAAATTACGTGAGGCACCCTACTGGGCATAAGAAGGTTCCAATAAACAGCTTCCGGTATTTGGGTCCATTCTTGCTGTAAGATCCCTGCTATATCGGTAGTGGATTTCGAACATGGCTCCCTGGCCCTCACTCAAAGCTCCAACTCGTCCCATCAATGTTCGATTGAGTTAAGGTCAGGGCACCGTGCGGGGCCACAGAAGGCGATTGACATTCACTTCTATGTACCACTACCTGACGGAATAATAATAACCTATTTTTTATTAACTGCTCAACACGGAGTGTATCGGAACGGATTAATTGAGCTCTAGGGAATTATTAAAGTTAGTTGTGGACTGTCCATCATCATAAAACTAAAGTGAGAGAACAAACCTTACAT
The DNA here is from genome assembly GCA_023313115.1 of Rhysida immarginata. Classification (NCBI taxonomy): domain Eukaryota; kingdom Metazoa; phylum Arthropoda; class Chilopoda; order Scolopendromorpha; family Scolopendridae; genus Rhysida; species Rhysida immarginata. The sequence continues at coordinate 11,904 of JAHWFO010001402.1, forward strand.
GATTGTGCAAAACTATTTTCAGTTTTGAAATTAGCATGCTGAGATAAGTAAAATATCACCGGAAATTTTCTTGACAATAAAACCACGCAGATCGTGTTATCGTCCTGAAAATAATTTTCGTTACAAAAGAATGCCATAGTGTATGAAGCACCAGATTGTCCAAAATGTCCTTGTAACCTTAAAACACAGACAAGAGTCTCAACTCGTACATTAAAAACACTCCTAAACCAAACTCCACGACTGGAACAATGCACTAAGCAAAAAGGCGCTCCCCAGACATTCGACATACCCTAATACGCCCATACAACTGGAACAGAGACGTCCCACTCTTTGGCACGTCCCACCATTGGAGTATGACAGACTTGTTTTTTGGCGAGATGTTTGGCTGGTAAGCGGCTACACATCCATGGATTCCCAGTGCATGCATTCCTTCCGCAAAGCGTCTGTTGGAACTCCTTGTCTGTTAGTGATTTGGAGTGGTATTTTGCGGTTGATCTCGCACTTCAATACCCGTCGGTCGCGTTCAGTGAGTTTGTGGATAACCTGACGTGAGCTGTGCGTATTCAGATGTCTGTAGTGTTCCATTTCTTCACGATATTACTAGTACTTTAAAGTGGATATGATAATCTCCCTAAATTTCACGATTATGGTCTTCGAGCGCACTACTTCTCTCTCAAAAATTGAAATAAAAATTATTTTACATCCGTCATTTACTTCTCTCTCAAAGTCACTATTAGTGACTCAGTAAGTTCCCTTAGTTTAGCATTATTCACCTACAACATCTTTACACGAACAAATTACCACTCAAATACTAGAAAATCACATTAGTCATTGATGTCGAACACAAGTTCCAATGCGCAAATCTGATTTCATGTAAATTAGGAGATGTCCGTTCCATTATTGTGGGGTAGTGTCGAAATATCAATATTAGAAAGAAAAGTTTACAGACAAAAGGGAACTGAGAGTTACTTACATGGCTGAATTGAAAAGTTTCCATAATAACGAAAATAAATAATTGTCATCTCGGTTCAGTTTCATTTTAAAACCCGTCGTACGACCGTTACCGCAACAGACAAATCTGTAAATCTGATTTTATAAAAAAAATTGTTTTTTTTTTTTCGTCGATTCCCTTTATTAGGAGCTTTAGCAGAAAGCTATTTACAAGAATTCACCTTAGGTCTGTACGTTTATCCGGCCGGCCGGCCTTCCGCCATTTGCACGATAACCTAAAAACAAATTAACTTTTTCAAATTCTGTTTTCGACAAAATACACGGCTGCATCAACTTTTCGGGCATTTTCGTGGAGCCCTTCAAGCCGATTGCACGTGCTAAAACAGCGACCGCTAAAAATACCAAGATGACTGTCATATAACAATCGATTCGTCAAGAACGAATACACTGTTACTTATTTTCTGTATCTTTTAAGCATTGTTGACTTGGTTTCGTCGCAGCTAAATCTCCTTTTTGGAATGTTTACAAGATTTTATTAGGAGCTTTAGCTAAAAGCTACAGAGGCGTGTTCAGAAAGTAAATTCCGTTTTGTAATAAAAACAAAACTTCTATATATACACTGAGTTAGCAAAACTCATGGGATAGTTACTTAATATCTGGTCGGGCCAGCTCTGGCCCTGTGGAGTGCAGCAATACGGCGTGGTAGTGAGTCTGCAAGTCCCTGGTACACTTCTGGAGGCAGTTGACACCAGATAGTCTGCAGAGCCGAAGATAGTTGCTGCCCGTTCGTGGGCGGATGATCCACTGCCCGGAGCCTGACTTCAACAGCATCCCAGATATGCTCGATGGGATTCATGTCAGGGCTCCGGGCTGGCCAGCTCAGTCGTTGGACCTCTCCTGCATGCTCCTCGAACCATTCGCGGACGACATTGGAGCGATGTGGTGGAGCATTGTCATCTTGAAAGACTGCTACGTCGTCAGGGTGTTGAAATGTCAAAAACGGGTGCACATGGTCTCCGATGAGTTGACGATACCGTGGACCATTCAACGTTTGGTCCAGGATAACCAGAGGGCCCATTCCAAACCAGGAAAATGCACCCTAGACCATCACAGACGCCCCACCACCCTGCACCACCACCTGTTGGCATGCGGGATTCATCGTTTCGTGAGGTCTGCGCCACACACGGTGCCTCCCATCAGCATGGTACAGTTGATATCGTGACCATATGACGTTGACATATGACAGTTGATATCATATGACAGTTGATATCTGACCATATGACGTTACGCCACTGTTGCAGAGTCCAGCCAAGATGGTTGGTGGCAAATGCACGCCGGAGTGTCCGATGACGCTGGGTAAGCATTGGCACCCGTGTAGGGCGACGGCTGCCAACCCGAGGGCATGCAGATTCCGACGGATTGTCCACCGAGAGACGTTTCTAGTGCGGCCAGTATTGAACTGGTCTGTGATTTGCTGCACTGTTGCGCTCCTGTCTCTCTGAATCATTTGTCCCAGGTGTCGCCGGTCACGATCATTCAGGGCAGCTGGACGCCCGGTATGGTGCCTGTTGTGGACTGTGATGCCTTCATCCAGCCATTCCCGATACACCCTGGAGACAGTTGAGCGGGGAAAGCCAAATTCCTGCACCACTGCCGAAATGGAACATCCCATGCGTCGGGCACCTACTATCATACCCCGTTCAAAAGACGTCAACTCGCGACGACGTGCCATGTCTGATTAATCACTTATCCAAGCTCTTCCCACAACGTCTAATGGTCCATTCCCAGAATCCGTTACCCCTGTGAATTCGTGAGCCATGCCCATCAATCAATGTGCTTGCTATCCCATGAGTTTTGCTAACTCAGTGTATACTAGCTAAACCCGTCCGACTTACATTCGCACGGATAAAAAGAAAGGCATAATGCATATTTTGGAAGTTTTGCCTTAAAATTACGTATCATTCGATCATTTGCCTTTTGTTTAGCTCGCTGAGAGTCGCTTTTCTCTGTCTCCGGGAATACCATTTAATCCACTAACATCTCAATATTCTCATATAAAGAAGTCTTGAAGGGCCAGGAACTTCTGTAGAATAAATTGAATCGACTGCCATATTTTTTACTTGTCGTTCAGATTTGCCATCCATACATGCAACCTGAGAACTGTCTTGAGAAAGTTTGGGCTTAATTTCCATTATTTGTTTATTAAGCTTTATCTAAATTGGCGTGTTTTTTTCAAATATGCTTTACAGGGTGACAATAAATTATGGCAACACTGCTTGTTTTTGGGCAAGTCGTCCATGCTTCAACTTATTATGAGTTAATTGATGTGTGTTTTGAAATGTCAAGCAAACGCAGTGCAATTTTGGAGCTGTTTCGTCAAGGAAAGCGTCAATGTGAAATTGTTCGTTTGCTCAATGTTGGCAGAGACGTCGTCTCCAAAGCGGTCAAACGGTTCAAAGAGCTTGGCCGTGAAGGCGACCGTCTAGGAAGAGGAAGATAGCGTGCCACTAACACGTCCAGGAACCGCAAAAACATCAAAAAGCGAGTCCAGCGAAATCCGAGGATCTCAATGAGACAAATTGTCACGTTCAAAATAACGCACGCAGTGGAAAATAATTAATGTAAGCAGAGTAAACAAACAGACCTACAATTTAGTCAGTGAACCAACCACACTTGAATAAATTTAATAAAAATCCAACAAAATAACAAGAAATAACAAAAGATGCACAAATATAAAATCAAAGAGTTTCCGGACTGGCTTGTCTGAACTAATGAAATAAAACTCTTAACACAAAAGATTTCATATTACGTCACTTAATCTAAAAGTAGACTTTATCCTTTAAATCAACATATGCAAATATAAATCGTAAAACATAACATAGCCACCTCACTTAGATACAAAAAAATGTTTAGACGATGAAATGTTAACACAATAACTTAATTACATAAATTATGTTAATTGGCATTAATACAATCAAGACAAATTCATGCACTTGAATTATTAAGGAATTACTTCAAAAAAATTCATAATACGTGCTTAACTCAAAATTATCCTGTTCCGGATTTTAAATATAACCCTGATAATTTTTACATTGACACAGAACGTGAATACGTCTTATAAAACAACAGCCATTAGCAGAAATACATTCAAAGTTCGTATTGAGAATTAAGAGTTCAGCAGTTCATATAATAACAAAAAACAAACTATCAGCAATACTGAAATGCGTTATAACTAACTAGTGCACTTATTTTGGCGAAATAATATTTCGTATCACTAATCACTGTATGGGAGTCAGAACAACTTTTAACTCTTCTTTGAATTACATATATATATAACGCACAACACAAATTCTTTTAAATGCATGCGGCTTCACTCTTGCATTTAATTCTATTTAATTAGCAGGGTAGGTCTTAACAGTTACTGTAACTCCCCTTGAATAAGGGTTAATTAACTACTGCCTTTGAAATTTACAATATGGCGACTAGAACTGAACAAATAAGCATTTCTGTTCGTACGGAACATTTAAAGTTTGCGGCGTAGCACTACCGCTGCGAAAACAATAAACAATGCAGTACTCACGTAATTCTTCTATACTTCAGTAATTGCTAATGCGCAGGTAGCCTACCCCATCTTCGACGAAGGCGTTTAGTCCTCGCGGGAAGGCTCCTGTCCAACGCTCATGTCGTAACACCAGCATTCGTGAGTCTCTCGATATGGCGCACTGCTCCTTCCAGAATTTTAGCTCGAGTCTCGTCAGACAATTTAGAGGAAGTCCCACTGCAGGTTGACGCGGAATTTCCTTTCGTTCATTTAGTACCTTCTCTGTTAGGCTACGTCGACATGGGTGGGCGTACTCCTTTCTAGGCTTCCTGTCGCCGTGAACGAATGCATTTTCGTTCCTTGCTGCCTTGGCCGTCTCGGCATTCAACGTTTTCGAAGTCTCCTTCCTTCGGCTGAAACTATACGCAGCTCCTCTTCGTAAGCCCACTTCATTCCAATCTTTACCCGGGTCCCCTCTCGATCGCCAACTCCTCGTCTTTTTCTTCCCCTGCTCACGTGTCCCGTCACCTTCCGCTCTCGTCGTTTCCAACGGCGCTCTTTCCTTTTTCTTATTTGAATATCCCGCCTTCTCCTTCTCCTCCTTCACCGGTGGCGCCCTCTGTTGACAAGAAGGCTTATTTTTGTTACAGCGAGGTTTGTTTCGCTGTAACACAAATCGCTCGTGAGACCGGAATCAGCCGCGAATCGGTGCGGGAAATGGCAACAGAAGAACTTAAAGTCAAGCCCTACAAGCTCCAAAAAGTCCAGCTCCTCACAGATGAAAACAAACGCGTACGGCTACACAGATGCCACCAACTCAAGCGTCGGGCTGCAGGTGATAAATGGAAGCGCATCCTCTTCACAGACAAGAAGCTCTTCACTGTGGAGCAGTCACACAATCACCAAAACGACAGAGTGTGGTCAGCAGAGGCACCCGGCACCTCTGCAGTCATCGAACGTCGCCAAAATCCGCATTCCGTGATGGTCTGGGGCGGCATTTGCGCCAGTGGCAAGACACCCCTAGTTTTCGTGGACCAAGGAGTCAAAATCCGCCAACAAGTTTACCGTCGTAACATTCTCGAGGCTGTGGTACTTCCTTGGGCTCGCCAGCATTTCGGCAATGCGGATTGGGCCTTTCAACAAGAATCTACACCAGCTCACAGAGCGAAAATGACGCCGGAGTTGTGCAAGAACCATTTACCGGATTTCATCACGTCTCAGCAGTGGCAGCCCTACTCGCCGGATCTCAATCCGATGGATTACAGCGTATGGTCAATCTTGGAAGCTAGGACCTGTGCTAAACGCCATAACAGTTTGGAGTCGCTGAAGAAGTCCCTGCGCCAAGAATGGGACCGATTGTCGCCCGACGACTTGTTGCCCATTGCTGAAAATTTCAAGACACGTTTGGGGCTTTGTATCGCCGCCAAAGGAGCCCACTTCGAAAAATGTTATTACCAAGGGACCATGTTCTATTTATCAATAGCTTTACTTTTCGTATTTTGGATTAAAAAATTTGTAAACAATGAGTTGCCATAATTTATTGTCACCCTGTAATTAAATTATTAAAAACCTAAAAAGAACAGAACAACAACAACGAGAATGATTTTACCGCCAAAGCGGATAAAGGGAGCACATTTTCATGTTATGGATATATTGAATTAATCAACATTTTAAAACACTTAAGAGAAAATAAATAAATATGAAAACTAAATTGTAAATTACTATTTAAGTATGCTAATGTATACAGAGAATTTAAACGAATAAACTTGAAGAACTGAAAGGTAAATGGAGAGGGAGTTATTCCTCATACATTTAAAAAATAAAAGTTCTTTAATTTGTTAAACGAAGTGAGCCTCAATTGCTGAAGCGTTGTGTATAAGCATCTGTTTTTTCATATTAAATTACTAAAGTGTTTCTACGTTATCGTCTACTATTGAAGCAAGCGATTAACTACTATTAATTAGCATTATGTATAACAGTAGTGAGTTTTAGATACCATTAAGACTAACAGCATTATGCTCTTGATACAAATAAGCTATGGATAACAATAGATCTAACAACTCATATGGCACCATTAGGGCACGTTCTACAAAACAATAACCATTATCATTAATTACTCGTTATATTCACTAATAGCACGTTGTTACGAGTTGTTTGATATATTGCATGCCATATCTTAGCATTCAAAGTTCCAATGGTACCATATGGTATTATGACACCATAAAGGCACGTGCTACTAAACTATAACCACTATCATTATTTACTCGTTATATTCACTCATGGCACGTTGTTACGAGTTGTTTGATATATTACATGCCATGTTTTAGCATTGAAAGTTCCAATGATACCATATGATATCATATGGCACCATTAGGGCACGTGCTACTAAGCAAATAACCATTATCATTATTTATTCGTTATATTCACTCATAACATGTTGTTACGAGTTGTTTGATATATTACATGCCATATCTGGAAGTTTTTAAGGGGGGGTATCATAATGGTACCATTAAAGCACGTGCCATTATAGTACGTACCTATTCCGGCTATCTCACGTTCGTACTTGTTCTTGCTCATATTAATGGATTGGTGAAAACAGATTTTGAAAAAGTTAATTCGTTTTCAAGCTATCGTAATAAATAGTAAGCTCCCTAGGAATAAAAAAATTCTCTTGATTTAGAGACCGAACTGCCCTTTCAATAATCGTCAAACACGTTCATCCTGCACGCGCACCATCTCATTAACCCATGTATGTTCTCAATACACGTTTTCCCGAATGCGAGGATAATTCGTGTCTTCCAGCAATTCAATACATGCACTCTTTTTATTGCAACGCAATGAATTGTGGGATTGTCTACAGACGGACGGACGGACAGCTGGGCAAACCGATCACATAAGCACATTTCTATATATAGAAAATGTGCTAACAAATTACCTCTGTGGAACATTAATGAGAACCAAATTCTCTTAAAGCATCTAAAACGCACCTATAGGCGAACTGAACTTTAAAATTTAAAAATTTGAAACAATCCGGCTGCTGTAGCCACAGATAACAAATAACACAGATGGGACGATAAGGAAGGTTACTGCCACGTTAGCGTGTCTTCTTTATTATCGTCTGCTAACGGCAAATTTAAAGTTTTGAAAATTTATTACAATTTTTACGTTTAACTTGTGGTGTTTTGCTTCAAATTGCCCCAATTTCAGGAAAAATAGGCCGGATTTATCGTTTTTCTCTTTTTCCAAAAATGATCCTGAAAGGCAAGTTGGATAAAATATGTTTTGAAATAAAATATTTCATTCAATACAATTTTCATGAATTTTAATTTAAGCTTCAAGTTGAGTAAATTTTTATATGGAACACGATGACTGAGAATTTAGAAGGATAAAAGAAAATATTAAAAATCAAAATACATGTATATTAAAAGTTGTGGACAACACGAAATTTGATTATTGCAAATGAGATACACATGTATGCACTAAAGTATTTAAATCATTGATGAATAATTTAATTTTATTAAGTATTGCCGAGATACTTAAAAATAATTTAAACGAACTCTATAATTTTTTAATTTTACGATTTTGGCCATTTATTAAGTACCGAAAGGTGCTTTATGCTATCAGTGTGGGGAAACGTGTCTGTCCGTCTGTCTGTCTGTCTGCCTGTATGTCTGTCCGTCTGTCTGTCTGTCTGTCCGTCTGTCTGTCTGTCCGTCTGTCTGTCCGTCTGTCTGTCTGTCTGTCCGTCTGTCTGTCTGTAACTCAAACTCCTCCGCGGTTATGAAAGATTTTCAAAATCTGTTTTCGTCAGTCGATGAATATGGTTCATGGCACGAACCAGTTACAAATATTATCTAAATCGGTTCATTGGCACGTGCACAAATGGTACCTCTATTTTCCCGCCCAGCAGTTTTCAATGGGAAGAAATATTGAGTAATATATCAAACAAATCGTAATGACGAGATAGATGCGGTTATTCATTACTATTTTCGTCAGTCGATGAATATGGTACATGCCATGAAAAAATCATAAATTTTATCTAAATCGGTTTATTAGCACGTCCACAAATGGCACCGTCACGACCCCACCTAGCAATTTTCAATGGACAGATATATTAAGTAATATGTCAAACAAATCTTAATGACGAGATACAAGCGAATATAAATTACTATTTCGGCCAATAAATATGGTTCAGGAAATGAACCATTTTGAAAATTGTTGCAATCGAAACATTGGCACGTGCACTAATGGTACCTTTATGACAACTTCAAAAATTTTCAATGATAAGATATGGCATGTAATATATCAAACAAATTGTGATGATGTATCATAAATGAATATCACGTAAAAGTAATGATAGTCCAAATTGGTTTCAAGGAACCTGGTTTAGTGGAACCATTCTGGTTTAGTGGAACCAGTATGGTTCATTGGAACTTTCAATAACAAAATATGGCATGTAATATATCAAACGATTTGGAATAAGGTGCCATGAATGATTATAACGTAAAATTCATGATAATCCAAATTGGTTTCAAGGAACCTGGTTTAGTGGAACCATGATGGTTCATTGGAACTTTCAATGCTTAAATATGGCATGTAATATA
>JAHWFO010001405.1:0-11655 GCA_023313115.1 Rhysida immarginata
TGAAGTTATCCAGTGAACAAAATAAAAATTAAAAAGCACAATAAAATGATTTTTTAATACATATTTTATTTTTCCCAGGTTAAACGAGAATTTTTACAATAAGAGGTTGAATATCAAACAATTTAAATACGATTTTATCACATTTTTAAAAAATTTGTTTAATTCTAAAAAAATTATCAAAATATAACTTTTTATCATTGAGAATGCTTGGAGGAATTTAATGATACGCACTAGCCGTTAGAGTCCGCCACTGATTTATGACGTGAACATGACGTCACACGCGTTAATTGTTTTCCCCCGAACGGTCACTTCTTCCTGATTTACGTTCTTTGGCTCTACTCACGTGATTTGACAACTCACATGAGGAGAACGAAAATAGGTTGATTTAAATGCCAAATCTATCCGCCAGATGGCATCCGCTACGGTTTATGAATTTTGTTCTAGTTTATTTACAAAAGTTTAGTGAAAATGAAAGTTAAAGACTTGAAAGAAAAGCTTCAGTTAATAGGAGCGAAAACTGACGGAAATAAACAAGTATTGACTAACAGTGAGCAAATTTTATAATGAATTACGATTTACGAAAGTGACGATGCTAAATATTGGGCTAGACTACGACATCTCATTTAACCTCACTGAATTTTTCGATCTGTAGGAAATCCATGAAATTTGAGATTTTTGTTTTTAACATAGTTGTTCGAACATTGTGGAACTGAACAATTTACATGCATTTTCTTATACAGTATTCTTAACATTGCCGAGATTTTCTCCTCATTTCGACCATAGCGTCATAGCCTCAGATTCATAAAGCGTAAGCGCTGCCATCTATACTTAAATCAACCTATTACGGGAGTTGACTTTCGAGAATACCAATTCTGTCTGATCATTCGTGTTTGTACCAAGTGACACTCCTAACTCATGTGAATATTTAACACGAAAATTTCGAGAATAGGGGCCCTGAATGTGCTTATTCATATTGACAGTATCAGTTTTAGCAGCAAGATATACCGTCTCACTCAATATGTTTAGACGAACATTATAATTTTCTAATAAGTTTAGACGAACATTATCTATAATTTCTCTTAAGGGAGTTAATACTGTCACGTCAGAATTGTGATATTTTCTTATTTGAATTGAAATAGTTCGACACAAATTGGTCTAAGTCAAAAAACTAAATTTAACTTCTAAATAACAACCTTACAACATTAGTGAATTAAAATTAAAACTAAGAGAAACATTAAAAATTTGCTTGTGATCAGTATAGTGGACTTCAATTACATTGTGTTGTGTTTTTTTTAATTAAATTAAATTTAAGGAAAATCTTTTAAATTACTAATAAAAGAACTGGTTGGTTGTATGCTAAGATAATGCAGACATGAAAATAAGACACTTTTATTTTAAATCATATATATTTTAATCCCTTTTATTATTTTTATTATTTTATTATTTAACAAGATAAATCTTAATTTTTTATAAGTCAAAAATAATTGATTTTTTAATTACATGAGAAACAAAAAAGATGTTAAATTGAGAACAAACATTCTTGTAAGCAGATATAAGTGAACTCAAGAGATAAAAGGAATAATTCATTAAATCTGTAGCTCATTAAATTCCAATGGAATTAAAGTTTAAATTGATACAAGACAAAAAAAGCAATTAATCCTGAATGATGTGAAATTCATTAGCAAGCAAAAATTATGACACTAAACTATAGTGTTTTTGAATGGAAACAATGTTCCTAATTCTCTGAGATACCGTAAAATCTTGAACACACGCCCGGGCGTCTATTTGTCTCAATGGTCCGGACCCCCCCCCCCACCGGCGATTAATCGAGGCCCGACGTTTATTTGAGACCCGGCGTTAAATGCTATTCCCAATAACAGGGTGTCGAATAGGGTGTCCCAAAACGATTGCGTAATATTCCCTGACTTTTCCCGGTTGAATATGATCTTCTGGTTCGGAATCACTGGAGATAACTACCTCATTATTATAAAATTCTTCATCATCTTCGATCTCTTGCAAGGTAATGGTTTCTGAATCCCGCATAGATTCGCGCAATTTCAACAATATATTTAGTTTGAATTTATATATATATATAATGGCTTTTAGTTTGAATGCTATATCGTATGATTTTCTTTTCCCAGATTCCATGTTCACCTGCACATTTAGTTAACCACTCAGCATAAGAAGTAACTTACTGGTACCTAAAATATAATAGAATAAAATAAATGAAGTAACAAAAAAACTAACCTTAATGAAAAAACGTTTAATAATCTGAAAGTGAGGAAAAACGCCGGAATTTTTATCGATGACCCGAAAAAGACCCGGCGTTTATTTGAGACACGGCGTTTATTCTATTTTTTACACCCCACCCGGCTGACTTTTATTTGAGACCAGCGTGTATTTGAATACCCGGCGTGGATTCGAGATTTTACAGTAACTATAAAAATAGTTTACCAGGACAGACAAAAAAATTGAAACTAACAATATAATGCTAGAATTAAAAGGTGAATAGGATTTGTGGCCAACAGAAGGAAATCCAAATATGAACTCATTATAATAAAGTTCAGTCTAGTCATTAAAAAGACTTAAATGAAATGCTGAAAAACATTTCTTGGCAGAAAATAGTTATCATAACAATATTGAGCTGTCTACACGATCATTCAAATTGACTTTCTAATTTGCTTCTTTTAAATAAAAAAAAACATTTAATGAAAATTAAATTGCTCTAAGGCAAATTTAAAAAGAAACAAATTAAAAGAACATTGGGACTACCCCCCCCCTCCCCTCTACTACAAAAGCTAGACCAAATCATCAGTTAACTTTAAAAAAAAAATGGGACCAGAATCAGTAAACTAAAACCCCCCAAAACATTAGAAAGAAAGAAATTTAGAATTAAAGAAAACCAAAAAGAAGTTCAGAAGAAATATGAAAACTTAGAAATTAACAGGGATTTTGACAAATTGTAAAATCCAAATTAGACATAATCCTTGCCCCATTGGGGATCAAATGGCACACATCAGAGTAAAATTGGAATGTGGCTTCTTAGGATAGACTGTCAATGATGATCACTTCTGGAGAAGAGACAGTTTAACATTAAAATACATGTACATGTCCATCTCAACAGGAGCAAAAGGGAAAATAAATACGTTGCCCATTCGCCAAGCGTCACTACCAAAGTAAGTGCATCTCCCATGCAGGAATAAAATGGTGGGCTATCTTGCCAGAGTATTTAAGACAAGCCCCAAACCCAGCTTCCTTTAAAAGAAACATAAAATCATTCCTAAACTCAATTAACCCCTAATGCCCCTTCTCGACTAACATATTAAATTCTCTATTCATACTCTAATACTAACATAAATTTTGCATAATAAAATCTACTAATATTAATTCTTATAAAAATTCCAGATAATTAATAAGCTACTATTTTTATTTATGCTTTACCCTCCGGAGACCGCACTTGTCGGCCTAGAGGCCATACCGGCTCTGGACTGGGTCATTGTAAAAGTTTTTTCTTTTCACAAATAAATAAATAAATAAATAAATAAATAAATAGAAAATTCTTACATATCCGGTATTGAAAGGAAATTGAGACAATGAAAATAGATTATTTTTGAAGAAACATATCAACTTATAATGTAACTGAAGTGGCCAAAAGATGATGACAATCTTCATGGCTAGCAGAGTAGCTGTTGGAACTGGAGCCGATGTTATGGCTCCAGAGGAATACCCTTAGATCGTGGAACAGGCAGGGTGCCCAGCACACATGCTGAAGGAGTACGGGCAGCCCTCAAGGGCTGCACCACCTATCTAAACGCCTCAAAAGGAGGCCCATCCGCCCACCGGTGGGTCATCAATGTCGAGGGAAAAGGTGAAAAGGTACGAGATGTTGTTCGTGTCCCCTCCTACGGCCTTACAGAGACGATGAGATGATGAATAACGTCTCTGGAACGTAGCTGGGCCAAGCTGATGCCATTCAAGATGCAGGAAGGACCTGAGATGGATGGCGCCTCTCCTCCAGATGGCTGAGGCTGGCGGATGGACACCAGCAGATCGCTGCTGACGGGCCAGCCAAAGCTCACTGTTCAAAAAGGCGATGGAAGTGGCTAGGTCCAGCTTATACGCAGCACTGGTGGAGCAGTCCATCAGAAATCACACTGACTGGTAGGTAAAGTCGGTCAGAAGTTAGTGACTAGAGAGGCGATCCCAAATAGACTGTGCAAACGGGCACTCATAAAAAACATAAGAAATGGTTTAAAGCAACCCGCAAAACTGGCAACCAGCAGATCTGACAACTCCCAGCGATGTGTACAATGGAGAGAGTAGAACCCATCATGGTGCAGCAAGCGCCATTAAAAATTAAAGACTGCCTTCTGAAAGCCGAGAGACTTGATGGTCTTCAAGATGGCTGATACACAGGGTGCCACCGAACGATGCCAGAAATTGCACCCTGATCAGACTGCTGGAAGAAGTGCACCAAGATAGACGTAGGTTTCCATAGTCTTGCGGGTCGAACTGTCGAAGGCCAGACAGGAAAGATGACAAGTCTCGCCAGAATAGATGATAAAAGTCTGGCGAACGTGAGATGATCGTCACTGGCAGCGTGGACGAAAAAGGTAGCCTGTTCATTTTCAAGATAAAGCAAAGATGCAGAAAGAAGTGCTGGCCCAGATAAGGAGAGGAAGGAGGAAAGCACGCATCAAGGCACTCATTCTGGCGCGATGAGGTATCGCCGGATGTTTGGCAGGCCCAACCCCCCCCCCCGCCATCGAAAGGGAAAAACAGCAGCTCCGAACGGATGGGATGACGGGCTGCTGAATAACCCCACACACAGTCAACTATTGCACTACGCAACTTCTTTAAAAGAGACGGAGATGGCAAGGCGAACAGGCACTTGGAAGTCAAACATAGTCTTGACAAACATCGAGGTGATAAAACGAGAGTGATTGTTGCCAAGGCAGGAGATACATTTGATAATTACCAGCTGCCAGTGACGAGAGTCCATATTAGGTAGAAAAGAAAAAACATATCCCAGCACTGTAATTTGCTCACACAAAGTTATTGGGAAGGATTGAAAATAGTTCACTGTCCACTTCCCAATCGCGATGCCTTTAGACTTGACAAGATTGATGGAACTTCCCGTTGAAGTACTAAAGATATCAAAGAATTCTTTATAGATGCCCAGGGAAGACGCATCAGATGCAAATAACACTACATCGTCAGCATGTGCCAGCGTACGGATGTCGATGGAAGCAGCTGGCAAATCATACCCCCGGACATCTGGGTGACGATTAAGAAATTGCAATAGTGGCTCCAAATAGAATATGTATAAGAGGGAAGAGATGGGACACCCCTGCCTGGCGCCTGTGGACGGTTTGAAGAAAGGCGAAGTGGAGCCATTAATCGCCACGCATGATGTGGCAGAAGCATACAGTGCTGAGATAATCATATCAAATCTCCGATGATGAAGATGGTGAAACACTCGGGAAAGAAACACGTGATTCACCTTGTTGAAGGCCTTTTTCTGGTAAAGACTTAGCACGGCGAGAGTCTGCCGATGCACAAACGCTTCCTCTATAACACATTTGATGGTAATCAGGTTGTCGGACATCCTGCGAGATGGAATGGAGCAGGATTACCCCGGATCGAAAAAATCGTCGGCGAAACATTTGATCCGTTGTTGGAGTACACAAGTGAAGACCTTGTAATCTGTGTTAAGTAGAATAATAGGCCTCTACTGGGTGACAAGTTCAGGACCTTGGGGAGCAAAATGATTCTCCCTGCGGTAAAGTCCAACGTGATGGAAGAAGGGTCCTTGAGTATCGAATTGAACACTTGCACCAGGACAGGCCCAAGATTTTCCAAGTCGCATTAAAGAACGAGTAAGGGATGCTGTCTAATCCATGGCTGGACTGATGACGGCCATCCATCAACAGAAACCTCTTAACTTCATCTTCGGAAAAGGGACGGGTAATTGACAGGTCAACGTCAGCAGTGAAAGGTCTAAGTACCTCGATCCACTTCATCGTAGCGTCGGATGGAGAGACTGGGTGGCCAAAAACTGATGAAAAATGAGAGTTGAAAGCATTAAAGATGTCAGAGTCGTTTTCTTATGTCCCATTCTCCACCACCAAACGATGACACCTCTTATACATCCAACGCCTCTCCTCAGCGAACAAAGCTGACGACATATGTTGGACCTCAGACGCTCAGGACAGTTTGGCCCTCAGAGCTTCACCAGCAGCCCTGTGGTCCATAAGAGAATTGATCTCACTCTTTACCTGGCAGATGTCATCAGCATGAGGAAATGGCGCCGACTGCGTCTAGTGGCGTCCAATCCAATCTTCCTGAAAAAACGACGGATTTTGGATTTGAGACAAAGCCACGAAGCTAGCGACGGAGGCAGGTTGTGAAGATGTCTTTCCACAAGCCGAACGAACATTCGCTTGTATTTATCGATGTCAAGCAGAGAAACGTTCAAGAACCACTTGTTCCAAGCAGGGCCTGTAGAGGAAGGTGGTAATGGAGGGTTCCATGACCGCTTGATGGCACTGTGGTCAGAAACCGAGCATAGAATGACTTCCATGGAACCCGAAGCACTAACAAAAACTGCGTCTACAAGAAAAAGGTCCAAGTTGATGAAATGTGGACCTACACTGGCTGGAATGAGAAGACTCCCAAAGATCGAAAAGTGCATTCCGCTGGCACAACTAGTAGACACACGGACGAAAAGATGTCGTTCTCATCCGGATGGCATTTGAAGTCCCCAGCAACCACTACAGACAGTGACGAGCACAGGTAAAAGTCTAGATCTTTAAATAATGTCCGTTTCTCTGCTGATAAACACGGGGTGTATACATTAGGCAACCAGAATTTGAGACCAGATAGCAGGAGATCTAAAGAGATTACCCTGCACTCGCAGTCAAAGACACAGTTCAATGCCATGATGGAGGGGTTGAAGATGATGGAGGCAACTGCGCAGATGGATATTGACTGCTAAGGCCAGGGAGGTTAGCAAGCTGTGGAGAAGCAGCAAGCTTCACCTCTTCAAGGAGAAGGACATCTGTCCTGTACAGGGCAATAAAAGATGGCAAAACCGATTGCTTAAAGGATGAGCCAAGGGAACGAACGTTTAAGGAAAAGGCCTTCTCTGCGAAATTAAGCTGACGGAGGCTGGCCTGTGTCTGAAGGAGACTTGAGCTTCACCAACAGGGGTGCAGGCTTAGATGTCTTCCGTCTAAGAGAACGAGCACGTCCCGAAGAGGAAGAGGGGCTGCAATGATGATGTCTGGCGCAGTTGTCTCTTTCAGAAGAAGATGACACAGGAACCCCATTCCTCTACCACGACATCGGGGCTTCTTCTTGTGAGGGCTCTTAGCTGTCGCAATATGATCCCCCTGGGCAGACGCTTATGGCTTTGAGGTCCCAGCAGAGGAAAAATTCTACCAGGTGGAGGTGCACACACGATTTGCAGAGGCAGTGACGCCGCTGAAAGCGTGGGTGGAGGAAGAGATGGGAACTCCTCCACAGCAAAGATAGACCCGGAGCACAACGAATCGTCTACGATGACTTCAGCAGAGAGACAGTCCTCCAACACCAGAAAAAGACACAGCGAAGGAGAAGGAGAAACGGTTTCACGTACCACACTTGGCCAAAGAGAGGGAGGTGGCATTTCCCTCCAGGAGTCGCAGGATGAGGTACAATGGTGAGGCCACCTTCGAATTCCTTGGTGAAGGACGAGGCTTGCCAGCTCTGCTCGGATCAGGTGACTTGGCCGGTGAAATCATCTTTGCTGACTACTGGGACGACATTCCTCGAGGCGGTGGCATTGGGGCTGCTGGTAGAGCATCTGACCTCTCTGAGCACTGGTGGAATTTGTGCACGGTCTTGTGGCAGTAATTCACATTTCCTAAGGAGAGGGGAGTCTTTCCTGACATGAGGAGTCTTTTTGCCATACCAGCAGCACTGCCTTTGTCCCTTGTAAGACACGGAGACACGATGTCCGCGCATCACAACGAATTCAGGAATGTCTCTATGGAGATCCATGTAGACAACGATGTCACCCGCCATCAGAAGAGGAGAATCTGGGTGCTGGGGGTACGAAATTCTTCACACCACCCCGTAGTCCGACTTGTAGTCTCGGAGATAATTTTCAGCCATCAGTGGCAGTGCACCCCGGATGAGAAGTCGAAGATATTCGGGTTCAGCATAACTCAGGTGGACGGTGGTTCTTCCCAAACTTGATAGAGTTAGCAGCCATTCTTCGGTCTCCCACATTTTGTTGCCTGCAGTGCATCCTCGACTCAGTCGTAGAAAGACGGGGGGGGGGGACGCTAGCACGCACTACACTCTTTGGCTGGCAGAGTAGAAGCAACTGATCAAGTAGAGGAGTGGCGGAGTTGTGTGAAAAAAATCTTCAGCGCATGAATTTATACTTTCAGTAGTAAAAATCCAAGGGCACATGGCTCGCACGTAGTGACAATGGACAGTCACTTCCCATCAGCACATGGATGTAAATAAAAGAACAGCTGAAAATTATAGCCAACAATCACAAGTAGATATACAGGGTCTTTAAAATTAAAGTTCCAATTTGACATGACCATAAAAAAAAACTACTGGACCAAAAACTATAATACTTGGTAATATTATACAAGAGGGCATGGGAAGTTCATAACCACCAAAAAAAAATAATTCAAAAGGTCACCACCAGCATGGAATGGCGCTTTATGCAATATTCGTATACGAAATTACTCACGAAGACACAGGTTAACAAGTCTTTATTCGTTACTATAATTAGTTACATGTTGAATGTGGCCTCCACCATTTACTGAAAGCAGGTTACATCGGATTACTTTCTCTAATTTCGTATACGAACATTGCATAGAGCGCCATTTTATGCTGGTGGTGACCTTTTGAGCTAATTTTTTTTGATAGGTATGAACTTCCCATGCCCCCTTGTATAATATTACCAAGTATTATAGCTTTTGGTCCAGTATTTTTTTTTATGGCCATGTCAAAATGGAACTTTAATTATAAAGACCCTGTATAATTGTAAACCAATTTAAAAGGAATTCTAAAAACTGCCTTTAAAAATATATTTTAAAATATAAGAAAATAGCCATATTTTCAAAAGGAATGCGATTTTACAAACACGAACGGAAAGGAAAACCAAATATGCATTTCCAAAGGAAAATGATCAACAATTTTTCCAAAGGGAAAAGTACATATTCCAGTTAATAATTATATTATGAATTGACTTATCAAAGAAGAGTAGTATTTAAAATTAGAAACCATATAAACTGAGTCATTAAATGAAGGAACAATTTTCCGAATTGAGAACTATATTTAGTTCAAAGTACAGGAATTGAATACTTAAAATGACAATACATTAAGCAAAAAGTTAAATAATTAAAGAAGGGTCATTAATTCAATTTGTGCACTATATCATTTAGTAAGGTGTATGACTATGAATTATGAACTGGATAATTGAAAATAGGGCATTATTTAGAATTGTGAGCTGGCCAACACAAACTAGGAAAAAGAAAATTTCCAATAAAATAAAAGTCAAAATGTGATGGAAAAAAATATGAAATGACGCCCTAAAAAAAAACTTTCTACTTGACATAAGTATAAATCTAAGACTAAACATTATAAATAAAGGAAAAATAATGACTTCATTTAAATAAGGAATTCTTTTGAATAATGGAATAATCAACACTAGGTAGATGAAGTAAATTATATTTAGGAGAAGCAACTGGAAAAGTACTAGCCACTATTTTCTCAGGTAACTGAGGCAAAATGGGAACTAAACAGATATCGTCATCATCATAATCTTCAATCTGAGACTTGCCATATTAGAAAATATTAACTGGAAAGATCAATGACAACATTTAGCAGCCAAGCAATGTTAAATATTATTCTCAAAAAACGCCATAAAAAGCATAAAGCAAAGGTGAATGAAATTTCCAAGTCTGATTAATGACTGAGTTCAACAAAGAAATTAATGCATAAAGCATTTATAAAATAAGCCAACTTTACCATAAAGTTTAGACTTGATAACCCTTATGGTTTTAACTACCTTCAAAGTATGAACTTCATTAGAGAAGCACTTTGAAAATTCATGAACCAGACACTGTAATTCATTCAATTGTGATCCAGTTATATCACCATATTTGATGCCTAGAATAAACTGAATGACCACAGCTATACACCATACAAATAACCCATAATTAAAAGAAAATAATGAAAAAAAATTCTCATACTTGCAAAGCATACAACCAAAGAATTAATAAGAAGATTAAGCTTAAATCATTAAGATAGCAAAAAACCTTTTGTTAATCTATCTATCTATCTTTCCATAAAGAAGGATGTTTGTTTGTTTGTTTGTGGGTTTGTTTGTGGGTTTATTTGTTTGTTTGTTTGTTTTTTATAAAAGTCTACAGTTTTATTCCGATCTTGATAAAATTTCGCATACATGACCTTCAAACATGAGGAAGGTCACTGTCTACCTCAAATTTCGAAATAACAATAATTATTGATAAAAAATCGATATCCATGTTTATGGCAAGGCATATAGAAAGATGGCATCAACACGCAATTCACACATTCTGCACGGACCAACAATATATATCTCATGACCAACAATGCAAATAAAAGTTAGTGCAACAATAGGTATCAACAATGGTGTCAACACGTAATGCACCAACATTATGCAAGGATCAACAATATATGTCGCATGACCAACAATGAAAGGTAAAGTTTGTGCAATATAGAAGTCAATGCATAGAATTCCTGTTATTCAGGCTTTTCTTAGAAAGGAGAATTCTTAGTACTTAAAAATTTCTTGAAAATCTATAAAATATTTAAACTAGAAGATATCCTTGGAGAGCCTTTAAAAAAACATTTTCGATAAATCAAGTCCCGGTATATCGCCTAGAAAGGATTTTTTCAGTGAAGAGCTAAATTCCTGTCTTTCGGATTTATCATAGAATGGATAGTCCCTTCGCTCTATATGGTAGTGATCAAGTTATTATTTAACCAATTTGGAGGTTTAATTTAGCTTTTTGAAATTGTTCTGTTTACCTACAAGTGTAATTATCCCGGGCAACGCCGGGTCCTCTGCTAGTCTTATATATATATAAAAATGGACGTTTGTTTGTTTGTGGGTTTGTGGGTTTGTTTGTGGGTTTGTTGGTTTGATTTTTATACAAATCTACAGTTTTATTCCGATCTTGATAAAATTTCTCATACATGACCTTCAAAGCATAAGGGAGGTCACTGTCTATCTCACTGATTTTGAAAAAATAATAATTATTGATAAAAAGTCGACATTCATAGTTATGGCAGGGCATATTAATGAGAAACATCTCATGACCAAGAATGCAAGGCAAAGTTTTTGTAAAAAAAGTATCAACAATGGTATCAACACGCAATTCACAAACACTCTGCACGGACCAACAATATATATTTCATGACCAACAATGCAAATAAAAGTTGGTGCAACAATAGGTATCAACAATGGTGTCAACACGCAATGCACCAACACTATGCAGGGATCAACAATATATGTCTCATGACCAACAATGCATGGCAAAGTTTGTGCAATATAGAATTCAATGCATAGAATTCCTGTTATTCAGGCTTTTCTTAGAAAAGAGA
>JAHWFO010001432.1:0-11366 GCA_023313115.1 Rhysida immarginata
ATTTTAGCACCAGCAGATGCCCCCTCGAAAATAATCAACTTTGGATTATACGCATTTTTTCGTGTGAAGCTTATTTTTCGAGTTATTCTGCTTTGTCAACTTAAAATTTACACCCTGTATATTCGCTTCTAGTAACAGTATTGTAGCGTGACTTCGCAAAGGATTATGGGTTAAACCATCGTTGATTACAAACAGATTACAAACCAGTATTGCTAATTTAGCATTTTATTTCATGCGCTTGTCCCTTATGGGACATTATTAATAAAAAATTAAACAATGCTCAAAACAATGAAAATGCGTTTTACACTGATGTCAACCTTGATGGCCGAGAGCGTTAAGGCTCAGGTCTTTTGGCTTTCGTGATGATCAGGTTATGTTTTCTCACTCTTATGATGAGCTTGCAATTTTCATTTGCCAGAGTATAGGGTTATTGGCCAATTCACTTCAAATTAATATGCTTTTTCAGTGCTTCATAAATTTGGAGGAGACCTCATCCTGCAGTGGATAAATAATGGTTGTAAATGATGGTGAAAATACACTGCCTAGCCAAAATAAAGTCGCCGTCGAATATTCAATATGCAAATACTAAGGAGTTTGTCACAGGCATACTACTGTGTGCTAAATACTTCCTTTATATTGCTGCGTTAGTTTTTCGCTGTATTTGTTTTGAAAAAAGATGTGTGTGGACGCAGCACATGGTCGCGGAAAAGATGTCACCGAGTTTCAGAAGGAGCAAATTATCGGCTTATTCCAAGCAGAGAAAACAAGCAAAGAGGTTGCGGCAATTACTGGGATTGAGTAAAAAGTGTTCAACAATTAGTAAAGCCTTGGAAAGAAAGATCTGAATCATCAACCCCGAGTAGTAACTGTGATCGGAAAAAAATTCTGACTAATCGTGACTGGAGATCATTAAGACGCATGATGAAGAAAAAACCAAAGAAATTGTACATTAGACCTGACAGGAAAGTTTAACAAGAAAATCAAAAGTTTATCCATCCGCACAATGCGACGAAACTTTAAGGACTGGAACTAAGCAACTGCTCTGCCACAAGATATTCGATTTTTAGTAAAAACAATAGGAAAAGATGAATACTGTTCGCCCGGGAGGACAAAAATTGGAGAATGGAGCAGAAGAAAAAAGTCATCAGGTTTGATGAATCCAGGTTTACCCTATCCTAAAAGGGTTGGTCGAAAAGCTGTAACTTTTTTATTTGGTAACCGATTTTCAAAATTCTTTTTATATCTGATACTGACATTTCTCCTCTATATAATGCACTATTTTTCCATTAGACAGAATCCTGATCCCTTTCCATGCATTTGCCAACGCATGAATAATGGGATGAACCCTTCGGAGAGAAATCCTGGGGTTGTTGTCGACACAAGGATTGAATGGCATCTTTCACCGGGGTTGTTGTCATGAGAACGCAACTCATGTCCCTTAAAGTGCTCTTTCTTCTTTGGGAAGTGGTGAAAGTCGCAAGATGAAAAGTCTTTCATCTTTTCACTGTAAACGCTGCAACGCTTCTGGGTGTGTAGGGATCGTATGCGGGCGAGCGTTATTGAGCTATAGAAGAGGGTCCAAAGCGGACATTCAATCCTGGTGTCGACAAAAACCCGGGAATTTCTCTCCGACGGGTTCACCCAACTAGTTACGCGTTGGCGCAATGCGTGGAAAGGAATGGGGACTATACGCGTGAAAAGTGAATAGTGCATTACACAGACGACAAATATAAGTATCATATACAAAAAGAATTTTGAAAATCGGTTAAAAAATAAAAAAATTACAGCTATGGAGGCATTATTTTTCGACCCACCCTCATAGATGATGAGCGCATCAGGGTAAGAAAAGAAGCGCACTATCCAAGTCTGTGGAGACTGCGATGATCTGGGTTTGTTTCTGTTGGTCTGGTCTGTATTTGCAATGTTATGCAGCCGAGTGTCTGAATCTGCTGGATGACCAGGTCATTCCATTCTTAGACGAGTTTCTTTTTTCTGATCGAACTGGAGTGTTTCAGGAAGACAACGCCAGGACACACCAAACTTGAATTCCAATTGATGGTGGTTTTTCCCTCTGAAATTGACTTAAAAACTCATGATTCGAGAAAATACATTGAAATTAAAAAAAATCCTTCTTTACATGTGTACCTATGTAAATAATTTTGTGCAGCTAACTACTCTGAAACGGCAAAATGTAGAACCGGAGGAAACTAATACACTGTTAGAGGGAACCTTAAACCGTTCCTTGACCTGGTTTTTATGAAAATGGGTTAAGTCTTTTATGATATAATTTTGTTAAAAAAATAAAGAAATGTTGTAGCATTTATTTCAGCGAATAAAAGTTAATAGAGTCACTATAGGCAGAGACTCCTTTCATTGAGACGAATAATTTTAGGAAATAAATTGTTTCCCTCTGATGAGCTATTTTTGAGTTAAGGTCTTTATTTTTCCATCCCCATGTGAAATTTGTTTATGATTCGCGAAAATATCTTGATCTTTCGCGAAAAAACTTCCCTCTGTACGTTTTATCTATGCATATTCTTATTCACTAAATTTTGTGCAGGTGAAGGTTCCCTCTGAATGTTCCCGGAATACTTTATTTGGCCTATAAATGTTCATGTAAAATAAAATTTTTAATCATTTAATATTGTTATTTCAAGCTATTATCCTTAATTTTTATAGATCAATTAAGTAAAAGAAGAAATTGCGGCTTTGTTGCAATAATATTAAATTAAATTAAATTAAAACTTTCTTTGCCAAAATGGAGGCTGGGTCACCAAATGGGAGATCCAAGAAAAGGACGTCAATAGAATAATACAATGAAAAACATTTCAATTATTTCCATATTCATCAAACAGTTGGTATTTACGCAAATTATGACGTCAATTATAATTAGAGCGAAGCTCTGTTATCAGGCGAAAATCAAAATTCTTTGTGCGCATAAAACTTTTGAACCAGAGAACATAGACAAATGAAATTTTGCACACAGCTGGACATGACCATCTTGATGGTCACTAAATAAAAATTTTAAAAATCGGTTCAGCCATCGAGGAATAATCACCATTTAGCTGTTCCCATTGAAATGCATTGAAAAAAATGTAAACAAACAATTGCACGCGCTAATAGATTTTTCAACATAGAAAATGTGGCGAAGTCCTTCGCAAATTTTTTTCTGCACCATCGATTTTTGAGACCATTTTATCGAGTTCTTAGAACTTTTATCACCTGTTTTTTTAGAGCGAAGCGTAAGCGAAGCTCTGTTAACAGTCGCCATGTGTAATTCGATGACCGCATAAAACTTTTGACACGTAATAGTCACAACAATGAAAATTTGCACGTGCATGCGCATGACCATGGTGATGGTCAAGAAAAAAAATTTTTCAAATCCGACCTACCATCGAGGAATAATCACCCTTCAATTGTTCCCATAGGAATGCATTGAGAAAAACGTAAACAAACATTGCGCGTGCAAATAGAATTTTTGACATACAAAATACGGCGAAGCCCTTCGCAAATTTTGCTCTGCACATTCGATTTTTAAGGCCAAATTTCGAAGTTCACAGCGTAATCACAATATCTTTTTGGTGTGGTTGTCGACATTGTCTACTCGCCAACTGAAACTCGCAACCACTTGAATGAACTGCCGATGTGCATTCTCGTCAAATTCGCAACCTATACTGGACCAACATTAACCAATGAAGCAGTTCCCATTTTACCGATCGGCGTTGGGTTCAAAAAAGGAGAGGTATCTTGTACGCGTAAGCAATTTCCGCTTAAGTTAGCCTATGCAATCACCAGACACAAAGCACAAGGAATCACTGTTGATAAAGCAGTCATAGACATTTGGTGATTCAGAATTTGGACTTGGCTTGTCGTACGTGGCATTTTCACGAGTGAAGACCATCAGCGGTTTATTGATCGAACCGGCATTTGCAAAGCCGCGGTTGATTAATATCAACAACCATGCATCGTGGAAGGTTAGGCGTGAAGAACTTGCCAAATTACGCAGTTTAAAATGAAATTGTTTCAACAATAAAAATTAATATCAATTTAAAGAATTTAGTTAGTCATTTTCTTAACAATCAATAACGGTTCGCTCTAAATTATTGGTCAAGAAAGCGATTCGCGAGTCGCAGTCCGCCCTAGTTAAGTAACCAAAGTATACCCAGAGACTTTCAATAAGGAGACATGTCATTTACTTAATTTTCATGTAATACGGACTCTTAGGTGTTTCATTGGATATGTTCAGATAGCGCTGCAACGACGACGACGACGTCATAGTTTCGATTATAAGTTTCGCTAGATGTTCAAAGTTTAGCAACGATCAAATCGAGGAGCGAAAACCATCATAGAACTTGTCAGATTGTTTTACAAAGGCATGTCTGGTGAGCGGTGTGCTGCAAAATTTTGTGCCCAACGTTATAGTATAAAGCACCTTTCGTTCTTTAGAGTTCAAACGGAGCCTGAGAGGTACGTTTATTTACAGTAAATATCTTATTTATAAATTGTTAACTTCCATAGTGCCTAAAATAATCCAACCTTCATTTTTTCCAACAAACGAAAAAGCACTGATTGACGTGTTCGCAAATTCTGCCTCGCAAGGGTTCTTTAACGTGCAGCCGGCAAACGATTACACGTGACCACGGCTTTACTTCCTTTCTGAAAGAAGTGCATGATCTCAGGAAAAAAAATCCTCGTCGTTCTCGACCGGAGTCGAACCCGCGTCCTCGGGCATCAGAGGCGATCATGCAACCACTGAACCACCGAGGCCAATGAAAATAAATAAAAGCACAATGGCTCCCGTCGAACACATTCCAGTTAGCTCACGAGATCGAGCGTCCATGGCAAGCCGTCTTCGCTCGCCTTCTCCAAAAAATCCAGACTGCTTCGTCCTGAGTCCCCGGGCAACCAACCTAATTTACTACAATGGAAATGCGGCCAACATGTCCCCGCGCACTCAACAAAGGTTTTCTTGAAGTCTTGCTCGTATCTTTTCCTCAGATATTGCCGGTACTCTTACCGGTAAATAAAATCTATTCGTTTATTCTTCTTTAATTATTTTTTTCAGTTTCGTTTTCAATCTCTTAGGTTCGGGTACTTGTCATAATCTTCGTTACAGACCCTGGAGAAATTTCGCTTGAAATTAAACCAACGCGACATAAAATCGAGATGGAGGGGGAGAAAGGTGCTCGAACAAAAGTCCCTTTAGCTAAAGGCATAATATTGCTACAAGCAGAATACAGTAGCAACAAAAAAATAAGAGGCAAAACTATGTGGCTACAATATATAGATGAGCACTTAAGCAATCATGCGTCGACAAAGCGATTTCACGTGCGCGCGCCGATGTCAGTAATGCTTAAAAGATGAACAGAAAGTAACAATGTATTCCTTCATACTATTGTATACACTCAGTGTTTTAGCACGTGAATTCGACTTGAAGGAGTCCACGAAAAATTCTGAAAAGTTGATACGGCCGAGCTTAGACTTTGATGGTCATATTTTTGTAAAGAGAATTTGAAAAAGTTAATCCATTTTCAAGTTATCGTGCAAACGGCGGACGGCTAGCCGGATAAACGTACAGACCAAGGGTGCATTCTTATAACTAGCTTTTATGCTAAAGCTCCTAATCAATGGATGTTGCTTATAAGGGGATCTCATGACCAACAATGCAATGTCAGTTTCTGCAACAATAGGCCTATCGCACCAACAATGGAATCAACACGCAATTCACAAACAATATGTACGAACCAGCAATATACTGGATGTCCCAAAACAGGTATAAAAAATTTCGTGAGCGTATTCTACATAAAAAACTGAGACGAAATTGCGGAATACAATTTTTGTTTTACAACGTTCATTTTTGAGTTATGGGTCTTCAAAGATAGCGAATTTACCCTAATTTCCCATACAATTCGTTAATAATAACGTAAACACACGGGACGCGGGTTCTGAATTGATTGTCAGTGTTATGACTGTGTTGCCCAATGTCATGACTAGTCTAAAGAAAAATATACAGCAGTTTGTGAAGCTTAACCTCAAATCATAGTATTTTACAATTGGCAAACGTAAAGGAATTTTAAATTAATAAACAATAGTCGCGTTCACAATCGCGTTCACAATCTCTTAACTTTTTTTCACTTAAATTTCAATTTTTCAATCTCTCTTAAATTTTATATTTTGCTTAAGTCACTTTCAGTGACGTCATTTTAAAGAAAGCAAAGTCTCAAACGTGACTTTTCTGAAAGCGAGTCAGTACCCACTTTCAGGATAAAACTTATAATTTAAAGCGTAAGTAACGTATTTAACGATGTAAATTTTGTTAGTTATAAATTAAGGAGTAATAAATCCATGGAGAACAACAAAAAGCAGTTTCCACAATCAATAAATCACTTTCTATTTTTAAAACAGTTTCAATATGTTCATCATGTCTATTTATGGCCGACGCAGTTTTAGATGCAAAAGTAACAAAAGCAGCAAAAGTGATCTCTTCACTTCCGGTTTCATTAACTGTGAAAACCTATTTTCCTGTGAAAAACAAAGTCACTTTCCCTTAAGTGAAATGATGTGAATGCGACGATTGATTTCTAATAATAAATAAAAGGTAAACATAATTATTAATAACAATCTATGGAATCTTAATTCACATTAAATGCTCAAAGTGGCCACCGTCAGCATCGAGACAAAGACGATCGCGATGAACAAGATTGTTGCAAGCTGCTATTGTAATCGCAGGTATTATGGATTCCAATGCTTGGGTGATCCTGTATCGCAATTCATCAACGTCGTTAACTGGTGTACGAAAAACGGCAGTTTTTAGGTGCCCGCAGAGCCAGAAATCTAGAGGATTGAGATCCGGTGATCTAGGCGGCCAATGAATTTCTCCTCTTCTAATTCATTTACTATTTGGGAAGACTTGATTTAGCGCACGGCATTCTAAAAGTGAATTATGTGGTGGAGCTCCGTCGTGTTGAAACCACATGTTTAGACGATCCATAAGTGACACATTTTCCAGTAACACTGGAAGACGGTTCTGGATAAAATCTATGTAAATTTCGCCATTTAGACGGGCTGGTAATTCATGTGGTCCAATCTGCAACGATTTATTATGGTGATGTTCAGAGTTTCAGTGTAATTTTAGTTATAATGTTTTTGAGTTTGTAATGTTTTTTTAATTATGAGTTTGTAATTCGTATAAGTAATTTTAGTTATACATTCCTCCGAAAAAAGATGTTGTGCGCAAAGTTTCCGTCCTCTGCTTGCTCATTTAGAAGCCATGTACAAAACAAATGTTGTTCATAATCCGTAGGTTGTAAATTTTGAACGTTAGCGTAGCGGTACGGATATAAATTAATTTTCTTGAGTTATCGATGAACACTTGATTGGGAAATTTTGAGTTCGGCTCCCAATTTGCGTACACTTAAAGTTGGGTCTTCTTCGATGCGACGCTCATTAAGTTTTTCATTTCGAACATTAATTTGTCTTGGCCGTCCATCGCGATTAATTGGCATTGTCACCCCTTCGGTACGTACGCGGTGAATTAAATGTAGCACAACTTTTATTGAAATTCGCGGGCGAATAGGGAACCGCTCTTCCCAAACATGAGCTGTAGCATATGCACTTCTATTGCACTCGCGTACAAAGCTAATATTTCGAAATAATCTTCTATACTTAATTCCATTTTTTTCTAAGTAACGATTAGCGGCATAACAATTAAAACAACAATATTCGGCAAAAATTATAAGTCAAGTTTAAAAACGAATTGAAAAACGAATTGTATGCGAAATTAGGGTAAATTCGCTATCTTTGAAGACCCATAACTCAAAAATGAACGATCTAAAACAAAAATTGTATTCGGCATTTTCGTCTCAGTTTTTTATGTAGAACGCTAACGAAATTTTTTATACCTGTTGTGGGACACCCTGTATATCTCATGACCCTCTACGCAAGGCAAAGTGTGCAATATAAGTAGGTTCATTAATGAAGATTTCATCCCACTTCTTAAGAAATATAAAATTAAATTGAATTTGTAACAATACATAGAATTCCTATTGTTCGGGCTTTTCTTAGAACTGATGGTTATTTGAACTTAGCCATTTCTTTAAAATCTTTAAAAATGATCACTAACTGGAGGTAATGGAGAAGAGTTAGGAGACTATTGAAAAACAATAGAAAGATACCAGGGAGCAGTCCGTTCGCTCTGGCGACAGTGACGATATAACCGATGACAAAGCATAAACCAACAAGAATAATTTATTATGGTCTATAATAATCGCTCGAAGGATACATGTTAATTCATATCTATCGAAATGCCACCATAGAAATGTATGAGTATTGGTCAGAGAAGACAAAAAGTTATACGCGCGTGGGAAACATCTGAATAAAGGGAGCTCCATGCCTACAGCATGAAATTGTAGAATTACTGAAAACAAACTTGAGTTATTATTTAACTTCTTGAGGTTGTTCTGCTTACCTAAATCATAATCATAGAAGGGAAGTAGTGAAACTCCGTAGTTCTCTGTATTCCACCGCATGATGGCGCCACTGCTGTTTTGGCTCCAAGCTTATTTTCTTGTTAACTTTTATTTACAGAATGATAAAATCTAAAATGAATCACAACACATCAAAAATAAAATTTCAATTGTGCATTTATTAAACTTTATTGCTTTTATTATTAATAAATTTAAATCAGAATTATACTCTTAAAAAATAAATAACAGTTCATGTATAATCAGAGAAAGAGTTCAAATATTAAGAGAGAATTTTACAAATTTTTTAATTGTTTTACTTATCACTGCATTACAAACATCTCTCCTCAATTCTCAAGCCAGAAAATAAAAACTAGTCTCGATATAATACAAAATACAGGGTGAACAAAATACATTTGCTTAAACACTAAAATTCTCGTGGCCACTTCTTACAGGACGTCAGTCTTTATATTCTTCATAACAACTTCCATAACAAAATAGAAAGAAAGCAATTCGAGTCCTTTTCTCATGAAATTCAATTCTTTATAATGACATTAACCTTCGCAAAGGCACCATTCTTTCATTACCTTTCCCCCACTCCCCTCTCCCTCCAACTATTCTCTAATTTGTTAAGGGGCTTTCTACAGCTTCTTTCAGTGTCTTTGGCGTACCCTCCTTACATTTTCCCCTATTATCACTTTCACTCTATCCAAAAAGTCAGTTGTTTTTTTTTTACCGAATCTTACCACGCTGTGTTCATTTCTTTTTAATAAATTATAAATTTAAAAAAATATTTTGTGTACCATAATCATGATATGAGAGTACTATGGTTATGCATCTATTTGATTTTTTTTATTCAATTTATTTTTTTTAATTTACTTAATTTCATTAACAATTTATTTAATTACATAAAGAAAAAATAAATAATATTTGTTCTACAAGATCTTTTAAATGAAATTAAATAAACGACCAAAACTGCAAAACAATTCCTGCAATTGGAGCCAAATCTGCAGCAGCTACAGTTTCCCAAAACTCCCGCGGAGACAACTTCGAGTGACTGCACACTTTAATGTTCGGTTGCAATTTTTTCTACAAATATCTCATCAAAAACTGTAAACTAAATTTTTTATTTTACTTTTAACTCTAATAAAGAAACGTATACAACAATTGGTTTCAGATAAGCATTAAATCTTCAGTAATAAAAAGTTATTTACTTCTATGTCAATATAAAAGCATAAGGAAGTTTCACTACTTCCCTTCTATGATTATGCCTAAATCAACGTCGGGTGCCTTAGCTAGTTTATAATAATTATCAAATTTTTATTGACATTATTTTCTTATTTACAAATCTTTCATAAAAACTCTCTTTAATAAAATCATATTTCATAAAAGAATGCCTTTTAATTAAAAAGTTGTGATAACGGAATATAAATAATTTAAATTGGAAAAATCACTGCTGGCTCTGGAAATCTGTACTGAAACTTTTATTAAACCATCACAGGCGGATAGATGAGTTGTGATATAATCTTTCATGCATTAACTTAATTTAAGGACATGTTGTTTAGCATCCGCAAAGCACGAAGTCATAATGGAGTAGATCCTCTTTTCGCGGCTATACAGGAAGACGATGCAATGAGGCATTTCATCATACCAGTGGCACATTCACCATGCTTCCTGCAATTGTACACGTAAATTATCCAGTACTAGCAGAGGTACCCGGCGTTGCCCGGGATAACTACACTTGAACAATCTCAAAAAATTAAATTATAACTCCCAACTGTTTAAATAATAACTCAAACAATACAACACAGAGCAAAGGGACTATCCATTCTACAAAAAATACGAAAAACAGGAATTCTAGGTGATATACCGGGACTTTATCTAAACTCTTCTTGACTTGCCTCACCACTGCGGAACATCACCAGATACTTTAGACTCAAGTTTTTCTTGCCCTTGACGTAGAAGCTCTTGCTGTATTCGAAACCCCCGTTGTTCAGTTTTTTCAAATGCCCACATAGCTTTTTCTGTTTTAGTTGCAGAGCTTTTCTGACCAATACTCCTTCTTTCTCTTTCCTTTCCAGACGCATAAATTTTTGCCAGTCGTCTGGACGTTTGATAGGGTACTCAAGTAAGACACGCGTGATTCCTTTGCCTCATCAATAGACGATGCCTTATTAATGTCCTGTCACTACATCATCATTTTATGATCATTATTAATAATTTTTGGAAACCAACGTTCAATCATCGCATTATCAGCATCTCAGTTTCCAAAATATACAGATTCCCACAGAATACAGTCAAAATGTGTTTTATGAAATGTTTGGATCTGATGTGCTACCAAATAAGCTAGGTGATAACCCCTGTGTGGCTCGGACTTTTTTTTTGGATTAAATTTTGCAATATCTTAAAAATGAATATTAGAAAACGCTTAAAATTAATACAGTAAAATTTTTAATGAAAATTCGAAAAAATTTTTTTAAAGGCTCACAATGGATGGACCTCTCCAAGAATGCCACTGGTTGTCTAAACAATTTCTTATTCACTTAACCTTACTTTAGATGTACACTTGAAGTTGTCGCAATTCCCACTCTTCTCTCGATGTCTTAAAGCAAAACTTGGCCATTCATCACCTTGTGTACTCTAGCGGTTGCTGATTCTTCTATTTACTTGCTTATCATTTGCTCAATACAGCACGGAGCTAAAGGAGTGCTTCCTCAGTCGTCTTTCCACTCTTTCTCAATAGTCTGCTAACTATCTATTATCTCCAGTTACTGATCATTTTTGAAGATTTTCAGGAAATTATTCAAAAATGGTATCAACACGCAATTCACAAACACTCTCACGGACCAACAATATTTATCTCATGAGCAACAATGCAAGGAAAAGTTTGTGCAACAATAGGTA
>JAHWFO010001498.1:0-13779 GCA_023313115.1 Rhysida immarginata
TGAAGAGTTAGCAGACTATTGAGAAAGAGTGGAAAGACGACAGAGAACGCAAACCTTTAGCTCCGTGTTGTATTGAGCAAATGGGAAGCAAGTAAATAGAAGAATTGGCGACCACTAGACTACCCAAAGTGATGAAAGGCCAAATTTTGCTTCAACACAACGAGAGAAGAGTGGAAATTGCAACAACATCAAGTGTACATCTGAAGTAAGATTACCTGAGTAAGAAATTATTGGAGCGGTCCATCCATTGTGAGCCTTTAAATGGATTTTTTTTCGAAATTTTCATTAAGAATTTTTACTGTATTATTTCTAAGCATTTTCATGTGTTTATTTTTAAGATATTGCAAAATTTAATTTAATTTTTTGAGATTGTTCTGTTTACATCCAAGTGTAATTATCCCGGGCAACGCCGGGTACCTTTGCTAGTTTTCAATATTAGCAGTCCCAAATTATATTTAATCACCGAATAAAATTAAAACATCTTTCCAAAAGCTAAAATATTATTAAAAAATTTTTGTAAATTCAAATACATTACACTTTCATTATAAATTATTTTAAATTATTTTCTTTTCTTTTAAATATGTTTATTCTAAATGTTAGAAGCAAATGTGCGTTTTAAATTTATTATTGCATTATTATACCTCAAATGTTAATTAAATATTTCTTTTGTTAATAAAAGAATGCTTTTCAGATAAAATGAAATTGTAAACTGTTCATGTTGTTTTTACTGAAATAAAATGTTATTCATGAATCCAGCAATGTATAATTAGTTTTGATATACATGTATTTACATTAAACAAATCCGCTATAAAATTAACAACTACCTTCATCCATACCTGCAACTATATCATAAATGAATGTTTTAAAATTTTCTATGTAGAGAATAGTTTAAAAAAATATTAAATTTTATTTACTTATCGAAAGTCTGATATTATATTTAAGTTCTTGTATAGTAGTTTACAACATTTTAGAACGATTATTTGTTTGTCTTCAACAAAAAATAAATATATATTGCACTGTTGTAATACTTTCAAAACAAGTTTTATAAACCTTGCTCTGGATGCATTAAGCTCTTTTACATCCAGAGCTTTATCTGGGTAGGGACGCGTGCGCCCTCATACGACATAATCGCGAAACTGTCTCTATCTCTGCGTGGATAGCAAACATGCTTCCCGCGCTCTCCTCCTCTCTTTCCAATCACTCCTAGCGCCACCTCTTGTCGAAACATTCCAATTTTTGCTCCAGAAAACTTTTGTTTTCCGATATGATGCTCGTAACATTAAATGCGGTCGTCATACGTTTCCCAAAATTTCACGAATAGATGAGCCCGCAATGTGGCACCGTATTTTTCCTTTCTCACTAAGTTCCTTTAATTTAGTCACGTCAGCTGCAGTTGTACGAGTAAGGGTACTAACGCGCAAGTCAGATCTCATATAAAATTAGGACGTATCCATTCCATTAACGCAGGGTTAGTATATGTATTAAAAGATATTTACTGTCAAAGAAGTTTTGTACCAAATCGGATAGCCAAACACTTTAATTTCCTGAATTCGATCCGCTTATCGAGACAATACATCAACTTTTGATTTCGATCTCAGTGTGCGCAACCGGTCGCTAAAAAACAGTACGACTGTTAGTTTAATTATTCATTTATTTACAAAAATATCTACAGAGGGCGTTGCGCCCTAAAGATATAACATTAAAAGTACATAACACTTCAGAATACGAACTTAGAGCTAACATTTGCCCCTTTTGTTGGGCAGCGAAAAGCAAACAACAAAACTTATGATCTAAGTTAACTTGACTACATACGAATCAACAATTAGCGATAATAAAACAATCTGGAAATATTAAATAACGATTACTAAATATATATTAAAATAAGAAAGGCGTAAACTACAAGTTTATAGTTTATAATCTCTCAATCGCTCAGGTATTTTGTACGCTCTTCCCGAGCGACTTCTCTTCACTTCATGTTCATGTGTCAAATCTCTCTGGATGCGGTTCTCATTGCAGTCGTTCAGATCGTTGTCAACACAGGTGGATGCAGTCTCGTTATTATTTAGACGTTTTTGAGCGGTAACATTTTCGCGGAGCACAAACTTTTTTAATGCTTGTACGTGCACTGTTTTGAGAACCTTTGGGTCATCGACAAGTTCGATTTGGTAGCACACGGCCCCGACTGGCCGAACAATACGAAAAGGACCTTTGAAACGAAGTGACAACTTATGGTTAGGCACAGACGGCCAGTCGTACAGCACCAAATCTCCTGGCGAAAAGGCGGTGACTTGACGATGGCGATCAAAGCGAGTCTTGCTTTCTCGATGCACTTGTTCTAACTGAACAGTAGCTGTGCCCCTGGCTTCAGCCAAGAATGTGAGTTGGTCGAGGCGTGTAACATCATCAATGTACGTAACAATATGTAATTGTTTTGGAAGGTGTGGCGAGTATCCATGTAAAATGGCGAAACGTGTATTGAGCTCTGTCGTTCTGTATTGAGTGCAAGAAGAATATTGGGTAAATGAATGTCCTAAGTCGCTGGACGTGTGAGAACAGCTTTTTTTAACGCAGCGATGAGTGTACCATTGACACGCTCTATCAAACCGTTTGTCTGCGGAGTATTTGGAGGGGTAAACGAATGCATGATACCATATTTATGAAATACACGTGATATACGTTTTGATGTAAATGCAGGTCCATTGTCAGAAATATAAATCATTGGTGGACCAAAGCGTGGGATTATATCTAGTTCAATTGACTGCATGACAGTTTCAGCAGCAATCGTTGGCGTTGCACGAGCCATCAAACAGCGAGTTGCGTGATCAATTGTCACCCGTAAATTTTTATTACCTACATCGGGTAATGATACTACATGTTCTGTGGAGACCACTTCGAAGGGAGAATGCGGTATTGGACGATATCCCGTAGGGCCATAAGCATTTGATGTGCGGCGGTTAACACGTTGGCATTTGTCGCATGAACGGACGTAGTGTTTTATAGTTTTTGCCAATTTATTTCACCAATAATGCTCACGAATTCGTGTGATAGTCTTCGCAGCATCACAATGTGCAGCTTCATCGCGACACACTCGTAAGACTTCCGTTTGAAGGGAAAACGGTACAACGAGAGTCTTGTGCGTTTTATCATCAATTGTCGCAATGCGCAGTAGGCATTCATATTCGTACAAAAACATCTTTCTCAGCTGCCGATGACGATTGGTCGTAGGTTCTTGTCGTAAGGTTGTGATTACCATTTTGCAAAAGGCATCGTTGTGTTGTGTTTGGCGTAGGCGATCGTCTGGCGACGTACAAATAGCGGCAGAAAGTTGGTGTCGATTATCGGAATCCATCGGAATACGAGAAAGGTGGTCGGCCACGACATTGGTCGATCCCGAGCGATGTTGCATGTTGAATTCGAACTGCGAGAGATCAACCGATCGTATGGCGAACTTCCGGTTTAGTTTTGATTTGGCTATTATATACGCTGTTGTAAAATTGTCCGTAAGTAGGGTAAAGCGGTGGCCATGTAAGTAAATACGAAATTGTTCGCATACGGCCCAGTGTACGGCGGTCGCTTCTAATTCATTGCTGTGGTATCGACTTTCGGTACTCTTCAGTGTTCGGCTTGCGTACTGTATTACGACCCGTTTGTCAGATTGTTCCAGGGATAGGCAAACTCCCAATCCATTGTACGAGGCATCGGTCTCAACGTAAGTGGCGGCGTCTTGTTGAAAGTATGCCATTAAGGGCAGAGATATGACTGCATCTTTCAATGCATAAAAGGCGGAAAGTTGAGCTTCGTTTAAGGTAATGGTTGTACTAACGCTTCCACGAATGTCTGGAGTCTTGTTGCTACTGCGGCCCTTTAACAGTTCATTTAACGGCTTGGCAGTTGATGCTAGGTTCTGCAGGTGATTGCGAAAATGGTTCACAAATCCCAGGAATCCTCTCAATTCGCGTACGGTTGTCGGTGATCCGTATTTGGTAACAGCTCGGAAACGATCTGGATTCCGTTAGGCGTAATAGGCGACCAAAGAGGGAAATGCTGTCTGCAGCGAACACGCATTTGCTGCGAACAAGCTTGAAGTTTGCACGACGAGTGGCATTCAAAAACGTGCTCAATTGTAAGGGCATGGTCGCTGAAGATGTCGCTACCAAATGAAATATCATCAACGTAAGTCAATACTCCACGGCCCAGCAAATGAGCATATGCAAGTTTAATAGCACGTGTCATGGTCGCGGGACCAATGGCAATTCCGAACGGCATACGCAAAAATTCGTAATGGGCGTCGGGGGTGAATCGGTATAGTGTTAAATGCTTTCGCAATGTCTGCCTTGAACTTATATTTCTTGCTGGCCATACGATGAAGCACACAGTCCATATTATCCATTGATTGCGGGTCGGGCACAGAAAATGATTGATAATTTTTGAATAGTCTACCACTAATCTTCAGGGTGTCGATTCGTGATATGGCTGATCCACGACGAAACAAGGTGCGGCATATGCAGATTGTGATGGCTTGCAAATCCCCAACTCTATCCATTTATTTACTTGCATTTGAATAAATTGGCAATCATATTCTGAAACTCTGTACGGTTTGCATTGTACAGGATCCTCGGATGTGAGATTGAGTCGAACGGTTATCAATGGGCATTCACCTATTTCGTCCCCAGGCGTGGAAAAAATATCACTATAATTTTCTTCTATGGCGACGAGGCACTGTTCTTCTTTCTTAGCAAGGAATGACTCAGGTGACGGTTCATGCTGTAGTACGGATTGCAAATCATGTGGCGGTTTAGGTGACGATTTGGATGCACGAGGTTGTGGTTCGGGTAGCTCAACACTATAGGTATTAGTTGAAAGTTCAAGATACGAAGCGGGATTGCGAACGTAATTCACTGAAGCGGATTTTGCAGCAATACATTGAAATGTCTGCATAGAGCCTGGCGTTGTAATGCAGAGTCCTCCGGTTTGCGCAAATTCGAAACTAGCCTGTACACAGTACTGCCAATCATTTCCAAGAATTAACTGAGTTGGTAGGTTGTCACAAAGTCCTACACGTGGCATTACATAGTCTATTTTTCCAACCTTTATACGCAATGAGATCCATCCTACTGGTCCCACCAAATGAATCGAAGGGTCCATCTTGCCATTTATATACGACGGCATTAGCAGGTTTAAGGCAGCTATTGAGAAATGTGCCATCAGACTGCGGGTCACACAAGACTTCAACAGTAGTGTCATTATCGATTATTGCGTGAATAAGTCGAGAGGTAGACGAGTGAGCAGCGATGCAGTTTACACTTGTGGTTGGTTTAGTAAATTTAGGCGACGTTGTTACAGTCTCATTCTTTTTTGGCGTTATTACTTCTTGGTTTAATTGATTTATGTTTAGTTGGCGCCGGACTTGGCGTGGTTCCAGTTTTTGGCGGAAGTGGACAGTCATATGAAACGTGCCCTTTTTCGAGGCAACGAAAACAAACACAATCCTGAGGCTTGTCAATGCGAGTATTATAACGATGCATAGTTTGTCTTTCAGACGAAGTTGGTGACGCTTTTACACCAGTCGATTTTGTGTCACTGTTTTTGGTCATAGGCGTAGGCTGTGATGTCTTCTCATCAGCAGCTAATTTATGCTTGGGCTTCAATTTTCGTGTAGCGTCCAGACGCATAGCTGTGTCTATAAAGCTGTCAACATCAATGCAATCGTGTGTTGTTAAGCAATATTGTAGATTAACTTCTGTTATTCCTGCGATTATCATTTTAACACGTTCCTCAGGTGGTAGTGGAAATGGCGATTTTTCCAATATGGCGCCCTTAGCAAAAATGTATTGTATCAGTGTCTCATCATCACAGAGCATGCGTTGCGACATGACGTTATGAAACTCTGGCCATGATAGTTTATGGCGAAAACGCTTGTTTAATGCAGCGGCCCATTCGTTAAATGTATGAAATTTCTTACCCTTGTTTTATGCCAGTTTGCTGCTTGTCCAGTGAGTCGCATTTGAGCATTAATGAGCTTCAAATTTTCACTCGACGGAGCTTGAGAAGCAATACGGTCGACCTCCTTAAGCCAATCGGAAACACTCTCAATCGGTTCACCACTATATTGAGTAATGGATTTTGCGGTGTCCATCGTTGTCTACTGGCGTCGAAGCATTTAGCTGTTTGTCCAACAGGGCATTGTTGAGACGCAAAAATTCTGCAAACGTTCATGTCATTTCTGATGGTTTGTTTTCTTTTTCTGCTGATTGAGCATTTGCGTGCGCACCAGTTTGTACAGCTTTTAATTGTGCCTCCAATTCGGCGATCTTTTCGGCCTGCCAGCGTTGTATATCACGAGCATGGCGAGCGTTTCTTATTATTCCTAACGTACCTTGTCTGGAACGAATTTCATTGTCGATCACAAGTTTAGTCACACAGTCACTTTTTGTCTTTTCCTTAGGCAACAAGCGCAGTTCTAACTCCTCGTGTAGTTCCTTTAGCGTGAGTTCAGCCATTTCGTCGTGTGAGATTGATTCACATTTCTCGGACATTTTGAGAAATTGCGAGAGACGAAAAAAAATGTCTAATCAAAGAAACTGTACTACACACACAAACACACACACACACACACACACACACACACACACATACACACACACACACACACACACACACAGACACACACACACACACACACACTGCGTAAAGTTTGATGAAGGTTTTCTGTCACAGTTCTTATTAATTATGATGAGCGAAGAGTTTTTCTTTTACGGTTAGAATGAGCGCACGTGGCGAGGGAGTGAGCGAGCGTCTCAATCCCAAGAGCAAAGCACAGCGAAACAACATGAAATGACAAGTTCGTAACAGAATTCCTATTTCAAAGTTCGGTATTTAGTGTCTGCATACACTTACGATCGTTTCTTTTCTTCTTTTCTGAGAGGAAATGGGTCAGCATCCACACTTTGATGATTATTTTGTGCGAGCGGTTAGGATGCTCGTGTCGACTGCGCCAGGTTAGTTTAATTATTCATTTATTTACAAAAATATCTACAGAAGGCGTTGCGCCCTAAAGAAATAACATTAAAAGTACATAACGCTTCAGAATACGAACTTAGAGCTAACACGACTAGTTCTTTTGGGGACATGATGTTCGAGATCCGGTCTCGTTTCCCCACGGGCATAGCGAGTGCAGTGGTGGGGCTTCTCGGAGGCATTGCTCAGAGATAACAGCCGGGAGATTCTTGGCTGTTTTTCGAACGGGAGCCTCTTCCTAACTCCCGAATGCGTATGACTTTAACCTGCGTCACACGCGAAGCAGTATGAATTCTCTTAAATATTAGTAAATTAATATTCTGATTGCAGGGTTTTGTCTCTACCTGTAGTTTCTCAAGTTCCTTGAAAATGACATTGCATTGGGTTGAAAACCCTGCACGTTACAAACAAAAGACTTACAAAAAAATTTCTCGACATCTGGCTATTCGTCACCGGATACCTCTCCAAAAGCTAATGAGATCATTCGTACACGCCATACAACCTATAAAAGACGTTGACGGGTTAAAATATACTCATAGCAGCTAATGCAATCAATATGAACAGACGACGCGAACTTTGTGCCGAGGAGAGGGATGATCATTGGCGCCCACAGGATTGGGCATTCGATCCGTGAAATTTCCAACAAATTTCAGATACCTCGCTCGACAGTGAGTGATATTATGGTGAAGTGAAAGCGAGAGGGGTTTATAACATGCCAACCTAGACTCAGTAAACCGAAGAAATTAACAGATCGCGACCGTCGATGCTTTAAATGTGTGGTGATGTCAAAAAGGAAGGCTTCGTTTAAAACATTGGCATAGAACTTTCGATCGGAATCATCTAATGATGCAAATGATCGTGCCGTCCACCGGGAGATCGTCGCGTTTGGTTTTCAGGGATAATCCGTCGGTTACAGTGGGCTCCAGAACAATGGAAAAACATCCTATAGAGTGATGAATCCTGCAACCAGTTGTGGCGATCCGATGGACATGTGTGGGTTTGGCGAATGCCCGGCGAACGATATTTACAAGACTGTGTCGTACCTACAGTGAAATTCGGAGGAGGTGGTATCATGGTCAGATCTTAATTTTCTTTGTATGGTCTTGGTCCTTTTGTTTTAGCCATAAATGCCAAAGCGTACCAAACAGCTCTGGACAATTCTGCGCAACCGATATTGTGGGAAGACTTTGGTAATGGCCCATACTGTTTCGGCACGAGAATGCTGCTAGTCATACAGCTGGCATTATTGAAACCTGGTTTGAGGAAATGGGTGTGGGAAAACATGACTGGCTAGCTCAAAGTCCAAACCTCAACTCCACTCAACACCTTTGAGAAGAATTAGAGCGCCGGTTGAGAGCCAGGCCTTGCCACCGAAGAACACCGCTGAGCTGTTTGCCAATTTTATGAATGAATGGAGCAAGATTCCCGCCAACATGTATCGCAAATTAGTGGAAAATCTTCTTCGACCGGTTGTGGATGTCATTGCGACGAAAGGCAGCTCTGGACTGATGTCGTGCAGGGTCCGGTTTGGAGTGTTCGGTGACGAATGGCCTGATAGTGTATGTTTGTTAAAAAGATATGCCGCTAACTTTACATAACCAAATCTTATCAAAAAATGCTAATAGAATGGCTTCAAAAATTTCAAGAAACCGCTGAAATCATTTTAATCACCTTGTATTCATTTGTATGCTTATAAATTATTATAAGCATAAAAATGAATACAAGGTGAATTGTTTAATAACTCTCCCTAGTTGCAAATGTTTAATAACTTGAAATGTTTTATCTCGCATTTTAATTTAGTAATCTCTATAGCTGAAGTTGATGGAGGCCTTGGAGTACATAACAGAAAAGAAATCATACAGAATTCTGACCGATGAATAAAAGGCAAAACCAGTGGGAATTCTGTGTGATTTCTTTCCCGCTATGTACTACAAGGCCTTCATCAACTTCATCAAGTAGGACAATAAAGAGGAATCTCCACTTCATAACGTCACTGACCCCATTTACAAGATGTTCCATCTGAAAAGGAACCTCACTGCTAATATACGAGGATTATTCGAAAAGTAAAGTCCGTTTTGCAATAAAAACAAAACTACTATATAGAGTCCTGGACGAAATTATAGGACCAGTTAAGCGATACAAAATGACCTTATTTGATTCACAATCCTGTGTACAGTATAATTTATACGAAAAAAAAAGTTAAAAAAATAAAACTAGCATCATCTTTTTTTTCATTTGTGAGCGACAAAACGCAATCGACAAAACTATACGACCAAAATAATGGATCATTCTGAATTATGAATTCTTAATTTGAATTTTTTTCTAACAAGAATTCAGTTATTTTCATTACTTTAGTAAACAACAAAATTCTGTTCTGCATTGAACAAAATCATCATGGGATGTGGTAGAAAATTAAGCACTCAACAACAAGGTCAAATTAAAGCTTACAAAATCTGTGGAAAGAGTGAAAGAGAAATTGCTAGAATTATTGGAAAGTCCAAGACTGTAGTCCACAATTTTTTAAGTGATCCGCATGGTTATGGAAAAAATCCTCATTCAGGAAAGACGTCCGAAGCTGTCAAAAAGAGATCCTGAGAATGACTTTAACCAGCACAGGAGCAACATCCTCTAACATCATGTCATCTCTGAATCTTCCTGTATCAGACAGAATAACTCGTCGTGTACTCCAAGCATCAATTAACCACACATACACGAAATATAAAA
This sequence comes from Rhysida immarginata, assembly GCA_023313115.1. NCBI lineage: Eukaryota > Metazoa > Arthropoda > Chilopoda > Scolopendromorpha > Scolopendridae > Rhysida > Rhysida immarginata. Next base: position 9,742 of record JAHWFO010001498.1, read on the forward strand.
CCAAGCCAAAATTAACTTCAAGCCACATGCGTGCAAGACTGGCCTTTGCGAAGCAGTACATTGGGAATTCGCAAATTTGGAATCGTACTATCTTCCAAAAAAATTCGCACTGACAAAAAAATTTAATATGGATGGGCCTGATGGCATAAGATTCTACTGGCATGATCTTTCAAGACGAGTGGAAGGCGGAGATTCCGTTATGATTTGGGCTGTTTTTCCTGCCAACGGCAAATCAAGTTTGTGTTTTGTGAAGCCGATGTCAAATGCAGACGATTATCAAGATGTTTTTGGAAATTATTTGTTGCCATTTAGAGACGAACTGAACGATCCGGGCTTTGTCTTTCAGCAAGATAATGCGCCCATACACCGTGCAGTATGCATGATCCTAATCCCATTGAGAACTTGTGGGGTAATGTGGTGCGAAGCGTTTATTCCGGTGGAAGCAGTTTCACATCACAAAAGATTTGAAAAGTGCCATTACAAAAGCATGGGCTGATATCCCACTCGACAGACTGAAAAAAATTGGCTGAGTCGATGACAGACCGTTTAATTGAAGAGATACGTTTAAATGGAAAGTAAACAAAGTTTTAATTTACGTTAAAATTGTTGTAAATAAATAATTAAAAACAATACGAGTAAGACATTTTGTTGTCAATGACACATGGTCTTCTTATAGTTTTATCCATTGCGTTTTGTAGCTCACAAAGGAAAGAAGATGATGCTAGTTATCCACCTGTTCCGGGAGCTAAAGGAGATCATCGGCAGCCTGCATTTCAGATGATGAACAAGTGAAAACTGCGTGATTTTCTTCATCGGCGGCAGATTCTATGAAGTGATCATGAGGAAGTACATTGAGCGCTATGACAAGTACAAACTATGTGGAGAAATAATAAACTGTACATAGAATCTGGTAAACAAAAAATTTGAAAATATATATAGTAGGTTTGTTTTTATTACAAACCTTACTTTACGAATAACCCTCATACCTAATATTTGGTATAACCAAGACTGTTACCGTGAACGTCTTCATCCGAAGTACGTTCAAGTCTTCATCCGTTGCTATTCGCCGGCGCCCCAGGCAGCCATACCTGCCGCCATCCGCGTATGGTTACTAAAGCTAGGACATTCTCTACAAGAAAAAAGAACGCCTCAACCAATTTCTATATGATCTACTTTTTTTAGAATATCCTTAACAAAGCCAGGAATAAAAGGCGAAGCCGGTCGGAAATCCCTGTGATTTCTTTCCCGCTATATACTGCAAGGCCTCCATCAACTTCAACAGAGAACTCTCCATTTCATAACGTTAATCTCTACAGTAATTAGTAGAACGTTAATCTTTTGTCGTTCAATTTATTTCTGGCTTTAACATCATTGTTAATAAGTCTCGGATAATTTTTAATTAAGAAGAGTCATAAAATACATAAACAAAAGGCACTTGTTCAGAAAATGCAGCAAAAACGCGTTTTTCTTTATCCAAGTATTTTAATATCTGTATGATTAAGAAGTGGGTTTAAAAAAAAGTATTCCTCAAGCAGGTTTAGAAGAAGTATTCCTCATGCGTATCCGTATGATATTCATGTATTCAGTATACATGCATTAGAGTTACAAATTAAAGTTTAGAAAATTGCGGGGGAAGGGGGTGGTATTAATTTAGAGCAAGCAAGAAGTTAAAATTACTATTAATTCCATATACTATATTTGCATTGATGTTTTCTATTCAATAGAAACCGCTAAATAGTAAAAACCAACGGCAACAGTTAACGCTGGCGGTTACTGAAGAAATGCCGCACTTTAATCATTACCGGAATTCAATTAATAGTATTTAAAAAGAGTAATCCAATTTACTAGCCTAAATAATAATCATTTTATTTTAAGATTTTTTTTCATCTTTTGCTTTTAAGAAACATAGGTAGGTATATTTTAAAAAAAATCATTTTTGATGGTTATATTTTATTAATGGAAGAATGCAGCACTTATTGGTTTCACACAATGTCTGTCTGTCTGCCCCTTCATATTTTCTACATTCTTGATGTAGAAGGTTGAAATCGGAATGTAGCCTACTAGAGGCATGTCCTACTTCACTACTTAGTTTGGTTTTGATTAGTGCACTGAGATCGGAGTTACGGGGTGGGAGTGAGAAGGGACAGAATTCTTTTATTAAAAAAATTGGAGGGTTAAAAAGTGCAGATTAAGGTGTAGTAATAGATGACCTCAGTGCTTCTGCTACTTCCCTATACTCTCCTCGGGGGGATTAATTTCTTGTTTATGTTGATGGTAACGAACTAGTTTATTGTGCTGCACGATAAACGTAAAGTAAAATGCTAAATCGAATGGAAGTGTTTCTTTGTCACTTAGCATTTATGTTTATTTAATTTTAAAAGCTACTTAGAGTCTTTCTAAAAGTAATTAATTTACGAAGGTGGGGAGAGGGGTTAATTTAATTTCGCCGGTTTTATAAATGCAACTTTATTTCTACTGCATACCAGGTTAACTTCATTAAGAAAATATACGGGCTTGAGAAAAGGAAATTCTTCAGCCCTTCTAATCAAATTTAAACTTATTGAAGAAAGTTGGCCACACTTTATTTTCTATCAAGGAGGTTACTCCAAAATTAACCTTAATAGTAATTAATGTTTAAAGACAAGTTCATTTTCCCAAGCTGTTATCCTTCGATTCCCTATGGATGTGAGCCTAGCAACAATGACGGCCGAGTTCCGCGATGGTTAATTGTATCATTAGATAAGAAACATCAGGGACAGTTTGTTAATTGAATGAAAATGTCCAACTAATGAGTCAAGGGTGAAGTTTAGAACAAGAGCAAAAGCCATTTCCCTCAACGATCCTAATGACGAAGGAGAAATAAATCCCAATCTCCTCAAACGAATTTGAACATTTTAAAAAAAATGCTCAAACTAACGAATTGTCACAGATATCAGCAAAGGAATATTTATCATAAGAATAATTGGAACTTAAATGAAATCTATGAAATTAAACAAATTTCCATGCAAAATCTTTTTCAATCCAGTAACATTATTTATTTTTATTTTTTCATGTTATATTTCAAGATGAGGGTCTCTTACCCAAAATGAGTTTATGATTTTAAAAGAAATAACTAACTTCGAATTATAAATAAAATTTTTTAACAAAGCTGAACAGAAAAGGAATAGGAATATTTACAATTCTACTAGGAAATCCATACATGCTCATCTTTCATATAGATTTATTTAATCCATATGTGTAATATGTTATTAGGATATAGGGTCTATTATGAAACCTTATTTACTGATTTACAGTTCCTGTGTATATTATTATTATTTATATACAGGGTAACTCGGAAACTACTCGTTGGAATACGATCAAATTTTAACGTTAAACACAGTTTTATGTACCCTATCATTCCTCCAAAATTCATTATCCTAGCAGTATCAGAACCTCAGTTATTAACTTGTTGATCTTCATGGCGGCATTTATATTTCTGTTCATATCTCAGTTAGCGTTCAAATTCGGACCCATGTTCATAGGACAAAATGCATCACTATACCCTGATCTTTTATGTGTATCATTATCTACCATTTGCTTTTCGTCATCAGGTGTCCAAAAAGTCTGGTAACTTGGCAGATATCTTAAAGCTGCAGGTAGGCGAGATCTGATAGTGTGTTATATAGGTAATAGGGGAGTGGGGAATTCATTGCCGCACTCAAATTTGACTTTGAGCCCCAAATTTAAGGTCATCCATTTGCTAAATCCCAAACTATTAAAGATAGAGAAAAATTTCCAATTGCTACCCTGTAGAGCAACACCACATTAGTCTAAAAACAATTTTTAATCCCACCCTTCTCCTTGAAAGATTTTGAGAAAATAGGCGAGAAAGAGTCACTCAAGAGTGTGGCTCCCCTTCCCCTTTCCAACCGTGTGCTTCACTGCAATTCAAGTGTGTTAGAAACCTCAGCCAACCTGGCCAGCCCAAGCAGACCTTGAGTAACTCTTTCTCGCCCATTTTCTCAAAATCTTTCAAGGAGAAGGGTGGGATTAAAAATT
>JAHWFO010001502.1:0-10535 GCA_023313115.1 Rhysida immarginata
GAATGAAGCTACTTATTGGTTTTACAATGTCCGTTTGTCCGTCCGTCCGTCCCCTTCATAATTCCCGCATTTTTTGAGGAAGAAGGTTGAAATTCAGAATGTAGCTTACTGTGTAGGCATGAGTACTTCACTGTTTACATTGGTTTTTATTGGCCCACTGGGGTCGGGATTACGGGAGTGGGAGTTAGAGGGGACCAAGTGATTTATGTGGTATTTAGGTATGTAAAGGAGTGAAATTGTATATGCATATTCCTCTAGGCAAAATCTACATTCTTGTGAAGTTTGGGCCAAATTGTCCCAGTGGGGTCGGAGTTGTTGGGGTGGTAATCTTGGTCTTTAGAACTATGGCAACATATGGCGTGTGATATATCATTCCATTGAAAATGATGAAAAACGAAAGAACATAGGGTTCTTTTATATTTTCTAAATACTAAGTTCGAGAAAATCAATTTTTGATAAAAAAAAAAAATTGGGGGGTTAAAAAGTGCAGATGAAGGGGTAAAAATAGATGAACTCAGGGCTTCCGCTACTTTCCTATCCTTCCTCGGGAGGCTTAATTTCTTGTTATGAGCATAAAATTAGTAAGGAGAATATGCTCGTTTGTCATTGTTACGACTTTTACATGAGCGTGCTTTTAAAACACAATTCTAATACGCTAAGAAGTTTCCCGGCTTCTCAAAGGAGGATGCGATTTATGATTATAAAAAAGTAAGCGCACGTAATCTAGGGAGAGAGAGAGAGAAAGGAACAAGCTTATCTAATGGTCTGGTTAATTACACGACGCATGCAAACGTCAAATTCTGTGTGAAATTGAGGAAAACGTTTTCGAAACCAATGGCATTACTTCGAGGGGCCTATGGTGATCCCGCAATGGGAAGTACTCAAGTTTATGCTTTGCATCGTCGGTTTAAGGAAGGACGACGAGAAATTGAGGATGATCCAAATTCCGATAGACCCTCGACAGTCAGAAATCCAGAAACAATTGCTAAAATTTCAGAACTAGTGCGGGCTGATCAAAAATTGCTATTCAAGCTGTGTCACATGCATACAGAGGAAGGAGTAGGCGTTTACGTAATAAAAAATAAAAGAAGTTTATTTCAACTTGAATTTCCAAAAGTTTCAAACAAATTAATATAATTGTCACAATCTTTATATAAAGCAGTTAATTTAATGAAGAGAATCTTGCTTCCGTTAACAATCTAATGAAGGTTGGCACAAATACCAGAAGTGGCTGAGAATGACCTGTGTCGACGAATGACTCAAGGTTGCCAGTCGAGGTTCGGTCGTTTCTGTTGCGAAACAAAGCATAAACAAATTAGACAGTAGAGTGAAATTAGCAATGTCAATGTAAAGTTATTCGACAGCTTAAGTAATATCAAAGTTCTAGCAAGTAACTTAAGAGAGCACCTACTGTAGTTTAGACGAGTTAAGCCGTCCCCTCTCGCGCTATCCCTAACGCGCAAACGGGCCCGCACACGCAGGAAATAGGCATTACTAAACGAGGAGGACACTGACGGTGTGGCTTCCAAGTCGGGCGATACAGTCAGAAATGGAAGTCGAACTCCTTACTCTAGGTTATCCTGGAGAACATCCGCTGTAGGATCCTGTCCTGTGGGCGTCGTACAGGTAGGGGCTTCTACACCATCTTCGGGCGGTTCGTGATTAGGTGTCTTCGATGCTACTGGAATTTTGGCTCCGCAACTGCGGTGATTTGTCTTATCTGCCGTCACCATTAAAGTATTAACAAGTCAGGCAAGCGAAATGCCCAGGACCGATAGGATTTTAAAGAACTCGAGAACGAAAAGGAAAGCATTTGATATCTAAAGAAGCCTTTCATTGTTATGAAGTAGATGAGGTTGCAAAGGAAGCCTCTGGTTGCTAAGAAAGGTGAACTTCTAAGGAAAACGTATACTTCAAGCTGAATAAAACAATCTGAAAAATTAAATGGAGAAAGTAGCATTTCTCTATAGATTAGAACATATACGAATCCTTTAATTTGTTAGCATTCCTAATTAATAATCTTTCTTCAAGAACTATTGCCAACGCTTTTCTACGTAAGCATATATCATTGAGGGGATGAGTAGCTACCAGCTAATGTTAAAATTTGCCAAACACTAACTATTGATAATATAAGGCGTAAGTAGTTAAATGCCACATCTTAGCAGAGACAGTTTCTAATAGTTTCATAATGGTATCATTAAAACACGAATCATGGAACCAATTTCAATTATCATTAATTTTACGTTATATTCATGCCATACTTTAGCTTTGAAAATTCCAATGAACCATAATGGGTCCACGAAAAGTAGGTGCGTTTGAACCAATTTCCACTATCAATAATTTTACGTTATATTCATTCATGGCACATCATTCCAAGTCGTTTGATGTATTACATGCCATATTTTAGGGTTGAAATTTCCAATGCACTATAATGGGTCCACGAGAAGTAGGTGCCTTTGAACCAATTTCAACTATCATTAATTTTACGTTACGTTCATTCATGGCACATCATTCCAAGTCGTTTGATATATTACATGCCATATTTTAGCATTGAAAGTGCCAATGAACCATAATGGGCCCATAAAAAGCAGGTACCTTTGAACCAATTTTGACTATCATTCATTTTACGTGATATTGAAGCATGACACATCATTCCAAGTTTTTTTATATATTACATGCCAAATCTGAGCTTTGAAAGTTTGCCCCTGAACCATACTGGTTCCATGAAACCACATACCATTGGACCTATTTCGACTATCGTTAATTTTACGTTAATATTCAATCATGTCATGTTATTTCAAGCTGTTTGATATAATACATGCCATATCTTAGCACTGAAAGTTTCCAATGGACCATAATTGTACCACTTAACCACATACCCTTGAACCAGTTGTGATTGATATTGACCATCAAGGAAGACGATCACGTGTCTTCTCTTAATTCACAAGCCTTTTCTCTGCTTTAGCTATAGAATCTTAAAGGGAGAACAGCATTTGGCAATGCACAGGCCATTTATACATGGAATTGTATAGTGAAAAACGTGGTCCCCTATATTATTTTTGACCTTTTGAACCGGAAGTAGTTCACCGATTTTTTCCACCAACGAACTCAGTCTTCCGATTTCCTGAAGTTGTCGAAATGCGAAAACGGAAGTCAAAAATTCGGAAGCGTTCGAAAGCTAGAGCATCAACGGACAGACAGACAGACGAACGGACGGACGGACGGACGCACATTGTGAAAACCTAAGTACCTATCGATCCTAATAAAGTCTGAATCGGTAAGCGTGACTTGCCTAATTAGGTCTCCTGTGCCGGCTTCGTCCGTCTGGCTCCCCTTTTCCGGGCTTGGAGACCTTCCTCATGCAGAGCCGACATCGGCAGATGAAGTGGCAATGGCTGCGTTGATAGCCTTCTCGGAGCTTTCTAGAAAACTGAAAACTTCCCTCTTTACTGCCTCCTGATCCTCTTTTTATATCTCCCGGGCTCCGCCCTTTTCGTGTAATGATTTGCATGCCCAATGAGAGAATGGGAGAACTACTTTTGTTCAAGGGATGAGCAGTTGTTTCTTTCTCTGCCTTCTTGTGTGATCGCTCTTCTGATTGATGGGATGCCGGTGACGCCGATGACGCATTTGTTTTTATTTTGCTTCGGAGCACGTGGCGTTCCGAAGCTACGTTACCTCCCGATCGCTCATCCGAATGTTGTGACAAGCGGTTCCCACGCGATTTTGTTCGCAGACCTTAACATGCATCGCGTTTGTCAGCACATGGTACTCAAAAAACTAACGGAAGAACAGTTACAGTTGCATTGCGAAATGACAGGCGATAACATCGAATCTTTTGACAAAGATCCCAGTCTGTTAGGGCGAATCATTACGGGCGTTGATACATGGTACTTTCATTACGACCCTCAAACAAACAGACAATCATGTGTATGGAAAACAAGCTCGTCCTCCCCGACCACATAAGTTCCGTGTTGACCGCTCCAAATGAAAGGTCATGCTTGTGGATTTTTTTTTGATATCAAAGGAATAGTCCAGTATGAATTCAACAGGAAGATCGTACAGTATATTAACAAAGAAATGTATGAGGACGTTTTGTGTGACGCCATTCGCCGCAAACATCCACATCTTTGGACCAAAATTACGCGCCAGCTCATCGAAGTATCTGGCAAAACACAGTAACTGTCTTCCACAAGCTCCTTTCTCAGCTGACTTGGGCCCATGTGATATTTACCTCTTTTCAGGAATGAAGACAGAGCTGAAGGGGCATAATTTTCAGTCAGCGAAAGAGCTTAAGCTGGCTGCGACGGAAGCTCTGAAGAAGGTGGCAAATAAAGGTCTACAGCCTGCCTTCGGCAAAATCTATGAACGTTGGCAAAAGTGTATAGTTGCCCAAGCGGACCATTAGAATTTCCATGTCTTGCAGCAGCATTCGAGTTAGTAGATTTTGAAAGGTTTGTTGCAATTCACGATAAATTGGCAACCTGCAATGGATCTCATCCAGAAACAATTAGTTCAAACAATAATGACCAAAGTTCAACCCAGAAAAAAACCATAGGAAGCAGCTAGTTAGAAAAGTCAAGTGAGGACGAGTTAGAAGTTGCAGACTCCAAAAGAAAATGAAGCCGGGCATCTGATAATGCAGTAAAAATCGTTAGCTAATGGCCGAGCATGCTGAATGATATAGCTAACATTGAATGCACATTCGCCCGTCTTCTTTGTAACGAAAATAAGAAACGGATCTGCATTAACACGTTTTTTTCAAAAAAAAACAACAATAACAATAAATGCCTTTAATTATTCAAAAAACGTCCATTTTACAATACCATGTTTTTTTCAATTGCAATTAGTCGACTTACGTCCTTTCGGATATCTTCAGATGTTTTTAAATAATTAACAACATACAATACAACGTGAGATATAAAATGAATTTAAATGCCTTTAATTTGTACCACATTCCCTGTACATTTTGATTTTGTATGATCCATCTATCCTCTGTTTTCTGTATTTTTAGTTCTCTCTCTTGGTTTTCTGTTGTGTTTTCGTATCAGTCTTATTTTCCCTCTGGTATTATGAGGATGACCTCTTGGGTACATCTTGTTTCTCATATACCTCAGTGTATTTCCTGTGATATTTCTTGAGGAAGCGTGAGTTAGTAGGAGCTCTGCTTTTGACCACTCAAATAAATGTATACTCCAATGTTCAATTGTCGAATGTTGCATTAACAACCCTATTCACTGCATTCTGATTTCGCTGAGTCTGAAGAAGAAGCAGAGAGTGATGACGACAGCTAGACAGAAAAATCCTCACCATTTAACAAATTTACGTTGTAATTTTAGAGGAGATAGTCGTACGCCTGTATGGCAATGAATTACCACCAAATATTTTCAGTCTGTATTTTTCTGTGAACAGTGCTGTTCAAAAAATTATATTTGTTCATGTAAACAAACTTCAATAACCAATTATACAAGATGCGCAACTAAGTTTCCGGAATTTTTGGATCAATGACAAAGGGAAAATGTCAAGAAAAATACAACAAATGGTTTATTCAAAGTATCGTCCTTCGCCAGCTACACATTTTTGCCATCTCTCCGGCAATACATGAATACCGCGACGATAAAACGACGCGTCCTCAGATCGAAACCATTCATCCAATCAATTTTGCACTTCTTCGAAAGTGGGCAAGTGTAGCCTAGCCAAGCCATGCGCCATCTATAGGAACAAGTGATAGGAAGGGGCCAGATCTGGCAAACACACCGGATGCGGTAGCAGATCCCTTTTCAGCGTTTTGATGGTCTCCTGTACGACGCAAGCGCGATGGCGCGGAGCGTTGTCGTGTTTCAAGATCATTCGTTTGTGTCTCGTGTTCCATTCTGGCCGTTTTTCGAGCAGTGCATGGTTCAGACTGATCAGTTTTTGTCGGCAGCGATGCCCATTGTCAGTTTCGCCGGGTTTCATCCAATAACTCGTGCAGATCGGCGTTCTCAATTGTTTTTGGTCTTCCAGAGCGCTTCTTATCCGCAGTGTCAAAATCGCCACTTCAGAAGCGTCTAAACTAATCATCACAACAAGTTCTGGTCTGATCAAGTTCTTGTATTCGCTGAGGAAGGCAGCTTGGCTGCCGAAATGCGCATACGTTGTAATAAACATCTGATGTGGAATAGTGGTTTCCTGTTGTTCTTGTTATCACAGGTAGTGTTTAATGGTGCATGTTTGCCGTAGGCCTCCTCAAACAAACGACGTGCTTCAGCTGCATGTTTTTCCAGGTTAAAGCAGAAAAGCACAGCTTCCCGCACATGCCGTTTGTTTGGCACAAAAGCCGACATCTTCGTTGTTGGGAAAATATTCTTTCATTGCTGTATGTGTTGGTATTACGACTGGTAATTGGTTAACAGATGTCCACGCTATGAAGAAACACAACTTCCGGCATGTATATCGACTATATGTGTCGTTAGCGTCATCCATGTGTGAAACCGGAAACTTAGTTGTACACCTGGTATGTAGTTTTCTGAATTAAACGTTTGACGAAAATTTTTGCAGTTGGTTCATATAAAAACCGGATAACACGAAAAACATTTATGTCCCCTGAATTTCGTAATACTGTAATGGGGTTCGACTGTACTGATAGGAGAGGATTAAGTTACTCATTCGTCTTGTCTTTAACAACCAGTTTTTTAAAGTTTTGTTAATAGGTTTACTAATACGAGGGTTGGGGCATAAGTCATGGCAACTATTTTTTTTTTCTCATAGCTAAGGGATGGATCACAAAATGTTATATGTCTCGAGGAAACCGTTCATTCATAGTATATTTCCATAACACCAGATGGCCCTGTGATTTCCTTTTGTTGCATAGAGAACAATGTTAAATCAGTTCTTAGTCAACCGCCGTGCAGGATGGATGTAACCCGAGTTGAACAATGCTCAATATAGCCGGTCTCCGCTGGCTTTGGTAAGAATTGGAGCACCCACTGTACTCTCCGGACTTTTCTCCATGTGATTTTGATCTTATACGGAGGGTAAGGAACCATTACGTGTTAGACAGCTTAGGACACGAATGGACATTGCAAATACGGTATTGTGCAACAGGAGATGACCAGATTTCCACATGGTGAGAGAAATGGTGAAGCAGATGATATGGGCGCCTGTCACATCGTTGGCAGCGTACTGTGAACGTTCAGGGGACTACTTTGAGGCCATTTAGAACGGATATGTGTGCTGTAATGATTTTGGAACATGAAAATTGTAATGTTATATCAACTACCTTAATAAACATGAAGAGCAAAATATTTCCGTGTTGCTAAATGTCCGTACATTTCCTCCATTCCTTGTCCTTTCATCTATATATTTCACATTTTCCACCCACGGTCGAATTCTCACAAAAAAAAATAGTTGCCATGACTTATGCCCCAACCCTCATAGTTTTTTCCTTTATTGTGATTAATTAAGGCAGACGTTATTTTGATTAGTTTTCAACTCGCAGACCGAGGTTCTCAAGCATGAGGGGACCCGTCAAGATGACCTCCGCGCATCAAGATACACCTGCGTTGAACCGTGTATTAACTGAATTATCGTTGTTTGATATTCCTTTCCAATATTAATACTCTGAATTATTTGATGAACACTTCATTGTTATCATCAAATATCAGTTATTTGAATTAAATAACACTGTGTGACACTGTTTTTATCCCCAAAAAACTGGTAGCTTTAATAGTTAGCTAGCACTAATAGAAGGCAGGAGCTGCACACAAAACGTGTCTATCACGTCACGTTTTAAAGGTACACGTCGATAAAATTGTCAACCTACCTTCAATACGTTTTGAAAAAACGGTCTTTAAAATTTGAGTGCCTTACATCTATTACTGTGCTCTTTGTATAATTGAGCAACGTATACATAATAAAAATTTGTATGTTTGTTCAAATCTAGCCACGAACATGTACTGTGTGATCGTTGGGTTTGTAAGCCGCGTGTCGACATTATATGGTGTTCGGATTATGTTGGAGCATGACTGACGGACCGGTACGTTTCCGCTTTCTGGAGATGAATGTCGTATTAGTAATACTTATGTCTTTTTGCCTTTATTTTGCTTTTATTTTTAACGTAGCAGTCCAGCGCCCCGTCTTTTAAGGGATAAAGATGAATGTGCTGTTGAGTGTACCTGGAAAATAGGACGTGATAAAGAAATACCCACTGTATTCTTAATAAGAGAGCAATTTCATAAAATAAACAAAATAATTTCAAAAGAGTACTCGATTTTTCTTTCAATTTGTAACACAGTTTAATTTATCTTATCATTATATGTCAGTACTTCTGTCTTTCATTACTATTTTGCACTTGCCTGCCGTCAAGTACCGCATCTATTTGCTATGAGAAACACTCAGAAAGCTCCGATGCTGGAAGGTTTAGGTTCCTTCGTGGAGGACCCATTTTTTTGTGTGTCGATATCATAATCTTTATATCAGATTAAGTTCTGAGGAATTTGATGGACAGCTTGAAGTCTTCATCGGTGGTCTTCGATCCACTCACGAACAATTTTGGCGTTATGCACCATCAACTTGTATGTCACCGGCAAGGATCGAGAGGTGAACAGTTAAGTTCATGATTCTTTCCAAAGTATCAGTACACTCAAATCACACCCTTTCCTCGGACATAACCTCACCTCCACCATGTCGAATATCTCACCTTCAACAACTGAGTCCGAATGCTCCCGAATTCTTCCGAATGCTTTCGAATGTTCTCAGAAGTTTAATGCCGAATATGCCGCCGTTTGTCCACTCGGTGAAGCAAAAAATCGTGACACATATGAGAAGGTACTCGTTGCCATTCAGCCACGATCCAGTCCCGTCACCAGCCGTCGCTGATCAAAGTCAGCCAATTACAACGTTTCAAAGACATGACGTAATTGCGTAATTACAGTAACAAAATTCCTACATTAAAGCGACATAACTCTTACGCGATTCATGTTTGACACATTTTAACTTTACATATAATTTTTTATTTACGTATAGGATCTATATGCGGAGTTTTTTCGTTGAATTTTTAAACACCCTGTATACTAACTGCACTGGATTGGAAGAAGTTAACTGTGGATTGTCGAATGACGAAAAAAAGTTGAAACAGAGCTTAAATTAATAGATCTAATTTCGTAGTATATACGTAAGAGTGTTAAATGGCTTTAATTATTGAAAGTTAACATTAATTCTTTGCAGAATCAATTCTTCAAAGCGACAAAGTTCAATTGATTAACGGAAAGAATTAACAGAGAACCTAACCTAACAGAGAACCTAACCTGACAGAGAACCAAACATAACAGCAGGTAAATGGTATATGGTTGCCACGCGATTGCAAACAGCTGACGAATTTTTATTGACGAATGGTGCAAGGATTAGAGCAGATTTCAGCTACCAATTACAAGAAAGATTGTGTGGATGGTGTTGGCATCATCACCAAATTCGAAATATGCAAAGAAATGCCGCAAACCACCTTTAACACCTGAGCATCGCATACTTGCATACAGTAAGGTGTTAAAGTTGGTTGCAGCATTTATTTGCATATTTCAAATTTTGGTGAGGGTACCAGTACCTTCCACACAGTCTTTCTTGTAACTGGTAGGTGTAGGTTTGCTCTAATCATTGCAGCAGAGTGTTCAGTAAGCAATGCTTCCATTTTTATATGATGTTTATCACGCTCTCACAACTTCGGCTTAGGGCTACGCTTCTTAAGTGACTCTTTTCGGCTGTTTTTACTTACATACAAGGCTATTTACTTACAGGACGATGTGTCATTTGTGCTATTTCCGAACTGAGCTTTCAGATTCCCGGAGAACTTGAATTTTACCCTTGTCCTCACCTGTGTGTTTATGACGGATAGTCAATATTGTTGACGTTGAAATGTTTGTCAATAATGTTTTACGATGTAAATTCATGAGCACACAGTGCAAACATGTGAAATAGATTATGTAGGTGCTGATTTTGCCTTATCTTCAGATCTGTCCACTAAAATAGGTAACGAGTACAGTATTTGTGTCTAAATATAGAATTCGATGAACGATATCTTAGAAACTAAGCTATTAGTAAGCAATTCCAAGTTTTATTTAACTTTTCAATGAAGAAACACACTATTATTTATTGGTGCTGTATATCTTTTGTACATGTGTAAAATCTTGGAGGTAGACTAAATTAAGTAACGCAATCTATGCTATACCGGTGTTGCTAAGCAAACAAAGGCTTATTTTTTGCGATGAATGGTCTTAAACTTGAATGCTGACAAGCGTCTGCTTCGGAATCTAATAAGAGAGTTCGCTAGACTGTAAATTTGATGATCTTTATGTTGACGCCATGGTTAATTGAATGGTCAAGAAAATGCGCCAACTGGATATCGCCAACCGTTTCAGCTAACGTTCGCCTGTGGGTTCTGCAGTTGGTATGTCGGATCGTAACACTTGTTCTACTTATCCAACCTTGATATCGCAGCACGATAATATCTTAACAATAATAATTTCTACTACTATTACTAGTACTACTACTACTAATAATAA
>JAHWFO010001503.1:0-25387 GCA_023313115.1 Rhysida immarginata
TTAAGGAATGTTAAACATCCTGTTTTTCATCCCAAAACTCGACTTTATGCCCATTTCTCTAAACAGTTTTCCAGTGCCAAATTCCGCTCTCTATTATGTCTTCGTGGTCACGTTTCTCTTGGAAATGCTGGACAAGTTTACGAATCCTTTGCAGAAAATTAAGTGGAAGCTGCGCATGTATTCATCGGAACACACCATGTTGTATTTGAGGATACTGGCTCCATCCAGTCGTGCCACCATGGTCGCATCAGTAAACTTGGCAAACAAAAGATTCCCGACTTTCTAGCGCCAAGTGAGGCTGCCAATAGTTTTTAAGTGGTCAATTTATAAAACACGCAACTCCCAATATGTAATCAGTAATCCTGAATATTTTGTACGATTTAGCAACTAAAGTATGGGAAACGTAAGGATCTGAATAATTTCGAAAAAGGCATGATAATTTGTACAGGGCGCATCAACAGCATCTCTGAAACTGTGAACGTTTTGGAGTTTTCTTGAACAACGTAGTCTGCCTTGAGAATGGAAGAAACATAACTAACATTTAGTCAGAGGAAGCTCTGTGATCGGAAACAGATGCTCGATGACAGGAATCTACGAAAAATGAGCATGCTGGTAAAAATCAAATAGGCGCGCACAATTCGGTAAAAACAGTCATGTACAATGAGGGAATGCCAAAGATTTCTAAAGGCATAATTCGCTATACATTGTGAAGAGTGGGTGTTCGCTTCCAGTGAGGTATGATTGCCACCATCTCACTGTTGACGGCTGAAATAACATTGCATAGTCCGACGAATATCGTTTCCACAATCAGAGCCATCACGCTCGAAATCGGTAATACTTCTGTCTGTTGGAGATGTTTTCCACAAATTGTTTACATGGATTTATCTCTACATAATAGCGAGCATTCATGAGACTTGCCTTCAAATAGCTCAGATTGGATTGTATTGGATGACTCTTTCGAATTACTTTTAGTATCTTATGCGTTCTTTACAGGATTCAAATCCGAACCGAAGAAAATGCTGGAAGTTGCTGTGCTGCTCCTGGAACCACCCCTGAACATTTTTTTTTGTACGATGGAAGGTGCCATCCATGTATTCTATGAAGCATCCATCTCTTTTTGGGTAGAAATTCTACTAGTAAAACATACCCTAGATCATGATACCTCCTCCAGATCCTTTTGCTGTATGCACCCATACAAGAGGAGTCCATTGGTACAGGAGGTCCCTATCAAACTTGCCAGCCATCTGTACGAAACTATGTAACGTGATTCGTCCGACCATATGATTTTTTTTTTCCATTCGTCCATCGTCCAATGAAATCGGTTCTACTCCGAAATCAATGGTTTCCGTGTTGATATGCGGCTATGTATACCAATTCTTTGCGCAGAGCTCGGTTTAACGCGTTTGCTTGGCCAGTACACATTTGATGAATTTGTAAAATTGTTATACATTTAAAGGTTCTTCACAATTTTTTCAGATTAAATCTATCTGTCGTCAAAGATTGTTTTTTGGACAGTAATTACTTCTGTTAGACCGACAGTGCGGATTATTTTTCTATAACAATGAACACTTCAGAGAATTAACCTTTTGAAATTCCCGTCATTTCGGCAGTTTTTAAAATCGTGGCTCAAGCATAATGGTCACCAACAATGAACCATTTTCAAACTCTGAAAGATCCTTCGTTTTCCTAAATTGCAAGAACGACTGCTGTCGATTCTATTCCGCACTTTAATTGCAGAGGCCACATAGTTAAGCTCTTCATCACGTAATTTGCATTAATACGCCATAACTGATCGTATAATCAAAGTTTTTTTTCAGTGGCCGGTAATGTTTACAAACCGACTGTGTCCGCTGCATATAAAGTTCTACAAACAATGTGGACTTTCGTCAATAGCTAAACAAACCAGATCTAGAAGGAATGTAGCTGCTGCTCGCAAAAAGCACGGCTAAACTATGCAGATTAGCTTCTCAAAATTCATTTGGCTGCAGAATAATTTTCTTAGATTACAGCTTGAGTAAAATCTGCATTTGCTAAAAGCTAGCCACTCTATCGTAATTAACAGCAAATAATTGGATGCAATTATGTCTGCTTGTTCGTTGTTTTATGAATAAATATAGAGTTCTGTTGAAATGTCCAGTCAATTCCCTGGAATAAATTGCTGAGAAGCTTCAAGTGTTTCTGCAGAATATCAATTATCTCTTGACACCTTGATTCACAGATATGCAAGTCTGTAAAACTGACCAGCCTACATATGAGGCGGGAAGATATACTCAGTAATGAAATACAATTTGTAATCTATACAAAAGTAATGAAATTGTAACAAAAACTTTCATGAACAGTAAAATGAAACTAATTAACAAAGAAATTCGTATACAATATTTAACAGCCATAAATTAATGCAACAAAAATCAATACCAAGGTAAATTGAAGAGAAAAATGTGGATAGTGACAATATATAAGGTCTCGTCTATGTATTATGTTATCATTGAATCGGGGGGAGGGGGTGGAAGTTTACATTGACGTCAGCACTAACGAAATACCTCCCCAGTTTGTCTCTATACTGTGATACCAGGTCGATCACGTGAAAACGTCATTAGGATAACTGAAAATTTCGTGTAATTTTAGAATGTTCTCTCCTCACCTCTCCTCCCCAAGGAGCAGAGCCTTCCAGCAATGTTTTCTTCTTCGATCCACGCGATTTAGACTTTTTGTTGCCACAAATGCCCCAGAAAGATCAGCGTTTAACAGAGTAGAGCGAAGGATGGCAGAGTTAAGCCTGGAATTGGCTGGTGTTTTGCTTAAACATGATCATTTTGGTACTCACCTAAATGAAAAAGGGGAGACCATTGATGTTGCCTGGGGAAAAAAGAATTTTCGGCATGCTGAAATTTGGAGCAAAACTTACATTTCCCAGTGGATGCAGTTTATATTGAATCAGATATTTCAGAGTGATTAAATCATTAGTAAAGTAAATAAATCATTATCTGTAACTTTTTCATAGCCAAATTTTTACAGAAAATGATGAAATCCCTTCCCTCAGAACTGTTTCTTAAGAGTAGAAATAGAAGGCTTCCCACTACTATTGTGATTTTCTGCAAATTGTCCGTTGCAACGATCAAAGCCGCTGGAGAAATTGGAGAAGCCAGTATGCTACAATCATTTCCAACAGGTTTCTTCCCAATCCTGTTGTAATGAATAAAGGAAGATGAAATGCAACTTGGAAATTTTTGCCATTTTTTCAAAATCTTCAGTTTGGGAAAAAAAACTGCAAGGAGGTTCTTGTGAATTTCGTCAAATGCCTTATGATGCATTTTGTCCATCAATACAGGGGATGGTACAGAACGGAATTTACAAGTACCTATCTATTACTAGTAGAATCACGCTCTTAGAGTATGAATTATGCAAGAGTAACGAGTGAAATGCAAGACGTTCCATTACAAAAATTGTGTCAATACCATGCCTCAATGAAAAACACAGCAGATCACAAAAAAATTTACGTACCACAGATATGGATATTGCTGTTAGAATTGCAGCACTAAGGCAGAGACATAATGGGCATCTTAAAAATGAGCTAAATCAAAAATATGTTGAATGGATGGACACTGAAGTTGATGTGAGGTTAATAGCCGTTTCGTATAATTAAAACATGCATTTATATGCCATACTTTCAATACGTTCATTTTTAATTTTATTACAGTTTTCGGATGTACCATTTCCAGTGGGGAAAACGTCATTATATTCCCATTATAAATAATAACAAGGTGAGTGGCTTGAACAAGAATGAGGTGAAATGAGTTTTTAAAGTAAAACTTTTTAGAATACATGGTTCATTTTTTTCTTTTTTTAAGCGGAGGGGGTCAACTTGCAGATGATAATGTCATCAGTATCAGGGGAGGGGGATGAAATGATAATTGATTACGTTAGGGGGGGGGGCACTAAAAATTTGATGATGTAATACATGGACGATCCCTAAGATTACAAATCTATGTTTTAGACACTCATTTAGTTCAGTGGAACTACCCAATGCGACTACTAAATTTTAGGACTGGCAATACTGAAAAAAACGATGAGGGGGGGGGGGGGCGGCAATTTTTACTGTTTAGCCTTCGACACCATCCATACATCCCTTCTAAATGAACGTAAGATGTGCGGTTATTCGCACAGTAAACATCCTTTGTACGCCTCTGTAGGAGCCAGTTTTTGGAATATTCAGTCTTCATTGCTTTCTGGATATCTGAAATATACTGTATATCATAAACACAACCCTTCAGTTAACATTTAGCTTTGGGAAACAAAAAGTACTCATCATATGCCAAATCTGGTAAATAAAGAGGGTGGTTAACAATGTTACACTTTTCTTGGCCAAAAACTTGGTGATCGCACTGTGAGCAGAGATGTAGGTCGTTCTAAAAGAAAATCAAAAGAAAAGAAAATCTATATGCATGTAAAACAATCATTAAAAAAAAAACTGTCACCAGATTCAGCTATCCCCACCTTAACACGTAGAAGTCTTTCCATTAGATCGTTTAGGAAGTTGAATTCACTGTTTGGCCCTCTGAAACAAATTCTTTATGAATGATGCCCTGCCAATCACAGAAAATTATCAACATAGACTTCACACGAGGCTTTTGTAATTGAATTATTCTTGGTCGATGAAAATATCCTCTGATCCATGCAACGGATTGGCTTTTTATTGTCGGATCATAGGCAAAGAATCAACTTGCGTCGTCTTCTTAAAGAATCAGGATTACTATCTGTTGTGGCAATTAAATCTTAACAAGCTGCAATTTGTTGGTCTTTCTGCTCTGGGGTCAAAGAGCGTGGAACAACTCGGGAAAGTAAGTTTTTCTCACTATAACCTTACTTCTTCAGCTATCATCTTTAAATAGAAGACACGGTCTTCAAGCAGTAATCGTCCCGAAGTTCTTTTCGTTGCGATATTCGAGAGGCTGGCACTCCTGCGGTCGTCTTCAATATCTCCCCCATCACCGGGAATACCATCGGAAAACATTCGAACGAGAAAATGCTTGGTCCCATTTCGAGTTTCCGCAATACTTTTCTCATCCTTAAAACTTTATCGCAAATATATAGCTTAGTTCTGGAATCCATGACCAGAATTCTTCCCACAATGTCATTGGGGTCACGAATCATATTAACTGATCAGAGACAAAACACTCATTCGCATCACGTCGACTATTTCTACCTGTCGTCGGTCTGCAAATAAATCTTAGAATTTATTAGACATACCTTGAATAGACATACATTCTTTCGCTATGGCGATTAACTTCATCGACGGTGAATACTTATTCATCGCTGATATGGATCTTTTCTGAAGCATTGTGTGTAAGTATCCTGAAGCTACGTTCTCGGTCATTGGCTTCTAATTTTTGCAAGGGCTGTAATCAGGAAATGCACTGCTCTTTTATGGCAGGCTCTCATCCTAATTTAAGTTTAATGTGACATGCAAGTCTTGGGCAGAGAGGTTCTTCATAGTTGTTATTCCTGGTGGACGGGGGTTCTCCAAATTCTGCCCTAACAACCTGTATGACTATAGTATGTCGGTGTGGCCCGAAATTACCTTTACTTTTATCTTAGGATGCTCGTTGTACGTTCAATTTTCCCATTGCGAAATCTTTATTGGGATTGCAACAATCCAAAGAATCCAGAACTTGCGCCGTTTTCTTTCCATCTCAGTTCAATTCTCTTGGTTAGCTTTATGCTTCAAGAATAACAGATTATTACAAATAACATAACATTACAGATTTTACAATAACTTCCTACCAATTTTGTCTGTCCTCTGACTTTATAGAATATACACCGATTTATCAATTTCACAGGAATATCCTACCTTGAAACAATCACTCGTTCCATGTAAATATAAAGATCACGTGGGCGGCTAATGAAATACAGGGGTTGGATAAAATAATGTGAACACCCGCTCAAACTACTATCGTCCAAATAATCGTGACGTTTGAGAAAGCTCATAGAAATTTAGATGTCTCACGTATTAAAGATCAGTTCTCTACCTCTCCTGTGTTACATTTCGGTATAAGTTGTGTTCAGTTGTGGTTTGCAATAAGCGGCGCTTCATGAATGTGTGACCTCACAGACTTTGAAAGGGGGCGACATTGTTGAATGTTTCAAGAGCAACACTCTCCAATGTTACGAATGCGTACCAAAAATACGATAAGACGTCATCGGCGAAAAAGAATAGTGAGCGGAAAACAATACTGAATGATATGGACCGTCGAGCACTAATAAAAATTGTGTCGAAACAACCAAAAACTACTGCAACAAAAGCTACTGCAGGACTTAATACCCACCTGGAATACCCCATTTCGGTAAAAACAGTTCGCAGAGAGCTTCACAAATGCGATATTTATGGAAGACCTGCAATTGAAAAACCTTTCATCGCAGAGACCAATGCTAAAGCCCGCGTCAAGAGGTGTAAAGACCATAAACCCTGGACACCGATGAATGGAAAAGGGTGATATGGTCGGATGAATTATCTTTTACATTATTTCCGACGACGGGGCGAATTTACGTTTGGAGAAGCCCCAAAGAAGCCTACCGTCCAGATTCCTATAGTAAAACACGGTGGCGGATCTGTAATGGTTTGGGGGGGCCATGTTCTTATTATTCAGTTGGTCCAATTCCTACCCTCAGTGGCCGAATTACTACTGACCGATACTGTGACATGGTCCCCATTGTCCAGATTTTGTTTCCGAACAATATCGCCATTTTTCAAGATGACAAGCACCCATACACACTGCCAGAACTGTGAAATCTTGGTTTGAAGACCACGATGGCGAAGTGCAGCATCTTCCATGGCCCACTCAATGGCCAGATTTGAATACAATCGAACCAGTATGGTCAGTTCTGGAGAGACAACTCAGAAGCAGATCCCCCCCCCTTACCCTTCATCTTTTCAGCAATTGGCGTGTTGTTTGGTTGAAGAGTGGTAAAAAAATCCAAATTTATGCAAATTTTCACAGAATCGGTTATTTTTTTCCAACACGCTTTTTTTAGATTTTTTAAATGTTTTCACCATCGATTTTCAATGAACCGTGTCCAGAAATAACGGAAGTGATTGTCTTTCCAATAAACTCCGGCAGGTGTCTCCACGTGTTGCGTCTTCTCTCAAACAAAGATAGGTTCATGAAATCGTCAACAGAAGTCGCTGTCCTCTCCTTAAGTATACTTCCGGTTAGGGAAACAAAAACAAATTTGCGACAATAGGAGGTAGTATTTGGCTTTGAACTTCCAACTTATAACTGCATTAAACAAATGTTGGAAACCTTTCCAGCTAATAATTGTTCATCTCTCCATGAAGGATTTCATTTTTCGCACAATAAATAGAAAAGTAGCTTATGCGATTGGTTTGTTCAGACGTCCGTGGACACAGTTCCAACAATGAGTTGCGTTAGAAAGGGGAGCGTGCGTATAGAGAATTGCTGGAAGAGACAAATCAGCCTTGCACTGGGGAAAACGCGTGCAGAGCACTTCGTACCGGCTCCGCGCGTGCTCTAAACGTTGTTGAGATGATGCGGTGCAGAAAGGGGATATCCGTGCCTAAACCAAAAGAATTTCTTTATTCGTAGGGAGCTTATTAAATAACGAAAGGTGCTTTAGGCAATCAGTGTGGGGAAACGTGTCTGTCTGTCTGTAACTCAAACTCCTGTTTTCTTCAGTCGATGAGTACCCTTCAAAGAACGAAACTATCACAAATATTATCTAAATTAGTTCATTGGCACGTGCACAAATGGTACCTCTATTTTCCCGCCTAGCAATGTTCAATGGGAAGATATATTAAGTAATATGTCAAACAAATCGTAATGACGAGATAGAAGCGGTTATTCATTACTATTTTCGTCAGTCGATGAATATGGTATATGGCACGAACCAATCACAAATATTATCTTAATCGGTTTAATAGCACGTGCATAAATGGTACCTCCACGACCCCACCTAGCAATTTTCAATGGAGAGAAATATTAATTAATATGTCAAACAAATCGTAATGAAGATATAAAAGCGAATAGAAATTACTATTTCGGCCAATTGATAAAAATGGTTCAGAAAATGAACCATTCTGAAATGGTCGAAATCGAAACATTGGCATGTGCTCTAATGGTACACTTATGAGACCCTGGTTTAGTGTAACATTCTGGTTTAGTGGAACCAAAATGGTTCATTGGAACTTTCTATGCTAAAATATGGCATGTAATATATCAAACGACTTAGAATGAGGTGTCATGAATGAATATGACGTAAAATTAATGATAGTCCAAATTGGTTTCAAGGAACCTGGTTTAGTGGAACCATGATGGTTCATTGCAACTTTCAATGCTAAAAAATGGCATGTAATATATCAAACTTTTTCGAAAGAGGTGTCATGAATGAATATGACGTAAAAATAATGATAGTCAAAATTGGTTTCAGGGAACCTGGTTTAGTGCTACCATAATGGTTCATTGGAACTTTCAATTCTAAAATATGGCATGTAATATATCAAACGACTTGGAATGAGGTGTCATGAATGAATATGACGTAAAATTAATGATAGTCCAAATTGGTTACAAGGAACCTGGTTTACTGGAACCATTATGGTTCATTGGAACTTTCAAGGCTAAAATATGGCATGTAATATATCAAACGACTTGGAATGAGGTGCCATGAATAAATATGACGTAAAATTAATGATACTCCAAATTGGTTTCAGGGAACCTGGTTTAGTGCTACCATAATGGTTCATTGGAACTTTCAATGCTAAAATATGGCATGTAATATATCAAACGACTTGGAATGAGGTATCATGAATGAATATGACGTAAAATTAATGATAGTCCAAATTGGTTTCAAGGAACCTGATTTAGTGGAACTATTCTGGTTTAGTGGAACCATTTTGGTTCATTGGAACTTTCAATGCTAAAGTATGGCATGTAATATATAAAACAACTCGTAACGAAGTGTCATGAATGAATACGATTAATTAATGATAGTGGAAATTAGTTTAGTTGTACGTGCCCTAATCATATGGTACCATTAAAACTCTGTTGAATCAGTTTCGCTGGGATATCATCGATCACCCTCCCTACAGCCCGGATCTCGCTCCAAGCGATTTTCACCTCTTTCCTTACATGAAGGAACACTTATTATAGGAGACCGGCGATTCGCTTCAGACGAGGAGGTGAAACACTTCGCGACAACGTGGCTGAGCATGCAAGGACAGGATTTTTACCAGGAGGGAATTTCAAACTCATCCCACGAACCGACAAGTGCCTGAACCGATATGGAGAATATGTCAAAAAAACCCTATTTTTTATAATTATTTTATACGTTTTAATGAATTGAAAGTTAAGAGGCGTACATGTATTTAATAGGAAAAAAATACCCCCATTAATTTACTTATTTCATCGTTTTGAAAATAAAAGGTTGTTCACAAGTAAATAATAGTAATTATAAACTGGAGAAAATCTCCAAACACAGGTAAAAATTCTCCAGGTCGCAGAATTTTTCCTTTCATTTTTCAATCGATAAAAGTTTGTTATGAGGGGCTGCAAGAACTAATAACGCATTTAATAGTACGAACTTATATCTGCATATATTTTAACAATGTTTCATTTTGCTATTGTCTGACAACGTTGTTTTAGCTGTTATATTATACATAATGTAATAAATTTTGTTACATAATACATAATATAATAAATATAGTAGCTCTCGTTTAAGTCTAGTTTATTTCTGACTTCACACAAGCATCATCGTCTCGTTGGCTTCGAGCATCACCTTCATTTTATTTTCCTCCTCTTTTTTAAACATGGAAATAATTAAAGCTATGATCCGACAGAAAGACCAACGCCTCCAAAATTTCTGTTGTTCACGTAGCAAGTGTCCTAAGTAGTTCAATGTTTATCGTGTTATCCTCAATATTTTTTAATTTAAAAATTTCTCAGAAGTGTTTGAATAGGAAAATAAAAAAAGATCACGATGGTCCCGCCTAGGCTAAGGCCCGTGTAGGCCCCCTTCTCGCTATGACTCTGATATTTCACGAGAAGAATTTTGAATGGTAAAGTAATAATGAAAATTTTAATTGAGCATGGCCTATTATTTACATTTATTACCGAAAAAGTGGGCAAAAGTAATTTATTACGTAGAATGGTTCTGTATATCTCTCCATCGTGGGTTCTTCGTATCATAGGTCGCCATCATTTTTTGTTCGCAAACGGATCACCTAATCTTGGACCTAATCATCGAAGAAGACATCGCTTCAGGCAGTGCCTACTATTATTATTTCAATAATAATAGTAGGCACTGCTTCAGGTTGTTGCAAATCATACCCTCCAATCCAGAGTTCCGATGAGACTCAACGGCGCTCATCAGAGAATTTAACAAGTTTCGATGCAATCAAACTGTTCTCTCCGATTCCCTCACAGTTGACAACACGCGGATAGTTAAGCCAGGGAAGAGGTAGAACTTTGCATAAGAAAAACTTTTTGTCAATAACCATTTTATATAAATGCATTTCGCATACGCTATTGCAAACCAAAAAAAAAAGTAGGGTGACGGTTGTTCGATATTTTTTTGCCTTTTCTCCTTCTCCCCTTTGGGTTTTTTTGTTTGTTTGTTTGTTGTTACTTGATATAAAACATTTTATGAAACAAGAATGTTCTTATTTATTTTTTACCTCAACATAAGACTTAAGAAATGATTAAATTAAAATAAAGATTTTATTAATGTTCACTGTTTTTCTCACTGATTATATCACAGTTAAATCTTGGACTAATAACTAAATCCAAGATTAGTTATTAGTCCAAGGTTAAACGTCTTGCCTGTAGAATTTGGAGATTTTTTTTATTATTATTGGCATTCTTTCATTCCTGCTGACTTCCAATTTTAAGATACATGTACATAAATCAACAGTTTGTGTATTCTTTCTATGAAAATTTAGCTTCATTTCTCCGGTTTGAATGTCATCAGTAAAACACCACGTTAAAAAAAAATTTAGAATTACACTTTATTTCTTTATTTTGAAATATGTTAGCAAGCCAGACCATGCTCTCCTCATATATTTCTAGATTGACGCATGTTTGATATAAAGGAGATCGTTTACATCGAGATTATTCGTGCATGAATATTAGAAAACTACGTATAAGAGATTAAAAAAATTATGATACATATTTAAAAACATAAGCCGGAAATAAAATGTTGGTATTGAAAATTAAAATAAAATCACAGAAACCCAGATTCAAGATTTGAATATTGAATTAACCAAAGTAGAATTATAATTATTCTCACATAATTTTCTATTTATTTGTGAATGTGAGTAGATCAAAAGTTAACATTCTTAGGCTGCTTCTAAAAACTCTCTCCAGTCGCGATCGAGCGTAAGCGTTCATGATCAACGCGAGCACTGCATCTAAAAATGACAGCGCTCGTCACTGGCGCCTCTAAAAACTCCCCGATCTCATCGTCGTGTTGGGAACGCTCAGGATCAAAGTGATCTTATTCCTCTGTGATTGTGATCACTTCGCGTTGCCTCGCTCACTTTCACAATAATGGCCGACAATGAAAGCATATCCCACCTCGAAGTCCGTTTCCAATGCGGTTTACAGTTTTGCAATGAATCTGAAGGCACAGAACAGGTCAAGATACACGGCAAGGGCGAAGGGGCTGAAGATAAAAGCGAAGATTGTTTTATATATTTTAATTTTTCTCTTAGGTTTCGAATTTTCTGTAAAGTTTCATTTTATCGTACGTGCACTCTCGTACGTAGATTTTTTAACACTCTCGTATTTATTGTCATAAAAGAATAAATGCATTGAAATCTAATAAATCCCCATCAGATTATAATAATGGACAAGAAAAATAAATAATTACGCTTAAAACAGAAAGTTTGAAAGCGTAACGAGTTTCTGTGGCAGTTACCTGATCGGGCTGTTATCTCGTTGCCCTTGGCGCTGTCAAAAAACTTCATGAGCGGGTGAATAGAGCGGGCGCGATCATAAATAAACTTTTTAATCATTTAAATTATGGAATAGACAATTCTAAATTTTCCTATAGAGATTGTACGAGTATAGCACAGATTAAAAAAAATAATCTATAATTAAAGCAAATAACACTGTAAAATAAAAAGTACTCTTACACCATTGTCATAGTTCTAACATCAAAACATGTCTGCTTTAAATATACTTTTCCCATTACATATTTGGGATCCTTTTATGAGTTTAAATAAAAAACTAACCCAAGTTCACTTAAATTCTTATTTAATGATCTGCCAATAGGGAATTCTCCTGAGTCAAACACTGTAACTAGTCAATTAATAAATAACGAAACGTCAGCTTTTTATTTTGATTTTATTCATTATTTATTAATTATTATTTATTTATTTTTTATTTTTAATTAATAACTATTATTAATTGTGGATTAGAATATTTATAATGAGTATTTAGTATCCTCTTATCTGAATAAAGTGTTATTTTGGAATACACATCCAAAAAAAGGAAGGAAAAAAAATCCCCAAACTATCAAAGCATGCAGTTTTAACAGAAGAGATTTTACCCCATATTATGAAGAGCCTTTTATGACATCATTGAAGACACTCTATAATGGGCAACTGAAGCAACTAGCCTTCCACTACAAATGTATTCTTTATGAAATATGTATGCAATATATACATGTGTACATGAGAATTAAAGAGGAAAAAAAAATGCTTATACACTTGACATTTAGGCTAGTTTGAATAATCTTTCTTTTTTAATCTGTAATGAAGTGTTTTTAAATATTATATTTTTCAGAATAATAAAAAGCTAGGTACTGTGTTTTTTTTTTTTTAAGTTTAATAAACATAATACCAAGAATAGATGAATACTCCCCCTTCATCTGTTCTTGATAATACCATACTCATAATTAATTTTGTCTTTCAGAACTATTTTAGAAATAAGCTTTTGAAAACTTTTGGAAAAATATAAACAATATAGTTCAGTTATATAAATCTAGAACTTTAATTATTTAATTTGTTCCCAATACTGAAAACAACTTGACGATTAAGGAGAGACATTATTGCCTCTGATAACCAGCAGAAATGCTATATTATACAACCAATCAAAAGATCATGATCTGGCTAATAGGCCTCTTAATATAAGATTGACGAAATAAGAGTTATGTTATATTTCTTTTAACAAGCATATGTTTTTTTTTTTTCAGTAAACAATCCTACAAGTTAATCTATTTCCCCTTTGTAATTTTTTTCTGATTGTAATTCAGCACAATGATGTAAATTTTTATCACCATACTGTAAAAATTACCAAAAGGGATAGAACCCATAATTAAAATAGTTATTCTCAAGAGACTTGGTTTTATAAATATTGAATATTAAATACAGTAGCTTTATTACTACTAGGAGGCTTAATGTGATTACAAAGTAAGTAGATGCTGCAATTAAGATGCCTCAGACACACAGTACTTAATTTCATTGAAATAAAAAGAAACTGCAGATATAAAATGTTACTTCATTTAATATTTATTGCATGCAACATCAAGAAATATAATTTGTGATACTTATATATAAAGATAACATTTTTCATATATAATTTTAACAGCATTAAAAATTGATTAGGAGAATGCAGCTTTGAAGAGAATGTGATGAAATTGTATCTCCCAATATTAACTGCAATTAAACTTTTATTGAAGAAGAGTGTAATGAATAATAAAATGTTTTGAGTGTATTGAAATGAGTGTAATAATTTAAAATTACCTCTTCTAATTATCTGTTAAAGATAAAACAGCCCTCTCTAATTAAATCCTAATGGTTATAAGAAATACATTTTCAAATGATAGAAATTAAGTAATCTTAAATTAATAACATGAATTAAATTTTATTTTTGGTAAATTATATGAAAGATTTGTGAACAATGTGAATGGTATTAGCAACATACAAGCCAATACGCTTATTACACAGCAAGTGACCATCTGTACTGATATAACAGCGTCAACTTCTGTGTGACAGGAGATAAGCAGAATTTATTTTATAGAAATGTCATCAATGAAAATTTATTAAATCACTGAAGTTAATATGCTGTCAGTAAGGGACTTCTAAATTGTAAGGAAAATGAGCTACATTTAAAATGTTATGTAGGCTACACAATATACATATACTTGCTAGCCATAATCATTCATTTTCACAACTGGAAAGAATAAAAGGTTATTATAAAAATGCAACAAAAAACACGTCTCTAATAACAGCCTCTCTATTAACAATCTCACTGATATTTAACAACTTACTTGTTACAGATTGATCACTTATTAATTTATCATCTGTACTTTTAACATAAAGGAAAATTCATAAGCCTTAAAATTCTTTCTAAATGAAAAGACTACATATCCAAAATTGAAATTGTAAATTACTGAGTAATTAAAATACATAACTGTAAATGAATAAAAGAGGATGAAAGTATTTTTCCTTCTGAAACTGCAGTGTAGGCTGTGATATAAGATTATAGAAATATACATTAAAAAAAATTCCCATAAGTAAGAGTCAACATATCAATGAAACCTTTAAAAATTTTTAAACGTAGTCATACTGAATGTTCTTGGGAAAGGTTATTTTTAATATTTATTTAATTTTGGAATGTTCATGAAATAGTTTGATGTTAATCCATTAGTAATTAATACTATGCGGCCACTGCCATTTTATATAAATGCATTTCTCATATGCTATTGCAAACAAAAAAAGTAAGGTGATGGTGGGTTTTTTTGGTTTTTTTGCTTGTTGTTACTTGATATAAAACATTTATGAAACAAGAATATTTTCATTTATTTTTTACCTCAACATACGACTTAAAAATGATTAAATTAAATTAAAGATTTTATGAAGGTTCACTGATTACATCACAGTTAAATGTCTTGCCTGTAGAATTTGGAGATTTTTTTTTATTATTGGCATTCTTTCGTTCCTGCTGACTTCCAATTTTAAGATATATTTGTGTATTCTTTCTTTGAAAATTTAGCTTCATTTCTCCCGTTTGAATGTCATCAGTAAAATAGCACATTAAAAAAAAAATTATTTAAAAATACACTTTATTTCTTTATTTTGAAATATGTTGACAACCCAGACCTTGTTCTCCTCATAAATTTCTATATTGACACACGTTTTGGTGTAAAGGAGATCGTTTGCATCGAGATTATTCGTCCATGAATATTAGAAAAGTACATATAAGAGATTAAAAAAAAATTATGATACATATTTAAAAACATAAGCCGGATATAAAATGTTATAATAGGTATTGAAAATTAATATAAAATCACAGAAACCCAGTTTCAAGATTTGAATACTGAATTAACCAAAGTAGAATTATAATTATTCTCACACAATTTTTCTATTTATTTGTGAATGTGAGTAGATCCTAAACTTAGCATTCATAATATTACAATTTGATTCACGCATTCAATGCAATTTATTTTTCTGACATAACATTTTTCTTCCTCTGTTGTAGAATAATAGAATGTTAAAATAGTTAATGAATGAATAGCTTGGAAAAATATAAGCAACAACATGATATAATGCAAAGATAAACAATTAGTAGAGATGTGATAGCGGATATGTGAAATAAATAAACTTTTTAGTCATTTAAACTTATGGAATAGACAATGCTAAATTCTCCTATAGAGATTGTACGAGTATAGCACAGATTAAAAAAAGATAATCTATAAAGCAAATAACACTGTAAAATAAAAAAGCACTCTTACACCATTGTCATAGTTCTAAAATCAAAACGTGTCCGCTTTAAAAATACTTTTCCTATTACGTATTTGGGATCCTTTTATGAGTTTATAAAAAAAAAAGCTAACCCAAGTTCACATAAATTCTTATTTCATGACCTACGGTAGGGAATTTTCCTGAGTCAAACACTGTAACTAGATTCATAAAGATCCAATAAAAGTTTCTGGTATCACATTGTTTGACTATATCAGAAAACTCGGTGTCTGAGAAATTATAAGGAAACTGATACTGAAGACTGGGGATGATACTCCAATCATAAAGAAATGGATATTTTAGAAAAATATAAACAATATAGTTCAGTAATATAAATCTAGAACATTAAGATTAATTATTTAA
Source organism: Rhysida immarginata (assembly GCA_023313115.1). Taxonomy (NCBI): domain Eukaryota; kingdom Metazoa; phylum Arthropoda; class Chilopoda; order Scolopendromorpha; family Scolopendridae; genus Rhysida; species Rhysida immarginata. Next base: position 16,115 of record JAHWFO010001503.1, read on the forward strand.
TTTGTTCCCTACACTGAATACTGAAAACAACTTGATTAAGGAGAGACATTATTGCCTCTGATAACCAGCAGAAATGCTATATTATACCACCAACCAAAGGATCATAATCTGGCTAATAGGCCTCTTAATATGTGCACTGATTTTATGATTGACAAAAAAAAAGATTTGTTATATTTCTTTTAACAAGCATATCAGTTTTTTTCAGTAAATCATCCTACAAGTTAATCTATTTCCCCTTTGTAATTTTTCTGATTGTAATTCAGCACATTGATGTAAATTTTCATCACCAATATTTGTCCATACTGTAAAAAGTACCAAAAGGGATAGAGGCCATAATTAAAATAGTTATTCTCAATAGTCTTGGTTTCATAAATATTGAATATTAAATACGGTAGCTTTATTACTACTAGGAGGCCTAATGTGATAACAAAGTAAATAGATACTGCAATTAAGATGCCTCAGACAGACAGTACTTAATTTCCTTGAAATAAAAAGAAACTGCAGATGTAAAATGTTACTTCATTTAATATTTATTGCATGCAACATCAAGAAATATAATTTGTGATACTTATATATAAAGATAACATTTTTCATATATAATTTTAACAGCATTAAAAATTGATTAGGAGAATGCAGCTTTGAAGAGAATGTGATGAAATTGTATCTACCAATATTAACTGCAATTAAACTTTTATTGAAGAAGCCTACTACATTAATTAAAATGAATAATAAAATGTTTTGAGTGTATTGAAATGAGTGTAATAATTTAAAATTACCTCTTCTAATTATCTGTTAAAGATAAAAGAGCCCTCTCTAATTAAATCCTAATGGTTATAAGAAATACATTTTCAAATGATAGAAATTAAGTAATCTTAAATTAATAACATGAATTAAATTTTATTTTTGATAAATTATATGAAAAATTTGTGAACAATGTGAATGGTATTAGCAACATACAAGCCAATACACTTATTACACAGCAAGTAACCATCTGTACTGATATAAGAGTATCAATTTCTGTGTGACAGGAGATAAGCATAATTTATTTTACAGAAATGTCATCAATGAAAATTTATTAAATCACTGAAGTTAATATGCTGTCAGTAAGGGACTTCTAAATTGTAAGGAAAATGAGCTACATTTAAAATGTTATGTAGCCTACACAATATACATATACTTGCTAGCCATAATCATTCATTTTCACAACTGGAAAGAATATTTTAAAAGAATATTTCATAATATTTTATTATAAAAATCCAACAAAAAACACGTCTCTAATAACACCCTCTCTATTAACAATCTCACTGATATTTAACAACTTACTTGTTACAGACTGATCACTTGTTATTAATTTATCATCTGTACTTTTAACATAAAGGAAATTTCATAAGCCTTAAAATTCTTTCTAAATGAAAAGACTACATATCCAAAATTGAAACTGTAAATTACTGAGTAATTAAAATACATAACTGTAAATGAATAAAAGAGGAAGAAAGTATTTTTCCTTCTGAAACTGCAGTGTAGGCCGTGATATAAGATTATATAAATATGCATTAAAAAAAATTCCCATAAGTAATAGTCAACATATCAATGAAACCTTTAAAAATTTTTGAGCATAGTCATACTGAATGTTCTTGGGAAAGGTTATTTTTAATATTTATTTAATATTGGAATGTTCATGAAATAGTTTGATCTTAATCCATTAGTAATTCATTAATGATAACCAACATTTCCAGAATAATGATATCTGGAAACAAGAAGCCAAGAAAGTGGAACATGCAATTTCTTCCTTATACAATTTGCTGCCCTGAATAAGATTCTGTACAGAAATAAGAAAATCATGAAAGTTATTTATCATATGAAGTCCACTTGAAGCATTTATTTATGAAAAAAAATAATTCAGGTTACAAACCATATTTTCTAATTAAAACACTTGGTTTCTGAGTAAACATAACTGGGAACATTTTCAGTATTCTTAAACACAAAACGGATGCAATAGCTGATATTGGTGATGGGGTTTCATGATTTTATCCCGAGTGAATTTCTTTATAATTCTGAAATAACATAAATCGTTTTTACTTATTAATTAGAGGTGATGCAGTAATAAATTCAAAACGTAAACTTACATGCTGGACGATATCGTGTGCGGAAATTTAAGAAACGCTATTCTGTAGTTTTACCTGCTAAATAATTTTTTACTCAACGCTAACTAGCTGAGCATCACACGAGACTACTTGTCGAAATACGATAAAATTTTAACGGTGTACACAGTTTTATGTACCCTATTACTCCTTTAAAATTCATTATCTTAGGCGTTATAGAACCTGAGTTATTAACTTGTTGATCTTGGTGGGGGCATTCTTATTTCTGTTCATATCTCAGTTAGCGTTCAAATTCGGACCCATGTTCATAGGAAAAATATTATTCCCCTATACAAACAGTACATGGTATTTCATTCTTGACCTACATTTCTGAATCACCCTGTATATTATTTCGTAAGGGGAGGTCTTTAAAAAATAAATTCATTTATCTTAGTCGCATTTATCTCAGTCATCACGCGATGTGCAGATAGTTAACATTTCGTATCCAAAAATATTAAATTTTCTAATAACACGGACTTGTTTTATTAATTTTATTTAACTATAATTTTCATTATTATTAATATAAATAAATAAATAAACATAGATTACCAATTAACAGTATCTTAATTTATCACTTAGCTATCATCACTTCGTATACATACGAGAAACAAGTCCCCCCCTCCCCTCTCCTCCATTTCATCCATTCCTGGGCCCACGTTTCCCATTAAACGTGTTTATCCGAAATTAATGATCGTACATACTGATTTAGTTGTTATGTAATGCCAATAATCCATCCTATTTTCGTTACGATCCATTTTCTCGCTGTCTGGTTGGAGTAGAAACTTGTCTTCATTCTGCGATTGAGGAGAGAGCGCAGTGTAAGATAAGGTGAGAGAAACGGCGGCGGCTGCTGCTGTTGCTGCTTCTACTTATTTCCAAGAGCTTGTATCAATTAACGAAACATGCACGATCCATAAAATCAAATAGAACTCTTATGTACGTATACTATGTACTTTTAGACGACTATTTAATACATGTTTTCTTTAATCAGTCTTCCAAAATTTCAATTTAATCGACGCGTCGCGACGACGACCAGTTCCGCGGGCGTCCATTTTAAGCCACTAGAAAAAGCGGAAGTTGAGATAGTTTCAGCCATGCGCACTAACGATCAGTAATAACGAGAATTATGCATAAATTTGATAAATAAAACGATTTTGAACCTTCAAATAATGTTTAATTTTCCATTAAAAATAACGGAAATTTTCCTTGAAATGTTTATATTGAGTGACAAAATACGCTTTTGGCGCTGCCTTTTCGTTTAGGAGAAATAAATTTTTTTTGATGCGAGTGTTGAACTTTTCACCATAGACTAAAGGTTAAAAGCTAAAAATATGCAAAAAAATTTCAGACACCTGCTATAAAATCAAGTTTTAATCGTACGGGCATGAAAAACGCACCAATCGAAAGAAAAAGCTCGAATGCAAGTACGTTTTTCCTGGTGTGCTCATATCTATTAAAACATTTTTGTGAGAGCCGCTTAAATTCGTTTTCCCATGTTAAAGAATGGGGCATTCGCGCTGGGCTGCTGCAGAGGCTGACTTCCTAGATTCCTGGGTATGGTTTAATTGTTATGCACTCGCTCACCAAAAGCATGACACACCTGCCTAATAACGTGTTGGGCTCCCTCTGGCCCGGATAACGGCGGCGACCCGTCGTGGTAGAGAGTCTATGAAACAAATCCACAATCACTGCAAGCCATGTCGCCTCCACTGCACTCATAACGATGCTGCATTTACCAGTTGTGTTGGTGATAACCCGACAGATCGTTCGATGACGTCCTACAAATGTTCAATGAGATTGCAATCTGGGGAACGTGGAGGCTAAATCATTGTCGTTAAGTCGGTAGCATATTCCTCCAGCCACTGCCGTGTCACAAAGGCCGCGTGTGGGACGCATTATCTTGCTAGAAGATGCCGTCGCCCGCGGGGTAAAAACAGTTCATGAAGGGGTGCAGGTGGTCCCCAAGCAGATCGACGTAGAAAGTAGCACGCAGAGTGGATGTCAGATGCACCAATGGACCCATTGCATGCCACGAGAAAACACCCCAGACCAGTATGGAGCCTCCACCTGCCTGAGTGGTCCCCGCCTGACAAGCGGGGTCCATGGCTTCTTGTGGCCTGCACCAGACACGGACACGACCATCGGCCCGATACAGCTGAAACCGTGACTCGTCGGACCAGCCAACCCTTCGCCAGTCCTCAGTGGTCCAAAGTCGAAGTTGGTCGGCCCAGGCTAGGCGTTGCTGACGATGTGCAGCTGTCAAGAGTGGCACCCGTCGATCTTTTGGCCTCCTGCTCCCAAAGCCTGCAGCTGTCAAGGTTCGCTGAATTGTCGTCACGGACACAGATGTGGGACGTCCCTGATTGTACCGCATGGTGATTTTGGCCCGCTGTCGCCCTTCGGTCAGCAGTTGCAAGCCGGGCGACCTGGCAAACGTCTCTGGCATCAATGAGGCGTGGGCGGCCCGTCCGCTGTCCGACATGGGTTGTAACCCCTCGTTGGGTGTACTCTCGATAGACCCTTGCAACGGTTGTGCGGGAAAATTGCAGGGTGTTAGCTACATCTGATATTGAGGTATCCATCCGTCTGGCACCAACAATCATCTCCCGTTCAAGTGCGGATAGCTCTCGGCGTGCTGCCATTTGTGCAGCTAGTTTTGCTTACAATGATTGTGTGATATCAAGGAGTCCTGTGCACCTGCATTCCGAGAATGGAAGCAGCGGGATCTGTCTCATTACGGACAGGAAACCTGATTGGAGGGGTGTGCCATGACTTTTGGTGAGGGAGTGTATATCGTTCGAAAGAGGCGATTTTAAGGAACAAAATAGGCATTTGAAAATATAAATTAATACGTGTAATTATTTGAAAATTTGAGTAAGAAGTTGATCGGCTACTTTTTTCCCAGGTATGATGTTGTAATAAATATCACTTATTGCTATCTTTGTGTTTCCTGATTTTTATCACTTTCTATGCACGCGTTCATGGCGTTGCATTTTCAATGTCACGTAATGTATACTCGTATGTAGTAAATGAATTACACATTCCCATATATGTTAAAAACTTTACGAAGAGAAAAAAAAATATTGAAGACGGGATTTGAACCCGTATCTGCAAAATAGAATTCTAGCGTTTTACCAGTAGACCACCTGAAAGCGATGCTACAATTGGGGCATTTATAAAGTGTAGGCAATTATAACAAACCTTATGAATTTTTTTCTCGGAAAATTTTGAGAAGTGCGTCGAATGGCTTTGCATGGATGTTTAATTTGGTGAAAGCTACTCAGAATATTTTTTATCAAAATCGGTGGTACTAGTAGGGTAGATGTACCAGTAGTTGACCGTGTACCAGTAATTGACAATTCACGATTTGGATAGATGGATGGATGGATTTTCAGCCTGCATCTCCCCTTTTATCCAGGAGACTAGCTGTTTGGGATGAAAGGATGATGGTGAAAATAGACCAACACAAACATCCATGCCCTCGGCGGGATTCGAACCCGCGACTCGCTGGTGTCGAGAGCGGCAAGACCTGCGTCTCAACGCTCTCGGCCACCAAGCCGGCCAATTCACGATTTAAAGGCTTTTAATAAAGTAACAAGGCAAGAAAAGGGACTGGTGTTACCATATCGTATTAAACAATGTATTAGGCTTCCCAGAACATCAAAAAATAGGAACTTTGTTCCCTATTATAGCCGCAAACAAATGTTGATTGTTCAATGTACCGAGTCGAAAAAAACCTTGTAATGAACCACTACGCGAGGGTTTGATTACTTGAATTTATTTCATGAATGTTATGCAATATTTTTTATTAATTTTACGTGAATCTTCTTGTGTGATCAGTGGACAATACTTCTAGTAGTAACAGAATTTCAGATGACCAATTGGTTAACGGTTTTAATCTACCGTCAACTATTAGAACTCAGCAGCCCTGGATCTAAGCCGACTAAGCGCGTGCTTAGGGCCCCCGTTAGACCACGCATGTGAATAGGGGCGCCCGAATCCTCAGAAAAACAGGGCCCGAATCCTCATGAGGAAGGTGTGCAGTGTTTAGGGCCCTTAAAGGTACTAGTCCGGCCCTGGAACTCAGATATGTTGTATCACTAGTAATTGATAATTTCTGTCTGTAAAAAAAACGAACAAAAATATACTTATGTGATATAGAATGTAGGGTAATAATAAAGGAAAAATTATGGTTTTAAGTGTAACTTCTTAATTTCCAGTAATTGACCTAGCTGTGTCAATTATAGGAACTTGACTGTCAATTTCTAGATTCCCACTTTGACATAAATCTTCTAGGCCCTATTCGCCGATTCTTTCTGTTGGTCCTGAATCTTGTCACAGAGACGATCAACAGATAGTCCAGGACAAGTTAATCGGCCTCGGTGGCTCAGTGGTTGCGTGATCGCCTCTGATGCCCGAGTACGCAGGTTCGATCCTGGTCGAGGACGACGAGGATTTTTCAGGCGGAAATCCTGAGATCACGCACTTCCTTCGGAAAGGAAGTAAAGCCGTTGGTCCCGTGTAGTCGTTTACCGGCTGCACGTTAAAGAACCCTTGCAAGGCAAAATTTGCGGCCCCTATAACGCCGTCCTGAAATGACCACGGCAGTTGAAAAGGACGTTAATACCAAATCAAACCAAACCAGGGCAAGTTACCTTCCAAGAAGTAAACTACTACTGGTATTCTGTTTACTATGATAAGAAGTAGCATAGGATGAATTTTGCAAGTAGGAGAACAATCGTCAAAAATCAAGTCTAGCCAAGATCTGAGGGTCTTGGCCAAGATCTGAGGGTCTTGGCTGAACTCATCGACAAGCTATCGATCTCGACAAAATCTAACCGTCGATAAGTGGCATATTACATATTTAAACACAAGTTTACACACATATAGACATAATTTTACACATATATCCATGTATACACATAAATACATACATAAGTAAACACACTATATTAATATTTTCACAGTTCAAGTCTCGTAGCACAAGAGAGTACTTCATGTATGTAAATATTTTTAAACAAGTTTTTGTTAATATTTTTAGAAAATGTGTATTCTTGAGCTATGTGTATTTAGCCTGCAGGCCGGAAACGAAGGAAAAAAGATTTTAATAAGAAATCTGTTGCTAAATTCTGAAATAACAATCGCCAAGTGCATAGTCGACTGCTCTTGAATTGTAGACAAGAATAAGGCAGTTGTCGATCGTCAAAGTCTACACTAGAAAATCGACGGTGTAGAGTCTGTACACTGTAGACTCTGTAAACAAGTAGACAAGTCTACATTGTAGACTCTGTAGACACTGTAGACAAGTCGTCTTCATGCTAGCTCGAATCGACAAATGCGTCATTAACCAGGTGACCATCGAAACTTGTCGACAGTCGACTGCTTGTCGATGAGCTCAGCCTAGACCCCCTGATGATATTGCACTAAAGGAAAACACCTTCATTTTCTATGGTCCTTGCACTCTACATGGGAGTGGATTGATTTTATTTATTATTTCAAAGGAAAAAAAGATAAATGATCTATATGAACAACTTAAGTTTTAAAAAGCACAATTTTAGTTAATGTTAAATACGTTACACATTCTTAAAAATGCTTGATTTCATCAGCTATTTTTGAATGTTACCAATTTTTTTTGTAAAAATATATAATAAAAATGTGCAATTAAAATATTGTCAATTACTGGTGAAACTGCCTTTCAACTTCTGGTGCATTAACTATCAACTACTGGTGATTCAAGCATTAGTTAGGAAAAAATTTAATAACTTAATAAGTTTTAAAAATATAAAAATTGCTTAGAGATTGGCACATTCTGCATTATATTTACAATTTAATGGTGTAACTAGAAAAGTTTCAAAGTGCAATTGATATACGTATACAATTTCGTTTCACAGTAATGTCTTTAAACTGTCATTTAAACAGTAATTTCGTTAAACTGTCAATTACTGGTACATCTAGTCTACGTAGAATTTTCTTGTGAGAATATGCCTGTAAAATGTTAATGCAATCGAGCAATATAAGCAAGCAAAATAACGTCATAACATCTGTAGACAACCAGGAGAAAAACCAAGGCAAGTTGATAACAGACATCACAGAAGAACTTTCCAGACTCGTAACGACCAACTACACTAAAGCAAATAACATTTACTTTCAATGGTGGTGGAGAGAGGACCATCTCAGAACAAGCAGCATTAGGTAGACTGTCATCTCGAGTACCGTTGCTCTCGGTATATCCGATTTGGGTACGTTTTTGCTCGGTTTACGTGATTTATCTTTTTCCAAGAGAAACAAGCTGAAGGCAATGGAGAAAACTGTCGAACAACTGAAAGTCGGTTCTTGCTGGCTGCTAAGAATGAACGCCTCTCTCTCTCGCTAGGCATACGGTCAAAGTAAGAAGGGATTCGCCTTTCCCTTTGGTAAACATCAAAATACCTCCTTTAGGCTTTAGAATATCGTCTGGAAAACTAAAGGACTCCCCAAACTAAGCTAAACTTGACTCGTATCAAGGAAAGACCATAGCCTAATAATACCAAGTCTGTACACTCCTGTCGAATCCCATAGTAAAAAACGTGCCGATTTCTGCTCTTCGTACAAGCAGCGAACCTAACGGATGGCCCCGGAACTTACTGCTAACACACGCATCGTTATGACGTCAAAATTCTCCAACCAATGGGAAAACGCTATGTCAATTGGCTATGGTTCGCTTCGAGTGGTCGTAAGCGATCCGAGATATTTATTTTAACCGTGTTAATGTTTCGTTTAACGGCAAAATATTTAAACATCCGAAAAAGAATTTGTTTATAGCTTGCTTATACATAAGAAAGCAAAAGAAGAAGCCGTAACATATTGTGATTGGAAAGTTAAAGCGAAGTTTCTTGATAAATACACGCGATCTAATTCAAACGTGATTGTGGGGCCGTTCGCTAGATGGTTGGGCATGCGCAGATGGAAATCAGGAATCAAAGGAAACCCCGGAGTGTACAGACTTCGTATTATTAGGCTATGGAAAGACTAGGACGGCGAATGACCGCCATCTTTTGCTCAATTGTTGCAATCGGGCAAAAACGAACAGATTTAACAATGCCATCTCCTACTGCCTCCTTAATTCTTTTGAAAAGGAAACAATATAAGCTTA
>JAHWFO010001508.1:0-16140 GCA_023313115.1 Rhysida immarginata
TACTTTTGTTGTTCGTTGTGCGTGTTGTGTTTGTTATGGAGAGTGTTTGTTGTTGATGAGTAGCGTGTGTGTGTATCCTCTGTTGGAGCTGCGACTGTTGAAATCGTTTTCTAATGGCGAATTCGGCTGACTGCTCCGAGAGTGCAAAGGGATTGCTCGAGTCACGTGATCAATCTGGCCGAGAGCAGCAACAAAGCTTGGAGCAGACGAACATTTTTTATCAGTGCTCCAAACACGTCTAGAGGCAACGCACTCTGCTAGCAACACTATTTTTATTCTAGACAGCAATATAAATTAATTATTAAATTATATAGTTTAAGTAAAAAGAATATATTATAATAAATAGTAATGTGGATATTTTTCCTTTATAGATTAATAGAAAAGATAAAATAAAGTAAAATTAATTTAAATAAAATAAAAACCATATAAAGGCCAATATTATATGAGATGGTTGAGCTTAAGGTCCTGATGGAGTTGAAGAAATTCAGGAGAAATACTTCAATATATATGTAATTTAAGTTAAATTTATTTTAATTTATTTTATTTTATGTTCTCTATTAATTTATAAAGGAAAAATATCCACATAATTATTTATTATAATTATTAAATTACCGTTAATGTGTTGTACAACTCAGTTGAAAAATTATTTTTATTCACGGAGTGTAAATTTTTAACGAATGCAGTGTAATAAATCATGGATAAAATGAAATGTTGAAAAAATGACGTATACTATATATTTGGATAGGGAAAGTATATTTGTATTTTTATAGCTCTTATTCCAAGGATATTCATGTATTTATGTGGAATATTCATAATAATGCATAGAGTACGAGGTCTAATTATAACACAAAGATCTTCATCCGTATATGTATCGGCAAAATTAACAAAATTCTCAATTTGTGGAATTTTTTTCGCCCGTTCCGAATGTTTTGCCATTAATAAAGCCAGAAATTCATCTTCTTCATCGGAAGAACTGTCAGATGAAGAGCTATCCAGTAATTGTAAAAGAATCTCGTCTATTTCAGTCTCTGAGGTAGCCATTTTGATTTTGCAGGTGACGCAAGCAGACGAGCAGAGAGCAACACTGCTCCACCGATTTTGGAAGAGCGCGAAGAGTGCTCCTTGGCGCGAGTACAGTGGCTAGAAGAAATAGTGTGTCCATTGAATACAAAATGCAGCTATGAGAGTGTAATGATGACTGATGACACCGCCAGATGGCATGAGTATCGAATGCGCCGACAATTACTCTATAATGCATGGCATTCAATGTAAGTTTCAGAGTATTAACGTTTTAAAAATACTTGTTTAATAAAATAAAATACGATTGTAAATTTGAAATAATATGCAAACAAATCAAATTAAATGAATTTCAAAGCAGTATTCATTTTATTTATTATTTAATCGAATAGCCATTTTTCTCATTTCTTGGTTGGTTTACATTTGTTTTACGGTTTCGTTATGTGTCTCTAAATTAAAATTTAAAATATAATAATATAACCCTGCAGTAACAAATAGCATTATCAAGTTCTACGTTCTTACGCGCTTGCACTTTCTAGTAAAAACACTAAACGAAGAAAGAAGTGCAAAACGTGAGAAAAGTAAACTTTTAAAGCTCAGACGTACACAATAACATGTAATAAATTATAAATTATGAAATTTGTAAAATATAAAAAGAACATTTCAATTTAAAAACCATTACACTTTTCCATATAATTATCTTCTGCGCTTAACTTTTTATAACAACAACTATTCGATTAAATAATGAATAAAACGAATACTGCTTTGAAATTCATTTAATTAGGTTTATCTGGATATTATTTCAAGTTTACAATCTTACTTTATTTTATTAAACAAGTATTTTTAAAGCGTTCGTGCTGTTAAACTTACATTGAATCCCATGCATTATAGAGTAATTGTCGGCGCATTAGATTGTCGTGCCATCTGGCGGTGTCATCAGTCATGATGACACGAAATCAGCGGCAATGGACACACTATTTCTTCTAGCCACTGTAGCGCGAGGAGCAATACCAGCCGAACGCTGTGGGAGCCGCTCTGTGAGAGTAAGAGCAACCAGCCGAACAATTATTAGAGCTCCAGAGCGCTCCGGAGCGCGTCTGGAGCACGCCAGAGCAGCCAGCCGAATTCGCCATAAGAAACACACCTCGGCTCCCAGCAGAGGATTGTTGCGTTGTCTTCGTAGTAATTAGTATTGTTTCTTGATATGTTTGTTTTTTAACCGACTTCAAAAAAAGGTTATCAAATCGATGCGTATGTTTGTAATATTGTTGGAATTGCACAATATTCAAATATGTTAGTCTATGTGGGCTTCTAAACAAGTATGCCAAATTTCATGTATTGTAACGCGCCTCTGGGCGAGCTAACTAATAGTGATGCTTGAGGGCGAGGTCTGCAGTGTTTATGTTAAAAGGAACTGAAAACTAATGAGTAAACGAAATTGAATACCCTATTTATTTTCTCTTTCTTAAATAGACAGAATTATGCGTTATAACCTCCGTAACTCAATAATTGTAACCTATCTCATTTTTATACAATCGACGGACTATTTAACATTAGAATTCATTTTCATATTAATTCATAAACATTGTTAACTGATTTAATAGATTCATAATAGGGATTAATCTCGGGCTATTCATTTTTGTTTAAAATAGAAGTATAAACTCTCCTAAACAAAATTAACAGGAACGACGCTCTATTTTTGTATTAATTGAAATAGTGTCCACCATCTTGATCTCGAACCAGATTATAATTCTCTTGACTAGCTCTACTTATGATCCTGATATTCCGCAGCTATCGTACTTGATGGAAAACGCGGCAGATAGAGGGGCAGGGGGAGGAGGGAAAGAGACCGGGTGAGGAAATTGTTAGTATGGGAGCAACCCACCCATTACCTGCCATTGTCAAACTCCGCTGGGCAACCATAGTCATTCGCCTAGGACGTTCTATCGTGCAGTGGCAACGTAACAGTCTTCCGATCCCAATGGTAGAACACAGATTTCTAAGTCAACACAAATAAAAGGAAAAAAAAACAACTCCAAATAGCGTAAACTAAGTATGAATTTTTACAGTTCGATAAAGTCATATTCGGTAAACTACTCATCTTCTCTGGAACGATCCTTGTTCATCTCAACGAAAAAGGCTTCCGTGGTAGGATTCTGAGTACGGAGTAAGGCTCTTTTGCCAATTCAGACTCCTTCTTCACGTAACGCCAAGTACAACTTCATAGTCTCATACTTACAAAAGGACTCCTTCCCTACGGAAGGCAAAGTTTCCACACCTTGGCTTCATCCACACCACAACTAAGACTCGTATTTTTCAGCCCTCGGCCCAAAAAAAAAACGGTGTCTCGTGCTTTAACAATTCCCTAGTTGCATCCTCATTCTTGACGTCTCAAATTTCTTGCGACTAGCTTCCTCAACAAAGGGTTCGACATCAATTTAACTCATATTTCATCAATTGTCGCAATATAAGTCTCGTTTAAAAACTATCATCGAGAATAATTCTTATAATAATAATAATCCGTAACATACAGTCGTTTTTAATAAATAACAAAATTCAAACTGGGGCGCTATAGTATGTATGTAGTGTAACGTCCAAGAAAGGAAAAATTGGTCTTTCCGACACATACAGCCAAATTCCTACCGCTAGTATAAACAGTTTTAAGTGGAGGGCGGCTTTCTTAAAACATTCATCAAAAAAATTATAAAAGGGGGGCGTAAATGAAACCAGGAGAATCCCCACCGATTAGCTATACAGACAAAAGTTAACTAGTTTGGCAAAAAGTGTACACGAAAGTGTGCTAAATTATTAACTCGTAATTTTCTTTCCTATTTTTCATCAATAATTTAAACATCTGAGGTATGGCGTGTATAAAAATCCTCATAGATCCAATTATTATTCTTTAATTTTTTTTAATTACTATGAAACCCTTCTTGCAAAAATATCCCTTTTAAACCTTGTGGCTATCAAAAAAGAAAATCTGAATACAAACTATCCAATTGAATAAAAAATTTTTATTGCGGGATTTTCGTTTGTTATTATTTATTTTTTCCAGTTTGATCAATTCCTTTTAATGTCTCATATAAGAGAAACTTAAAGGTGAGAATTTGAGGAATTCCTCAAGGCCAGTAATGAGGAATTTGTATGACTGCATACGACGTTGACCAAGGTGAGAATCAACAGGATTGGATCCACAGTGAGTAGACAAGCCACCCGTACGCCGCTGGAAGATTTACTAAGTCGGGACGAGAAGTGCAGGCCCAAGCGATCACAAGCTTCTATAAATAACGAATAAACCGCAATAATATTCATTGGAATTAAAAAAAAAAGTTTAAAAAGGAATTAAAGAAATCAAAATAAAGCCTTTCACAGAAACGGGAAAGTCCAAAAAAATCTAAGTTAACAGAACTGCGTCGTGGTGGAAAGTTCATAAGGTCAAATGATATTAGAGGTCAAATCCGAGGATCCATCTTTTTTATTCAGGCTTCGGAAGAGAGTTCAAAAGATCCAAAAAAAAAAAACCAATGACGCTGTCGCAGTACAGTGTTATGAGCAAACCAAAACATGAAAGACATAATATATATCAGCTTAAAAGTAAAAAAAAATAAAAGAAAAGTATATGCAGAAATTAAATCAAATTTGCTTAGGAAGAAAATTCAGTAAAAAGGAGAAAATTAAGCGCAACTCATCTAAACAGCAACTGTTCACAAACGATTATGACTAAACAACACAACCAGGAGGTTAAGTTCTAACAAAATGATAATAACAAATACTAGGACAAGAACCTGACATCCAAACACATTAGAGACAACGACTAACAAACGGTTGAAGGGAGCAGTCATCCGGGAGTAAACGTGTAATGTGATGAGCAGCGCTGAAAAAATAATAAACTGGAAAAGAAAGCAAATTCATCAACAAATGTAATATACAGAAAAGTTAAATAAAAAAACATCAAAAAAAAGCGTTGAAGATTCTGAAGACCTCGGGCATGAACCAAGAAGCAGGACGAAAGTTAGAAACGTAATAAATTAGTTCTGTTCTATGGCGTAAAAGAAACAATGTTGACATCATCTTAAGAAACTTATTGTCTTCGAGAGGCCGATGAGATCCATCAAAGATGCCGAAAAGGAAACCCCAGAAAAATATTGAATTCAGGTAAAACAGGGAAACTTAATTGTGGTTGAACGGAATCGGCCGGACGACCGTCCAGTTACGGTTGAAAATGTAAAGAAAGATAACTACTCACTGTGGAGAGAAAGAACGACTAGATTCATGGTATGCCATTAATATTGTTCATCTTGAAAGGTTAACGACGGCGAAAAATAATCAACCGACGATGAAAATCGCTCCGCTTTGGAGTGTAAAAGGTAAACAGTCAGTCATAACAGACTAAAGGAAACTGCGATGGAAGCGTAACTTGGAACGATGACAATTCTCAGAAGCTAGCGTCGACATCTAATCATCTTCGACGTGGCTGGGGGAATCAACCGACTCTAGAAATTTGCTGTGTTCCATTGTAAGGGAAACTTGCAGAACAAAATATGATAGTCGGGACTAGCTCCATTCTGTGCAGCCGCCGAGATAAATCTGTTTTCAATTTTTTTTTCCTTTACCCCAAAAAACTCGTTTTCACGAGATATACACGAACGCGCGCATGCAAGCTAAAGCAAACACGCCAAAAAAAAATGTAAATGAGCGAACGCTCTAAAAGAAAAACCCTCAATTTAAAAGTGTCATTATAACAATAAAAACGTAAAAGCGAAATAAAGAAATCTTCTAACAACAATGCGCGAAAATATCCGAAGAATTATTATTATTTCTTACCCAAACAATTCAAAGCGATTATAATTCAACAAAACTAATTCGCGATATTTTTCCAAAATAAAATTCTTCTCTTATTTTAATGGATTTTCTCATTTCACAATAACAAGCAAAACGATGTAAAGGAGTAGTCTCCTTACCGCTACAGTAATTAATTCTTAAAACAGAGATAGAAAAAAAAAAAAGCTCGAGGAAGGGATGATTTAATTTTATTTCTAAATCTACAACCCGGTAGAATTATAAATAGGTCCATACTAGTTATATGATAATGGTTCGAAACCGACGTGAATTTTATCTCATGTTCTCTCCAAACGTACAACGATAGTACACATAAGTGTTAAAAGCCCATGTATAACATTAGCCTACCGGATCCCTAACAAATAATGAATTCAGTAAAGACTTTTACCAAAAAGAAGGCCAAGTTTGCGTGTAGACGTAAACGTCACAAGAAGAGATTACATTAAGGAACGGGGCTAAGTTCCATATCAGCTGAAAAATAAAACGCTTCAGAAAACGTTATGTGTGCCCTTTTAATTCTTTTACGAAGGTGAGGGCCACCGTAACCTCCTCAAGAGAATAAAAAGATTAAATTACAAGTAGGTTACGCACAACTATTTTCGCGTAGGTTTTTATCAAAAGTCAATTAAAATTTACGTAGTTCATAAAGAGCTTCCGTTTATCTGGGTCCAAATTGTATTTAATGCCGTACGACGGATATTTGGGAGGAATTTAGGAAACCAGGGGGTTGCCCGGTACCACAAACGCTCGAAAAAGGTAAATTAACCTGCGTTAGAAAAAGGAAACCACTCCGTAAAAAAGAACGGTGTACGAAAAAAAAACAAACGCGAAATGAGGAGTATGCACGTAATAGTAGGTATGTATGTATGTATGTATGTATGTTTGTCCACGTTTTTCTCAGAAACTAGAAATCGAATTGCAATAATTCTTTTTTTAATGGATTAAGTATCTTTCAACTTAGGGATAAATCCAAGTTTCATCAAAATCGGTTTAGTAGTTTTCAAGATATGGACTGATATAGCTAGGCGATAGTGAAAGTTTCATTAAAGTCGGTTTTTTATACTTTGTTTAATCTTGTTTTTTGTTAGAAAAAGGTTCTGTTCTTTTTATTTTTAACCGACTTCAAAAAAAAGGAGGTTATCAATTCGATGCGTATGTATGTAATATTGTTGGAATTGCACAATATTCATATATGTTGGTCTATGTGGGCTACTAAACAAGTATGCCAAATTTAATATGTGTGTATACAGGGTGTTTTTGAATTGAGTACAGATTTTTTGGGAGATGATAGAATAGGTCCTTAGAAGTATTTTTTGTCATATGAACATGGGGTCCCCGCTGGGATGCTATTCTCCTTTTTTGGACTCAACGTGAAAAGAGGTGCTGTCCGTTTTTTTCAAAATGATTAAATTCACCTCAACCGCCAATATGTATATAAGTTATCCCCCATCTATACACACCGTGCTATTGGCCTATTTTTGAATGGTTTCGAAAATCAAATAGCAAACTATGATTGTTTAGATCGTTTTAACAGATGTTACGTCATGCTTTAATAATTTTTAGTAAATCATGTGCGACCTGTATTAAGTTTTACGGTAAATTCAAAGGGTTCTAAAGTTAAAATTGCTTTTGCAGATGCCAAGGCTGCGTGGGAGACCCAGATCAAGACGGGGCGAAGGTACAACGCGCACAATACATGATAATCGAAATCGAAATGTGGCACATTCGTGCAGACAACTCCAATTGCTAGAGAAACTCTGAATGAGTCGATGACGAGAAGCTTCAATGTCGGTAGACTTGAAGAATAGTGTAGCTACTGCCATGCACTACATTTTGTCGGTGAAAAAGTTGGTCAGGGCTATAACCTTTGCTGTCAAAAAGGAAAAGTTGTTTTGGAAGAAAATCAAAGACTACGGGAAGTGCCTCAAGATCTGATTAATACAGGAAATGATTATATTTCGGAAAATTTTCGTACGCATATACGACAGTACAATAGTGCTTTCGCATTTGCTTCCCTAAAAGTTAGTCTGAGAGAAGACATTCCTGGAAGAGGGCCATACACCTTTTCTTTACATGGCATTGTCTACAGTAGAATCGATTCTGTGGTACCTCAGACGTCAAATACACCAAAGTATTGCCAGTTTTATATTATTGATACTGATGCAGCATTATTACATCGATTGAACATAAGAGAGAATCAGCATTATAGATGTGAAAGAATAGATTTGGCCATACACCAAATCATTATTTGGAGGAATAACTACTATACCCGGCGGCGATTTTCGAAAAACACTACCAGTAATCAGAAAAGGGACGCGATCCGAGGTAGTAAATGCGTCATTAAATAGGAGTACACTATGGCCATTAATCGAAAAGCAATATCTTCAACAAATTGTGCGGCCAGGTGAAAATGAAATAGAGTTTGCAAATTTGCTTTTTAAACGTTGGAAATTGTGTTGAAGCGAGCAGTAAATCCGAGTACGCAGTTATTCCGCAGTCATGCTTAGTAGGTGAAAATATAATCGACGAAATATTTGGTGACATTTTTGAGAACTATTACAGCACAAATTACAGCAACAAAGCTATTTTATGTCCAAAAAAACGACGATTGCGGGAAATAAACTCGAAGATGGTTAGAAATTTACTGGGTGAATTAAAGACGTATGTTAGTATAGACAGCTTAATATGCGATGACGAGGAAGAGCGTAATAATTACCCCTTGGAGTTAGGGTAGCCGTAGCCCAGTTGTCTCGCCTTGCTCAATGCATTGGTGGAGTTAAGCAACCTTGGGCGCGGCTAGTTACAGGTTGGGTGACCACCTGGAAATTTCCATCTCCCCCCGTTCTTCGGAGGGCACGTAAAGCCGTCGGTCCCGGCTGCTGCGACCATCTTACAGCAGTCGTTAAGATAAAAATGGGGATAGTACAATAGACTCCGAGAGTCGCAGTGCTTGGTTTCCTCCTAATCACTTCAGTTTCTAGTTTAATCACTTTGGTTTCAAGGTAACCACCACTTACAGTTCATTCATTCATACCCCTTGGAGTTTCTAAATTCTCTAACACCATCTGGAATGCCACCTCATAAGCTTGAGATAAAAGTTGGTGCAATCATAATGCTTTGAAGAAATCTAAATACAAAAAGAGGACTGTGCAACGGCACGCGGATGATTGTTAAGCAGCTTCATCGGCTGTATTTGGATACAGTAGTCCTAACGGGGCCATGTGCTGGAGAGCTTTGGATACAGTAGTCCTAACGGGGCCATATG
This sequence comes from Rhysida immarginata, assembly GCA_023313115.1. Lineage (NCBI taxonomy): Eukaryota > Metazoa > Arthropoda > Chilopoda > Scolopendromorpha > Scolopendridae > Rhysida > Rhysida immarginata. The sequence goes on from JAHWFO010001508.1 coordinate 9,122, forward strand.
CTGGAGAGCGAGTCTTTATACCAAGAATCGATTTAGCTCCAAGTGACACCGGATTACCTTTTACATTGAAACGACGTCAATTTCCGATAACGCTGTCGTTTGCAATGACAATAAATAAATCGCAGGGACAGACCTTTGACAAAATTGGAATCTGCTTACCCGCTCCTGTGTTTATTCACGGACAACTTTATGTAGCTTTCTCGCGTGTAAGAAGGTTGCAAGATGTGAAAGTCTTTATAAAAGCAACTGACAGACAGGGTTTGTTGATGGCCAAGCTTTTAACCCTAACACTGTTTATAATGAAGTGTTGTAATCGTGTTTAATTTTCATTAAAAAATTTGTGGGCATTTTTCTTCTGTTTGTTTTAATCATCAGTACCGAAGCAACGTTTACACTATTGGAAAGGTCGTTTTAATTTCATACAGGCAAAACCGTGGAAAAACTCCCAATTCCGTCCTATTCTTGCCCTCGCGGTTACAATGCATAAAGACACACTTGAAAACGCGATTACTATTTCAGGATAATGAAATATCAAAAAAATCGGGTTGCTTCCAAGGTATACTACATCTATGGATATGAGTTGAATTTTTAGAAAAAGAAAGTTTTCCCTGCTGCTATCCTATGCATGAAGAATTAGATTCGAAGAGAAATATACATTGCTTTCATAAAGTATTTTCTTTTTCTTGAACCGTGTAAGCTAAACTGTATTTCGCTTTAAAGCCGCCCGTGGTGACACGGGCAATCCACTAGTCCCTTAATAGAAAGCGTGTGTAATATGTCAATAACGTATCCGAGAAGGCCATTATAGTACTACCGACATTTTCTTAGAGCAGACTGGATAGAGAGGATGACACTTTTGGAGTCGGTAAGAATTAAATAAGAGTCCGAGGGAAGAAAAGCAATTCGTGATAAAGCGCCATAAACCGCAATTAGTTCGAGTTGAAAGGAGCTACTGGCGGGCTCGATTTTCTGCGAAATGATGTATATACCTTTCAGATATATACCGATACCGCCAACAGGGTTTTGTGGGGATAGCGAAGCATCCGTAAAGACGTATCAATAATTCGGATATACGGTTTTCAAATAAACCGCAAATAGTAGGGAAAGTTGACTTGGAGACGAAATTTTTGTCAGTCAATTGGCCTTGAAAGTAATTAGGTCAGATGGAAATTGCTCCCAAACATTCGCCAATAAGGTTGAGTCACAAATTTTATAGTGTCCCAACTGAATTTATTAAGAATTTGAAGTATTAACAGCCGAAGTCTGTTTGATTTTAAAGCCAGTCGACTGTTTTCAACTACGGTAGGGTTAAGAAGCTCTTGCAATGACTAGAAGCTTGGCAATAAGAGAAAATTAGCTTTGTAGTTTTCTCCGCCCATCTAAGTGGAGGGAGGACGATGTTTGCTTCGATGTATAAAAGCGGATGGTGGTTTCTGCCACAGATTAAGAAATACACAGTTATTTCATTTTATATCAAGCCTATGGAAACCGAGGCGACGGTGGCGATCCTAGCGAAAGGAAAGACACAGATCAGCTAAATGCTTTGAAATGCATTGAATCAAACTTTAAAAAAAGCATAAAAATAGTAATAACTGCAATAAAAAATTAATAAAAAGTAATTTTAAAAATGCGAATAAGACATTTTATTAAATCGAACCTTATTTATTAAAAAAACTATTAAAATATATATTATATAATTATTAATTTGGGAAACAAAGATAAACTTGCACGCTAACATCCAACAAAATTTGTATTAAATGTCAAATTAACTTAAATTAACAACAAACAGCATTTACATATACGTAAAAATTAAATTTAATAGATTTTAAGCTAAACTTACATTAACTCTCTTGCATGTTGCATTTTTATAAGCTTGCGGTTTTTCTTGTTAATTTTTTTATATTAATATTCTCATTTTATTAATAATCTTAACATTTGGAAATTATATTATTATTGTTTGATGTGGCTCTTAAATTCTTGTATTATAAATAGATCAAATGACTTTTTAATTCTAAAAAAAAACCACGCAATGGAAACATGTTAGAAATACATTTTTGTAAAAAGCGAGGCCAGCGAGAGACAGGCCAGGGCACTCAAAAATCACATGATCATCGGGGTCCGGGCAGCATATTACCTACCTTTACATTGCTAGAATTCATAAAAATGAAATTTTGGATAAGTTTTTCGATTAAAAAAAGATTTCTTAAAAGCCTATTCACATGCATTGAACGAATAATAAACAGAACACGAAATTTATTACTGCCGTTGAAGTAAACTCTTGTTCGATAATTTTATTTTACGATAAAAAAATGAAGCAAATTTATTTTGCGATAAAAAGCAGAGATGTGTTTCAAAAAACGATTAAATTAAAGGTAAAAATATTATTAAGCTTAAGTCATATTGCGGATGACGTTTTCAACGCTAGTTATCCACAACCATAGTAATAGAAAAGAGCGCAAATAGAGTCTTTACTATTACTATGTCCACAACACACCGCTTCTGACATCATAGGAGAGCGCTTAAGAGTCCCAATGAACTCTAGCAATGTAAAGGTAGGTAATATGCGTCCGGGCAACAATCCATCCTTCATTGTTTCTAACAAACAAAAAAATACTGATTGTTAAAATTCAAGATGGAGACAATGAAGGATGAATTGTTGGCCAGACCCCGATGATCATGTGACTTTTGAGTGCCCTGGCCTGTCTCTCGTTGGCCTCGGTAAAAAGCAAGTGACGAAAAGATCTTTTTACGTTTCGGCTACATGTTATTTTAATCGATTGATTTAAGAATTGTCATTTTCTGAAGAAACTAATTTTCATAAGCTTTTAATAACTTTGCTGTGTTAGTTTGTTTAGGTCAAATCTTGTAATCAATATTAAACCAACTTTCCGACAAGCTAGGGAGCTGCATTTTGACACACTTATGCAGAATCGATGACAATTTATGATAAAGAAAAAAATTTTCAAATCGGTTCATTGGTTCGTGTTCTAATGGTACTAACTCATTACTACGAATTGATTGTTGTAACAATTGGACATTTCGTTATGGCGAGAGTAAATGTATCTATTGTTTATTGTTGCAAAATTAAGCTGTATTGTTGCCACTAAATAAAACATTATAAAAGCTTGGTTTGATAAAACCTTTTTTCTCTTAACTTGTTATGTTGAATTCGATTGATTTAATTTATAATGCGATTTTTTTCTTCTTCAAAACATTGAAGTCTTATTATACAATATAAGGAAAAAATTATATAAAATAATATATAATAATATATATAATAATAAAAAATTTTTATGATATGATATATATATAAAATTTTTATAATATAATATATATAATTTTTATGATATATTCTTATATGTTATAATCAATTCTATATTGAAACTATATTTCTGTGAGTTTTTTATATGGCAACATGAATGGAGCCCTTATAGCTTATTGTTGCTATTAAAAAATAAAAATTAAAAAAATGTACTTTTTTATTGCTGAAAATATTCGACACCTTACAAACAGTATAAGCGTAGAATGAAATGTTTCTTCACATTCAACAAACCATTTAAAGTCAACATTTTGAAGAAATGCTGAGACTAGCATTTTTTCCCTTTTTCCTGATATATTTTTCAGACTACAACTTTATAAATTACACTGAAAACAATACTTAATCGTCAATCAGTCATAGCTTCCAGTGAATCTATGAGGGAATCACACGAGCGTGTCCTTCCTTTCGCTAGAGGCGCTACAATCGAGATGATGTAATCCGGTTTCCACATTTCGGCCAACTAAAATATCTGTGTATTTTTTAATCTGTGGTTTCTGCCTTTGCGAAAACCATAAGAATAATCAGGCAAGAGCTTTTTTGATTCCAGAAACAGTTGCAATATGTTGTTTATCATGCGCTCAACTATCTTTATTAAAAAGAAGTTAAGGCAATCGGACGATAACTTGAAGGGGAGTCAGAAGGCTTTCCTGGTTTCAGGATGGGGTGGATGATGGTGTCTTTCCAATTTGGCAATAAAGAAACACAAATTCCAGTTTAATCACTATTCAAAAGATAGTACGAACATGAGGATTTCCATTATTTTTGTAAACCCATTATTGCATATATTAAAATTTTCTCTCGGCTGATGGTTAGATTTAATTTCCCCATTTTGATTTGATTTTTCTTTTTACCAGTATTCTAACAACAGATGGCGTCAACGTGCAATACTAGAAAGAATCATTGCTTAAAAAATACAGTCTGCGCGCCAAGGGAAAGATATCGTCGTATGGTCGCAGCACTGTTAGAGATCACTTTAACTTTTTCTCCAACTGAAGCGAAATTTTCCTTTCACATATCGTGAACCTAAAATAAAATAGACTTACTGGACATCTATACACACATGATATTTTAGAAATTCTTTTGGATAATACATAGTCTAAATTATATTTTGATCAGACTAATAATAGCTGACAAGACTATTCATTTTCAAAGTTTGCAATTTTTGAAAAAAAGAAGACCCAAGTACCTAGTCGAAAATGTACCATCTTCCCCCAAATTAAAGAAAATTTAAAAACAATTGATGTTCTTTACAAAAAGGATTAACTGCTGGCCTTAAGCCAATTTTTAAAAGCAGAACCTCCAAATCGTTCTCAAAAATTCAAACTCCCTCAGAAATGCATTAGGCAACCAGAAATACAAATATCTAGCATAGAGGTAATAAAATGAAAAAAATGCCATAAAATATGCAAAGGCCAGACTCGGAGAAGCATACAGGCACGGTGGAATGAACAATGTGGCCCACCAAAAACATACACGAGAAATCCGCCGTCGCCAAACATTTAATTGGAGCAAGATCGATTATACAGGGTGTTCATAAAATGAATGATAATAAGCACCGCGCAAGATTCTTCACATCAAAGTAAATAAAAAGTTCCTTATGTAAAATGTCTAAAACTCAAAATTTAGAATGGTGCCGTTACGTAATTTATGAACTTTCTGCACCTACACTTCACATAATGAACTGCGCTAGGGCAATAACGAGAAAACGGTGGCAATTGTTGAGATTAAATGACGTTTTCCGCCAGCTTTTAGAAAACTTCGCGTGGTGTTTAGACCCTTAAAAATTGGGTTTTCGACATTTTGCATGAGGAACTTTTATAAATTTTGGGAAATTTTGATGTGAAGAATCATACTAGGTACTTATTATCCCTCATTTTACGAATACCCTGTATAGGGTGAAGCAAAAGTCTGTACTCTCCTTCTATCTTGGATGCAAATGTATATTCCAATAAAGGGAGTGAATAGGAAGTTGAGGTTGCTCTTTCTCATGGTGGCACTTACAGTGTTGTCAACATGCAAATTAGGACATATGCAAGTCGTATATATTAAACGTAGAAAATACACACAAAAAAAAAACAACTACAAATTTGTTCAGCATCAAATAAGCAAAAAACAAAACAAAACGTTTTTCAAAGTCCGATGAACAGATCAACTAAAAACCTGATTGCAATCTCTGCAACATTAATACCTCGATTCCTTTCAAGATTGAGAGAGGGATGAGTGGCCTGTGGGGAAAGCAAGAGCCAAAGAGCCTGGGTTCAAGTCCCAGGAATAACTAATGAGTTTTTTCTGCTTAATACCGTTTGCCAAGCAGACAAATTATTTCATGTAGTATCCATATCCTACTCTAAAAAGTTCCACAAATGACCATGAAGACACCAGTTTCCTGTGCAATTGGTAAAGAAGTAAATTAAAGAGACAGCTTCGAAAAGTGATACTAAAACAAGAAATTTAATTGTCTAACGCGTTTCGATTCACATCACCTTCGGAGGTTATCCTGTTACAAATTTGAGCTGGTTAAACATGTTCCTTATATACGAAGGTTGATCAAGAATTTTTTGCCACCTGGTCCGTAACTTTTTTATTTGCTCAACCGATTTTCAAATTTTTTTTTGCATCTGATACTTACATTTGTCCCCATCTCTTTCCACGCATTGCGCCAATTGAATGGCAGCTTTGCACTCTTTTCTGCAGCACACGATCGCCACACACAAGAGGCATTGCAGCACCTACAATACAAAGATGAAAAACTGCAGTTCAAAAATGAAAGACTTCGCAACTTGCGACTTTCACCACTTCTCAAAGAAGAAAGGGACATGAGATGAAAGATGTCTTTCAATCCTTGTGTCGACAACAACCCCGGAATTCCTCTCCGACGGGTTCACCCGACTAGTCACGCGTTGGCGCAATGCGTGGAAAGGGATGGAGACTATGTCGAAAAGTGAATAGTGCATTGCATAGAGGACAAATGTAAATATCGGTACAAAAAGGATTTTGAAAATCGGTTAACAAATTAAAAAGTTACGGACCAGGAGGCAAAAATTCTTGAACAACCCTCTTAAAAATAGAAGGTAGAAATTATTTCTACAGAATGTAGAGGAACGGTGGGTCGATAACATGATCGAAGAAGGCATAATCTCGCAATACAGAAGGTACGTGGACGACACGTTTATTATATTTGACAAAAGGAAATGCACGGAAGAGATGCTGCTGGCACGTTTCAACTCTATGCACCACAATTTACGGTACAGCATGGCAATAGAAGAAAACAATGGAATTAACTACTTGGATTTCCGTGAGGTGAGAAGGCAATACGAGGAATTTTGTAATTTTATACAGGAAGGAATCGACAACCGCCAACATTATACCGTATGATTCCATACACCCGAGGACGCATAAAAATGCGATGATACGACACGGATTCAGAAGAGCCATAAAAAACCCTATAGGCGACAAGGCCTGCAGGTTTGAGACGTCCACAGTTTTTGAATTGGCAAGATTGAACCAGTTTCCCAGGTGGGTTAATTCTGTCTTTCAGGACGTGTTGAGAGAAGAGCCGGACTAGGGGACGGACAAAAACCACAGACCGAAAGACTTAGTTACTTTCTCGTATACTGGACAAAAATCGATCGTATTTCGAGACAAATCTAGAAACAAGGTATAGGAGTGGCATTCCGCACATCCAATAATAACGCGAAGC
>JAHWFO010001520.1:204-27239 GCA_023313115.1 Rhysida immarginata
TAATATTTATAAGAGAAAAGAACGAGACACAGAAACCCTGGAATACAATAGATAATATAACTTCAGGATAAATCTCTAATATTCTAATTGCTTTTAGAGAATTATCCTTTTTATCCTTTTTTTGCTTTGATAAAGGATAGTCTCTATCCGAAACGTCAGCTTTTTATTTTGTTTTTATATTTCTAGTCCTACTTTGTTTGTAATCGTTTTTATTAATTATTTTGTTAATTTTTAATTAGTATTGTATTTATTTTTTCATTTTTAATATTATATATTATTTTAGGAAAATAGTACAATAGATATCTGCTTTTCAATCTCAAGGAAAGGACTATTGATAAGATATAAATGAATCTGAATATTTATCCCCAAAAATTATATTAAGCTTTTTGAAAAAAAACAAACAATTTCTTTATTTGTGAGACAATCAAACGTGAATACTGAAAGCCCATAAGACCTTTATTAGGAAGACAGATAAAAGTAAATTGTAATGCGAGGCTAAGAGTTATAATAAAGCTTCTGTGTAGAAATCAATCATAACACAGTTAAATAAAAAAAATATAATATTTTGTGGCCAACACAGATGAAGGAAGAAGTCTTGCCTAAAAGGGACAAGTGCTTGACATAAGAATACATCATGAGACATAAGAAACTATGTCCATATTTCTATTTGAAACTGTAGTTTATAAAGCTTACAGAACAGTCACAAGTAATTGGCTTTAAACAATATAAATGAATTAATCTTTAAGCTTGAAAATAAATTGTAAATCAAGCAGAAAAGTAAAAAATGCTAGACTACTGCTCTACCACCCCATACTACAAGCAAGCTAAAGGGGCAGAAATATTAAAAAGAAAACTCTCCTTAAAAATTAGATAAAGGAATTTCAAATTACATTGAAGCCAAACTGAAGAACAGAAATTATAAAGAAATAAAAAAATTTAGAAAGGTTACAGTGTCCAATTGAAAAACATTAACTTCAGCCCCAATGGGGACAAATTGGCACATTACAGTTTAAAAATCACTGAAGACATTACTGAAGGTATGTGAAAATTGGGAGATACTCCAGGAGAAGAGATGATTTGTCAGAGCCAAAAGAATCTGGGTCATAGTTAATTAGGAACACGTCCATCTCAACAGCAGTGATCAAGAAGGAAATAAATAAAAAGTCTTACATATCCATGGCAGAGGAAAGATGAAGATCTAAACAGCTATTATCTTTGAAGACACTGAGAACTTAAGTGGAAAGTGAAGACTGAAGTGGAGAGGCAGGTGGTATTGCCTCCACGGTTTATAGGATCTAAAAAGATCTTCAGGTGGCATAATGCTACACCCAACGTAAAATACCTCTGACGAGGCAACATGAACTTGGCCCACAACTTTCGCTGGTCAGAAGTTAACTTCTGACACCTACTCGCTTTGGCCACCCGAGTAGGCAAGTAATGTAGTTCGACCACTGGGAACAGATGGTGAATCCCGCTGTTGGAACTGGAGCCGATCTTATGGCTCCAGAGGGGCACCCTTAGATCGTAAAACAGGCAGGGTGCTCAGGCACACATGCTATAGGAGTACGGGCAGCCCTCAAGGGCTGCACCACCTATCTAAACGCCTCAAAACGAGGCCCGTCCGCCCACCGGTGGGTCATCGATATCGAGGGGAAAGATGAAGAGGTACGAGATGTTCGTGTCCCCTCCGATGACCTTACAGAGACGCTGAGATGATGTATAACGTCTCCAAACGTAGCTGGGCCAAGCCATGGCCACTCGAGCTGGAGGAAAGACCTAAGATGGAAGGCGCCTCTCTTCCAGATGGCTGAGGCTGGTGAATGGACACCAGCAGATCGCTGCTGACGGGCCAGCCAAAGTTCTCTGTTCATGAAGGCGATGGAAGTGGCTAGGTCCAGCTTATAAGCAGCACCGGTGGAGCAGTCCATCAGAAATCGCACTGACTGGATGGAAAAGACAGTCAGACCAAAATGCGATGAAAGGCAATCCCAGATGGACCGTGCGAACGGGCACTCGAAAAACACATGGTCGATTGATACAGGAGACCCACAAAACAGGCAACCAGCAGAACCGGCTACTCCCCACTGATGTAAACGCTGGAAATATAGAATCCATAGTGCAGCAGACGCCATTGAAAATTAAAAACAGTCCGCTCGAAGACAAAGGTCTTGATGGCCTTCTAGATGGCTGGCCATGGATGCACGGGGTGCCAACGCACGATGTCAGAAGTCGCACCCCGATCGGCCTGTTGGAAGAACCAAGATAGACGAAGGCTCCCCCAGTCTTGTGGGTCTAGCTGACGTAGATCGGGAATGAATGTCGCCAGGTCTCGCTGGATACGATAGCACACCCAGGAGACCGTAGGTTGATAGTCACTGGCAGCGAACTAGGAACTGTCAGCCCATTCACCTTAAAGAAACGCAGGTGCAAGAACAGAAAATTGGCCCAGACGGGAGGCGGAAGGAGGAAAACCCAGATCAGAGCAGCCATTCTGGCCGCAACAAGGTTGCTCCGGATGTTAGGCAGGCCCAGGCCTCCTCCATCAAAGGGGATAAACATCACTTCCGCAAGAACGGGGTGACAGACTGCTGCATACCCCCCAAATACATACCACAACTGCACCGACCAATTTCTTCAAAAGCTGAGAAGATGGTAAGGCGAATAGGCATTTAGACGTCAATAAAGACAAGATGTGCGTCTTGACGAACCTCGCCTTGACAAACATCGAGGTGGTAAAACGAAAGTTCTTGCCAAGGCGAGACAAACACTTATCAATAACTTGCTGCCAGTGACGAGAGTCCATGTCCGGTTAAAAGGAGAAGACATATTCCAGCACTGTAATTTGCTCACACTACGTTATTGGGAAGGATTGAACATAGTCCACTGTCCACTTCCCAATAGCGATGCCTGCAGACTTGACGAGATTTATGAAACTTCCCGTCGAAGTGCTAAAGAGATCGAAGGATTCTTTATAGATGCCCAGGGAATACGCATCAGAAGCAAATAACACTACATCATCAGCATATGCCAGCGTACGGATGTTGATGGAAGCAGCTGGCAAATCATACCCCCGGACATCTGGGTGGCGATTAAGAAATTGCAATAGTGGCTCCAAATAGAAAATGTATAAGAGGGGAGAGATGGGACACTGCTGCCTGACGCCTTTGGACAGTTCGAAGAAAGGCCAGTTGGAGCCATTAATCGCCACACATGTGGCAGAAGCATACAGTGCTGAGATAATCGTAGCAAATTTCCGAGGATGAAGATGGTGAAACACTCGAAAAAGAAACACGTGATTCACCTTGTCCGAAGGCCTTTTCCTGGTAAAGACTTAGCACGACGAGAGTCTGACGACGCACACACGCTTCCTTTATAACACACTTGATGGTAATCAGGTTGTCAGACATCCAGCGAGATGGAATAGAGCAGGATTGCCCCGGATCGAAAAACTCGTCGGCGAAGCCTTTGAGCCGTTGTTGGAGCACACCAGTGAGACTTTATAATCTGTGTTAAGTAGAGTAATAGGCCTCCACTGGGTGACGAGTTCAGGATCCGGTACCTTGGGATCTGCGCCGGCGTCCCTGCGGTAAAGTCTGACATGATGGAGGAAGGGTCCTTGAGGATCGAACTGATCACTTGCACCAGGAAAGGCCCAAGAAGTTTCCAAGTCGCATTGAAGAACGAGTACGGGATGCCGTCTAATCCAGGGCTGGACTGTTGACGGCCATCCATCGACAGAAACTTCTTAACTTCATCTTCAGAAAAGGGACGAGTAATTGACAGGTCAGCGTCAGCAGTGAAAGGTCTAAGTGCCTCGATCCACTTCATCATGGCGTCGGATGGAAAGACTGGGTAGCCAAAAAATGATGAAAAATGCGAGTGGAAAGCAGACAAGAAGCCAGAGTCAGGTTCCACTGTCCCATTTTCCACCACCAAACAATGACAGCTCTTCTTATTGGAGCGACGCCTCTTTTCTGTGAACGCAGCTGATGACATATGTCGGATGTCAGATGTCCAGTACAGTTTGGTCCTGAGAGCTGCGCCGGCGTCCCTGCAGATCATTAGAGCGTTGATCTCGCTCTTCACCTGGTGGATGTCATCAGCATACTCCCCCTTCGGGATGTAACAGCGGAGGAGGCGCAGGATTTCTTGCAGCATGAGGAGATGGCGCCGATTTGGTCTAGGGGCGTCCAACCCAATCTTCTGAAAAAACGACGGATCTTGGATTTAAGAGAAAGCCACGAAGCAAGCGACGGAGGCAGGTTGTGAAGATGTCTTTCCACAAACCGAACGAACATTCCCTTGTATTTATCGATGTCAAGCAGAGAAACGTTCAAATACCAATTGTTCGAAGTAGGGCCTGCAGAGGAGGCTGGGAATGGAGGGTTCTCTTCAGAGGGCGAAGCAAAATAATATAATATTTAAGGGGTGATACTTTAAAGGAAACCCCGAGACTTAAGAATGAACGTGGCTCGCTAAAAGCTTTTATTTTGGTTTAAAAAATGCAATATTTATTTATAAAATATCAAAATATTCTATATAAAAGAAAGTTCTATGCAATATGATTTAATTGAGGAATAGGCATTGCGATCTCAATTACAAAAGAAAAAAAATATTTCTCGGAATAAAATAAAGAAATACTTGAATGTACGTTAAATACAGCAAAACACTGTAACGAGAAATATTAATCGCTACATTGAGTGAATTAAGTTTAAATATAAAAAGAGAATTGAGACAGACCAATTCCTTATAAAGAATAAGGAAAAGAAATTTCAAATTCCCATTAAATGTCTAAAGAAAGACTGCGAAATGATAATCAATTATTAATGGGGAATAAAAAAATGAAATTGTGCAGCATGGCGTCCCTTGTGCGCGTTATTGTTGAAATAGCATTAAAAGAAATTTCATTATTACCTTATGGGGTAACCCGCAAAACAATGCTGCTCGCTAAAGAACCATGGCTGCCGCGTGAAAGTGAGAAATTCAATAAAAAACTAAACATCGAACGGCAGGGTAGGAGTAATTTTCAGAGCATTGGAATGATAATGATAAATGGAAGTTGAACGCCATGCTGCAGTCTAGGAAGGACGTAGAGGACCAGAAAGAGGGACGACTGGTCAAGCCAGAAGCTGGAAGTGGTCTGTCTGAAATAAAAAAAACAGTAACCACGGAAAGAACATCAACAATAGTGGGACACACATCCTCGTGATCACGAAAATTATTCGCGAGGGACAACTCGCTGCAGACAGTGATAATCACGTGGAGATTTTATAATTAACATTTATTAAAACAATATATACTTAACAATAAAACTGTCTGCAAAACAGTAAAAAAAACTTAAAGAAGAGAAAAAATAGAAACTTAAATTATATCTATTTTTACTTTAAAAATCTGAGTTTTCCCGAACAGGTTCCAAAACCACTTGATGGTACTGTGATCAGAAATAACCTCCATGGAACCCGGAGCATCAGCGAAAGAGGCGTCTACGTGAAAAAGGTTTAGCCTCGAAGACATGGAGGGCCCTTGATGAAAGGTGGACCCACACTTGCTGGAATGGGAAGAAGACGCCCAAAGATCGAACAGTGCATTCCGCTGGCACGACTGGTAGACACACCCGGACCAAAAGATGTCGTTCTCATCCGGATGGTAATTGAAGACCCCAGCAACCAATACAGGCAAGGACGAGCACAGGTAAAAGTCTAGGTCTTCAAAGAATGTCTGTTTCTCTGATGAAAAACACGGGGCGTACACATTAAGCAATCGGAATTTGAGACCAGGTAGCAGGAGGTCCAAAGAAATTCCCCTGCACTCGCAAAGACACAGTTCGACTCGACAATGGAGGGGTTGAAGTTGATAGAGGCAACCCCCTGCCCATGTAGTGAAGATGAGTTGATGAAGAACTGCTCAGATGGATATTGACTGCGAAGGCCAGGGAGGTTAGCAAGTTGTTGAAGAAGGAGGACATCTGGCCTGTACAGGGCAATAAATGATGACAAAACCGATTGCTTGAAGGACGAGCCAAGGGAACAAGCGTTTAGGGAAAAGACCTTCACTGTGAAGTTAAGCTGATGGAGGCTGACCTGTATCTGAAGGAGACTTGAGCCTCACGCACGAGGGAGGAGGCTCAGTTGTCTTCCTTCTAGGGGAACGAGCACGTTCAGAAGAGGAAGAGGGGCTGCGATGATGATGGTCAGCGCAGCTGTCTCTTTCAGAAGAAGAGGACACAGGAATCCCGTCCCTCTTGCTACGATGTCGTTGGGACTTCTTCTTGCGAGGGCTCTTGGGCGTCGCAAGATGGTCCCGCTGAGCAGACGCTGATGGCTTTGAGATCTCAGCAGGTGCAGGCGCACAGGCGATTCGCAGAGGCTGCGATGCTGATGAAAGCGCGGGTGGAGGAAGAGATGGAAATTCCTCCGCAGCAAACACCCACCTGGAGCATAACGAATCGTCTGCGATGACTTCAGCAGAGAGACCGTCTTCCAATGCCGGGGAGACACAAGGCGAAGGAGCAGGAGAGGCGGTCTTACGAACCAAACGAGGCCGAGAAGCGGGAGGTGGCATTTCCTTTCCTGGCGTCGTAGGAAGAGGCGACGATGGTGAGGTCGCCTTCGACTTCCTCGGTGTAGGACAATGCGTGGCTGGTCTGCTCTGCACAGTTGACTTAACCGTTGAAGTCATCTTTGCTAACTGCTGGGATGATATTCCTCGAGGTGGTGGTATTGGGGCTGTTGGCGGAGCACTTGAACTCTCCGGACACTGATGGTATTTGCCCACGATTTTTTTTACAGAAGTCACACTTCTTCAGGAGAGGACAGTCCTTCCGGACGTGGGAGGACTTCTTGCAGTACCAACAGCACTGCCTCTGGCCCTTGTAGAACACGAAGACACGTTCTCCATACATCACGAATGTCTTTTTGGAGAATCAGGAATGTCTTTTTGAAGGCGCATGTCCAACAAAATTACACCAATTTTCTGCATGGGGAGTCGGATTGCTCTGGATAGAACACTCGTAGCACCTCCCTGTAGTCGGACATGTAGTCCTTCATGTAAGATTCCGCCATCAGCGGCGAGGCACCCCGGACTTCGAAGGCGAGATATCCGAGGTCGGCGTGGAACAAGTGGATAGTAGTCTGGCCGACTTTGATGTGGTCAGCTTCAACTATCCACTCAGCAACATTCCGGTTTCCTGCAAAGCATTTTCGACTGTAGAGGAAAGCTTTTGCAGGACCGAAACAGCCGGAAACCCGGAAGAAAGAACAAGGGGTATGCCTGTTCGGGCATACAACCCCTTAATAAATGCGCCGACACCAAACGGTCCATCGGTGTTCATCATCACCATGCGTTCCATGGTGATGATGTGAAAGACCAAGTTTGAAAGGAAAAAAAGACCTACCACAGGAGACCATGGATAATCAGGGTGCCATGTCACGATGTCAGAATTTACACCCTGGAAGAATCAGCATAGGCGAAGGCTTCCCCAGTCCTGCGGGTCGAGCTTCTGGAGTGCCGAGACAAAGATCGCAAGATCTCGTATGTGGCAGAAAAAGTCTGGAGAACGAGCAATGATGGTCACTGGCAGAGAAGAAGGAAACGGCAACCTGTTCATCTTCAGAAAGAAGCGCAAGTGCAGGAACAGAAAGTGGCCCAGAAAGGTGGGGGGAGAAGAAAGGCACGGATAAAAGGTCTGATAAACCTAAGCCCCCACCATCGAAGGGGATAAACAGCAGCTCTGCACGGATGGGATGGCGAGCCGATGAATAACCCCAAACACAATCCGCCACTGCACTGCGCAATCGCCTCAAAAGCTGGCAGGAAGGTAACGTGAACAGGCATTTGGATGATAAAATAGACAGCACGTAGGACAGAACGATCCTTGCCTTGACAAACATCGAGGTGGAGAAACGAAACTGTTTACCAAGGCGAGAAATGCACTTAGGAATTACCTGCTGCCAGTGACGAGGGTCCATGTCCGGAAGAAAAAAAAGACATATCCCATCACTATAATATGCTCACACCATGTTATTGGGAAGGTTCGAAGATAGTCCAACTTCGAATAGCGATGCCTTTAGACTTGACGAGATTGATGGAACTTCCCGTCGAAGTACTAAAGAGATCGAAAGATTCCTTATAGATGCCCAGGGAATAAGCTTCATATGTAAAAAGCACCACATCGTCGTACGGATGTTAATTGAAGCGGCTGGGAGATCATAACCCCGGACATCTGGATGGCGATTAAGAAACTGCAGTAATGGCTCCAAATAGAAGATGTATAGGAGGGGGGAGATGGGACATCCCTGCCTGATGTCCTTAGCGAGTTCGAAGGACGAAGTGGAGCCATTAATCGCCACACATGATGTAGGTGAAGCATACAGTGCTAAGATAATCTTAGTAAATTTCCGAAGACGAAGATGGTGAAACACTCGGAAAAGGAACACGTGATTCACCTTGTCAAAGGCCAACTCCTGGTCAAGGCTTAACACGGCCAGAGTCTGAAGGCAGTTTATGGCAATCAGGTTGTGGGACATCCTGCGAGATGGAATGGAGCAGGATTGCCCCGGATCGAAGAACTCGTCGGCAAAACTTTTAAGGTGTTGTTGAAGCACACCAGTGAAGACCTTATAATCTGTATTAAGAAGAGTCATAGGCCTCCACTGGGTAACAAGTTCAGGGTCTGGCACTTTGGGGAACAAGATAATCCTCCCCTCAATGAAGTCCGGCGTAATGAA
This sequence comes from Rhysida immarginata, assembly GCA_023313115.1. NCBI lineage: Eukaryota > Metazoa > Arthropoda > Chilopoda > Scolopendromorpha > Scolopendridae > Rhysida > Rhysida immarginata. The sequence continues at coordinate 8,931 of JAHWFO010001520.1, forward strand.
GGAAGGGTCCTTGAGAATTGAGTTAAACACTTGCATCCGGAAAGGCCCAAGAAGTTTCCAGATCACACAAAAGAAGGAATACGGAATGCCATCTAATCCAGGACTGGACTGGTGACGGCCATCTGCTGACAGAAACTGCTTAACTTCGTCTTCGGAAAAGCGATGGGTAATAGACAGGTCAGCGTCTGCAGTGAAAGGTCTTGGAAAAAATGAAGAATAATGGGAGTGGAAGGCGGACAAGATTTCAGAGTCTGTTTCCACAGTCCCATCTTCCACGACCAAACGATGACATCTTTTCTTTTTGGCACAGAGCCTCTCCTTGGCGAACACAGGTGATGACATATGCCTGACGTCAACCGCCCAGGACAATTTGGTCCTGAGATCTGCGCCGGTGGCCTTGCGGATCATTAGAGCATTGATCTCGCTCTTCACCTGACAGATGTCATCAGCATCATCTCCACCTTTGGGATGGAACAGCGGAGGAGACGCAAAATATCTAGTAACAAGAGGAGATGACGCCGGCTTCGTCTAGCAGCAGCCAACCCAATCTTTCTAAAGAAACGACGAAGCTTGATTTTAAAAGCAAGCCACGAAGCAAGCGACGGAGGCAGGTTGTGAAGATGTCTTTCCACAAACCGAACGAACTTTCCCTTATATTCATCGATGTCATGCAGAGAAACGTTTAAGAACCAGTTGTTTGAAGCAGGGCCTGCAGTGGAAGCTAGGATTAGAGGGTTCTAAGACCACTGATGGCACTGTGGTCGGAAAACGAGCATGGAATGACTTCCAATGAACCCGGTACGGCAGCAAAAACATCGTCCACGAGAAAAAGATCCAGCCTTGATGATATCGTGGGCCCTTGATGGAAAGTGGACCCACACTGGCCGGGACGAGAAGAATGTGACCAAAGATCAAAAAGAGAGTTCTGCTGACAGCTGGTGAACATAACCGGACGAAAAGATGTCATTCCCATCCGGATGACAATTGAAGTCACCAGCAACCACCACAGGCAACGAAGAGCACAGGTAGCCCTCCAGGTCTTCGAAAAATAACCGTTTCACTGCTGGCGAACATGGGACGTACATGTTAAGCAATCGGAGCTTTACACCAGATACAAGGAGGTCTAAAGAGATCACCCTGCACTCGCAGTCAAAGACACAGTTTGGCGCCACGATGGAGAGGTTGAAGATGATGAAGGTAACCCTTGCCCATATGGTGAAGATGAGTTGATGAAGAACTGTGCAGATGGATATTGACTGCAAAGGCCAGGGAGGTTAGCAAGCTGTTGAGAAGCAGCAAGCTTCACCTCCTGAAGAAGGACATCTGGCCTGTACAGGGCAATAAAAGATGACAAAACCGATTGCTTGAAGGACGAGCCAAGGGATGGAGCGTTTAGGGAAAAGACCTTCACTGCGAAGTTAAGCTGACGGAGGCTGACCTGTATCTGAAGAAGATTTGAGCCTCACGCACGAGGGAAGGGTCTCAGTTGTCTTCCGTCTAGGGGAACGAGCACGTCCCGAAGAGGAAGAGGGGCTGCGATGATGATGGTCAGCGCAGCTGTCTCTTTCAGAAGAAGAGGACACAGGAATCCCGTCCCTCTTGCTACGATGTCGTCGGGGCTTCTTCTTGTGAGGGTTCTTGGCTGTTGCAAGATGGTCCCGCTGAGCAGACGCCATCAGCTTCTTTTGCTGATGGCTTTGAGGTCACAGTAGATGCAGAAATTCTCGCAGGTGCAGGCGCACAGGCGTTTGGCAGAGGCTGCGATGCCGATGAAAGCGCGGGTGGAGGATGAGATGAGAATTTCTCCGCAGCAAAAACCGACCCGGAGCATAACGAATCGTCTGCGATGACTTCAGCAGAGACCGTCTTTCAACGCAGAGGAGCACATGGCGAAGGAGCAGGAGAGGCGGTCTTACGAACCAAACGAGGCCGAGGAGCGGGAGGTGGCATCTCCTTTCCTGGCGTTGTAGGAAGAGACGATGATGGTGAGGTCGCCTTCGACTTCCTCGGTGAAGGATAAGGCATGGCTGTTCTGCTCTGCACAGGTGACTTGGCCGGTAAATTAATCTTTGCTGACTGCTGGGACGACATCCCTCGAGGCCGTGGTATTGGGGTTGCTGGTAGAGCACTTGACCTCTCCAGGCACTGATGGTATTTGCCCACGATTTATTTGCAGAAGTCGCACTTTTTCAGGAGAGGACAGTCCTTCCAGACGTGGGAGGCCCTCTTGCAGTTCCAGCAGCACTGCCTCTGGCCCTTGTAGAACACGAAGGCACTTTCTCCATGCATCACAAGGGAATCAGGAATGTCTTTTTGAAGGCGCATGTCCAACAAAATGTCACCATTTTTCTGCAGGGTGGAGTAGGAGTGCTCTGGGTAGAAGACTCGTAGTACCTCCCCATAGTCGGACATGTATGTAGTCCTTCATGTAAGATTTCGCCATCAGCGGCGAGGCACCCGGGACATGGACGGTGAGATATCCGGAGTCGGCGTGAGTGGTAAGTGGATAGTAGTCTGGCCGATTTTGATGTGGTCAGCTTCTACTATCTGCTCAGCAACATTCCGGTTCCTGCAAAGCATCCTCGACTCTGGAGGAAAGCTTTTGCAGGACCGAAACAGCAGGAAACCCGAAGGAAGAACAGGGGGGATGCCCGTTCGGGAATACAACCCCTTCATAAGTGCGCTGACATCAAACGGTCCATCGGCGATCATCATCACCGTGCGTTCCATGGTGATGATGTGAAAGTCCAAGTTTGAAAGGAAGAAAGAAAGACCTCCCCTAGGTCTCTGTCACAAGAACTGTAAGTATGGTTACAAAGTAGCAGAACAGAAGTGAGGACAATTTTCATGTAAAAGAATTTATACTTTTGGAGCAACAATCGGAAGGCACTCGGCTAGCACGTGGTGACAATGAGAAGTCACTTCCAACAGCATGAGTATGTAAATAGTAGAACATCTATAAAATTTTCCTCAACAAAGAAAGATTAAAATTATCTTGTTAGCCACGTAAAAAAAATTACAAAGTTGTCAACATTACAGAAAACCAATTGTCTAATGATCAAAATATCAAACAAATATTTATGATCAAAAGAGGGATCCAAAAGTATTTACTATATCTATATCTATAACTATATCTATGTAGTTAGCTAACCAAAAGAGAGTATATAAAAAAACTAATCAATGTATGTTTATCCATATTCTACTCAAAGTTAAACAAATGTACAAAGTTCCAAATGTAAAACATTAAGTTAAGAATCCAGTTTTATTACAAAAAGGTTTAGGAGTAATGAAAATCTACTCAACCAAACTAAACACAATGCCATGAAAAATTATTCAAAATTGGGGAAAACATTTAGGACTAGCAGAAAACGGCGTTGCTCGGGATAATTACACGGTAGTTAAACAGAACAATCTCAAGAAGTTAAATAAACTGATGTGTTTAATATAAATAAACTGTAATAGGTTATGCACTGCTAAAGCGTGCTAAACTCACAAAAACACACACATAAACACACACACATACACACACACACACACACACACACACACACACCCACACTCTTTTCCGAATCATCTGAACGCTTATTAGGGAGCTGAAGGAAGACACGTGTATCTCCTTTGCCTCATCGAGAGAGACTGCCCAATCTATATCGTCTATTATATCCATTTCCTGTTCATTGTTACTAATTCTTGGAAACGAATGTTCTATCATTGCATCATCATTTTATGTGCATTGTTATAATTCTTTGAAAAGAACTTACTATCATTGCATCATCATTTTGTGCTCATTGTTATTGATGAATTGCGTGTTGATACCATTGTTGATACTTATTGTTGCACAAACTTTTCCTTGCATTGTTGGTCATGAGATATATATTGTTGGTCCGTGCAGAGTGTTTGTGCTTTGCGTGTTTATACCATTGTTGATACCTATTGTTGCACAAATTTTTCCTTGCATTTTTGGTCATGAGATATATATTGTTGTTCCGTGCAGAGTGTTTGTGCATTACGTGTTTATACCATTGTTGATACCTATTGTTGCACAAACTTTGCCTTGCATTGTTGGTCATGAGATATTTCTCATTAATATGCCCTGCCATAACAATGAATATCGATTTTTTATCAGTAATTTTTATTTTTCCGAAATCTGAGGTAGAGAGTGACCTTCCTCATGCTTTGATAGTCAAGTATGCAAAATTTCATCAAGATCGGCATAAAACTGTAGATTTGCATAAGAAACAAACAAACCCACAAACAAACAGACCCACAAACATCCTTCTTTATATATATAGAAAGACAAAACCCCATTAAAATAATTCCAAAAAAATAATTAGGAAATTAATTAATTAAGATATGAAGATTAAAACATATGACACACCCGGGCTAAACTATAATAATAAAATGAATTGATCAATGAAAGATCATTAGAATTATGAATATTATGTCAAAGTTGGGGCAAAACAAGAAAATTAATAAGTTGATATGTCGGCCGATCAAAGGAAATTCATGGCAAAGAGTCTTTTGAGATGTCAATTAAGTAATGTGATGTGGAAAATATTCAAACACCACAATGAGAGCCTGTCGACGATTACACTGGGGAACAATGATTTTGGTGCCTAACAATTTTGACTTATTCCTAGGTATATGTGGGTCACTGATTCCAAAAATGCGTTCAGTTTTGCCCCACCAGCTCTAGTGTTGTAGCTTATTTACATTATATGTCAAACTAACCATACCTCCTGGCCCGCATACAATTATACTTAAAAACAGAAAACATTTGCATATATCAAGCACTTTCTTTTTTATTTAGCAATCGTATCAATGTAATCATCTTTATTTATTCATAAGTCGCATTTGGTTTATTAAGTTTCTTCCATTAGGTCACTGAATCCTCGTTTCTGTGATTTCCTCCGATGCACTGATCTTGGACATTCACGCTGGATGCTCCAACAGTAGTCCGCCATCATATGTATATCCCATCGTCCACGATACCGTTCTTCCATTGAACTTATTTCCTGGTGAAAACGTTCACCCTGTTCCTCGCAGCTTCCTCAGTATCATTCATCGAGTCTTGAAATTTCTGGTCATTTATGAGTTTGCGGATTTGTGGTCCTGCTTTTATTTTCTCCATACTCAATGCAGGAAATTTTGTACATATATAGCCAAAACATGTTCCATCTCTATTCAAAGCCTTGATTAACTGCTTCATTAATCCAAGTTTAATATGCAGTGGTGGCAATATGATGTTGTTTCTGTCAACCAAAGGTTCTGTGATTATGTTTTTTTCTCCAACGATCATGCTTTCTCTAAGAGGCCACTGTCTTCTCACCCAATGTTGATCTTTAGCTCTAGAGTCCCATAGACATATAAAGCATGGGTATTTGGTGAACCCCCCTTGTTGTCCTAGAAGAAAATTCACCATCTTGAGATCGACACAGATAGCCCATTGATGGTTGCGATATGAGATCTTCTCGAGGACTCTGGCTATTGTAGCTTGATTTTCACGCATAGCAATTGAGTGACCAATTGGAATTGACTTGTATTTGTTCCCATTATGCAAAAGAACACATTTTAGGCTGCGTTTGGAGCTATCTATAAATAACCGCCATTCATTTGGTGTGTATTTTCTTATACCTAGTTTGATTAACAGTCGTTCAACATTGGTGCAAAAAACAAATTGTTTTTCTTCTGTGAAGAATGGCAGGAAGCACGTTTCCCTTTTGAGATAGAATGTGACTTTTGCTCCTGGTAACACAGTGTTTCTCTGCCAGCCTGGAAGCTAACAATTCCGACGACTTCTTTGGAAGACTTAGATCTCTAATGAGGTCGTTCAATTCCATTTGATTAAAGCCGTTTTCAACTGATAAAGATCCTTCAAAATCACTGTCAATTTGCTCAGCATAGATTTCGGCTGATTCGTCCTCTTCTTCTGATAACTCTGGAAAACTGGTAAATATAGGAACAGGTATCTCCTCTGAATGTGGAACGGGGCGTCTTGCGGAGGGTATATCGGGATATATCCACCTTTTCCGGTTTTTGCAATTGATGCCCTTTACATTCACTGAACAAAAGTAACAGTCATCACTGTGGTTTATTTGTTCTCGCCATACCACTGGTATCCCAAATTTGAAGCACTTCCGTTTTCCATTTGTCCACTGTCGCAAATGCTCTGTGCACGTTTTACATACAATGTGAGGTGCCCATGCCTTATCTTGGTCTCCCAGTTTTACCTTGAAATATGCCAAATAAGCTTGTTTTATAAAGTCAGTTATGGGTTTTCTTTGTTGAATGAATGTGTACTCCCCACAGATGAAACAAAATACATCAGGATTATTTAAACATTTTCTTTTTGACAAAGCCATGTTGCACTGAGTTATAACAAGTAGTAACCATTGTTATGACTGCGGATTTTGAGGATAACGCTATTGTGGCATTCATGTGAAACTAGGGCATAAGGCAGTGCACCGAGTGTGTCAAATAGATGCGAAACTGATGACGGTTTGCAAATGGCGTGAACAGGCCTTGTGTATATAGGGAGCTATGACTATACATATGCAGAAACAATGGATCTTGGATGTATTATGCATACAATCAATAATATGTAACCACATATCGATGCAAAATTTATGATACTGATGGTTATAGCTCAGAATTCGGATTTCTTCGCCTTCAGCGAAATGCTCCAAACAGATTTCACACGTCTCGTCTTTATTCCCGTCTTGGAAGTAATAAACGATGGTGTTCTTGAACTTATCCGGAGTATTTGGAGGATCCGGAGGAACAACAAACCCGGGCCGGGATGAAGAAACTTAATCAATATTATGTATTACGCAAACAATCAATTTACAAATGGCGGGATACAAACAAAGTAGCAATAAGAGCAAATTATAATGATTTCAACAATTCTCATAAACTAGAGCTGCTAGAACAAAATGAATGGCATTTTCGGAATCAGCAACCTCAAAATACCCAGAGTTAATTCAAAAATTTCAGGCACCACGAAAAAAATTTTTTTTGTTCCCCAGTGTTATTGGTACTTTTTGGTCGAAAAAGAGACTCAGGTTCACTTTTCCGGCCTTTAAGGGAGAGTGAGCTTTTTTTTTTTGGACATGAGGAGCCGGGATGGCGCAACTGCAGGCACATCTGTTTGAATTGTCATCCGTTTAGATACAACGACACTACAGTAAAAGTCTCCTTTTCTTTTGGGCATACCATATAGTAGCGTAAAACATAAAGCCTTTAAACGTAAGATTGACGCTTTCTTGTTTCAACATTAGCATAGCAAATTGCTTGTACGGTTAATTTATTCAATCTGTTCTCGTAAAAAAATTTTACGATGGATACTGAGAGATAAAAAAGCGCAGTGTTTCCAAATTGCTGATCAATCATCGATTGAAACAATTTTTGATTATTAAGGCGTTGTAATAATAACAATAAATGTGCTGAAGTAAATCTATACCCCTATATAAGGGTGATTCTGAAGTATTCTATATAAGGGTGATTCTGAAGTCTGTACCCCTTCCCTTCTCTTGAACACAAATGCAGTTATTCAATTTCCAATAAAGAAAGTGAATAGGAAGTTGAGGGTGCTCTTTCTCAGGACCCCTCAGTGGACACTATCTTGATGTGGTGGAGGGGCTCAGTGCCTGAGGAATGCTAAGGGCTATGCTGGATTAGGCACCCTTGCCGGATAGGCCTTAGCAGAGAGGCCGGAAGAAAAGTGTCCAGTCGGTTGTGGACCTTCCCAAAGAAACCGGTGCTCGCAGTAGAGGCATGTTTTCGACATGGCCTCCATTGCGACCAGTACGTCCGCCTGCGTGTTTGCCGTGCATAACGGCCCTACTTCTGGGGAAAAAGGGATCAAAAGGCTGTTAGCACCAAAGAAGACCACCAGGTGGCATTGAATGAGACCAGTAGTCCATTTTTACTATATATAGCTGATTCAGTGACCCATGGTTCTTCACCCCCCCCCCCCCGGCTGAAGACCACCATACAGCACTCGTTAATCCAGGTCCACCCAGAGACCCAACTCGTATAATGGCCATACAGGCTTTGGATGGACGTATTGGATTACCATGAATAATAATAAAAAAAGGCAATCTTGGAATTCAGAATAATTTCTAAAAGTATTTTTTAATGTCTAAAAACATCTGTTTTTGTCATTACAAATTAGATAAAACATCTAATCTATACATTAATACGTGAACATCGAAATTGGAGAACATTTTTGAGGTACTTATTATATAAGGAGGGGAATAAAACTTATTTCATTCCAAAGGTACTGCGCCATAGAAGCGCAGAAAAAAAGAAACAAGTCTCTGCGACCACAAATTAGCCGAGATATTAATTAAAAACCAATACCGATAGGATGCTAACAGATACCGAGAGATGGCGATCTATGTCCATCAGTGAAAATGAAACGAAGGCCTAAACAGAAGGCCTGATCACTGAAACGTTATACATTGTTACATCATCATCAATCGACCATTGTTAATCGTATTTCTACCAATAATAAACCCTAAATTTGGTCGACTTATGATGATGTAACAATGTATGACGTTTTTTAGGTGGCGTTGATTCAATTCAATTCGCGCGAGATTCGTCGATTTAATTGCATTATTTATATTTCGAAAAGAAGAAAGTTTCCAATTTCAATATTTAATGTTTGTTATGCCTCGAAGAAGAACGCTAACGGATCGGATTTAAAACCAGAATAGATAGCGCAATAGAAAATAATGTCGCATAGGTCGAAATCGATGTTGATAATTTTATTGTTGTTTTAAAAGATGTATTTAAATGCGCATTAAATGTAAATTCCAATGTTTTTTGATAGTTATGATTGTGGTTTGATGATTTTACACTGCAGAATTTGTAATGCAAAACATTTCGCATCTGAAGTTACTTTACGGGATACAACGGCATTCACTTCGTATTACCATAAGGATAAAGTTTATTTGCCCCCATTAACACAAAATTTACTTTTAATGCACTGTATCAGGGATTCACTTCAAATGATCAAACCTTAAAAGAGAAATCAAAGAATTATTTCAATAACATTCGTAGCTACAGTTCATCGTTTGCTATGGTCAGTTCTGAAGCTAAAATTTCAGATACAGTTTTGCGTGGGTTGTATCATTTTAAGATACACAATATTTTTTATCATAGAGCAGAGCCAATGACTTCTAAGTATGGCAGTTCACCATGTTATGCGCAGTTATATTTTCATGATATTCATACTGCTGTTAACTATAGACTGCTTGAAAAATCAAATCAATCGCACAATAACAATTTAATGCGTGGAATTTCTATTGAATTGGAGTGCGTTAATCGTTTTGTGCGTTCTTTTACTGCAATGAAACATTATTGTGTAAGAGCTGAAAATACAAATAGAGAAATTTGTATGCTTATTACAGTTAACCAAAATTTAGACCTTCGACGTTACAGTGATGCAATTAAAACTGATGATGCCGTTATTTTTAGCACCGTTGATGGCGAGCCACCATTCGAACAAAATATGGTTTCTTTAAAAAAAAAACAAACAATGGTACAGTCAAAAACATGTCAGTTTCTAATTCATCATTGGATCCATTAGCGTATTCGTTATTATTACCCAATGGAGATACTGGGTGGCATGTTAATTTGTTTCATAACACACCAAATACATCCACTGCGAGACAGCCCAGAAATAAAGTTACTATGTTGCAATATGCGTGCTATCGGCTGGCAATTAGAGATGAATTTAGCCTTTTACATCATTCACAGAAATTGTTTTTGCAGTGGATTGTTGATATGTACTTACGGATTGAAGGTACAAGACTTCATTTCATAAGACAAAATCAGTCTCCTTGAAACCTCCCTTGGAGCTAACCAGGGGGGAGGGTCACTCATAAAAAAAATTCACACACGTGCATGGATAAATTTATAAGTCCACACTGAACAGTCATTCCCCTCAATATATCCATTCCCAAGATGCCGTCATATGGGCGTTCAGCAAAAGAATGCACCAAAAACATCCTTGTACCCACATGACGGCCCTGCACTGCCACATCCAACAACCCACCTTTTCTAAGGTCAGAAGTATATAATAACTTAACTGATCATTTAGAATTAAACCCGAATGATAATGTAAGTATTGGAAGAAGAAGCTTTAGCTAATGGAACAAGAATGCGTGTTAAATGTTTACGTAATAATGCTAAGTATTGCGAAGTTTTAACTGCAACCGCACGAAATAAGCGAATTTTGATTCCGCGTATAAATTTAACTTATTCCAGTACTATATTACCGTTTGAGTTTCAAAGAAAACAATTCCCAATTATTCCTGCATTTACAACTACAATTAATAAGTCACAGGGACAAACATTCGAAAAAGTTGGAATTTTATTAAGGCAACCAGTTTTTACGCATGGTCAGTTATATGTCGCATCAAGTAGAGTTCGATCTTTCGATAGTTTGGCATTTTATATTTCTGAACATAGCGAACAAAGTCATTTAGCGAATGACGAAAGAGTATTTACGAAAAATATAGATTATACAGAAGTTTTGAATCGTTAAGTCCACTTCATAACTATTCATTTCGTTCAAATGGAATTATCATATATCTTTATTTGTTGTATTATTCTAGCGTTTTATAGTTGATTTGTTTTTCAAGGAATTTTATATGTTTAATAATTTTTTGTCATTAATTCCCTCATGCTTCCTCTTTGCCATTTCCCGCTTTTTTCCTTTTAGCGTCGAGTTAAGAATTAAGAATTTGCATACAAATAAATTCCAATTAATTATGTGGAAAAACAAACTGAATTTCATTATCTTGCAGACATAATTGGTCGAATTTCGACCACAGGCGATACTAGTATTTAATTAATAATAAATATTTTTTTTAAATTATAAAAAAATGTAATTATTCAACTATACATAAAGGAGAGCATGCGAGTTCGTCACGGAAAGAGTTTTGCATTGTTGTTGCATGTTTAAGCATTGTTGGCCTCACTTAAAGCACATGTCGGAACTGAAAAGTCACCTGACCATTGTTGTCTGAGCAATAATTTTTATCATAGATCTTGCCTAGAGGAATCTGGATACTGGATTTTTTGCCTTTACGTACAGTAGCTACCAAAAAAATTTGCACTTACCGCTTCGTGATAAATGGAGCGTGTTTAATTTTTGCGCCGCCAGGGGCGCAAATTTTGGAATTGCCCACTTGCCAAAGGTAGAGTCCGCAGAATTCCGGCTTTTAGTGACAACTCGCCGTTGAATCATGGGAATAAGTTTATTTGAAATAATTCTTTATTTTTTTTCTATAATGACTATCCTTTTAACCGAAATATTGAAAATAAAAGTGAAGTATAAAAAATAAATAAAAATAAACCTAATAAATTTTCATTTTAATATGTAATTTAAGATGTCATCACGTGACGATCGCCTTGGAACTTTTATGATGTCATCTCTCATCATATTTACTGCTTATGTGACATAATCTCTGACATCACAATAAAGGAGAATAAAGACGAGGCTTCCGAGATTATTAAGGCTGACCCATACAATGAAAAAAGTGACGACAATAAAGATGGCGAAAAGAGGGAAAATTACCAGGATAACCATTGCCATCTATTGTCATAAAACCAAAATAGCCGTCATCTTCTAAACAAATCACAAGCATATTAATTTGAATTCTAAAAATTATTTTATATAAACGAAATAAACATGCTTAATTCTCGTTCGAGCAAAATTTAAATGGGTTTAGTCAAAGCTTCGTGTAAAAATCTGGGAGGTAATGCTTATTTCGGTTTTATCACCCCCAGATGGCAATGGTACCCGGGTAATGCCTCTTTCATTATCGCCCGTTTAACAATGGTTTTTTCATGATATGGGTTAGCCTGTATAATCTCCGAAGTCTTGATAAAGACGTGGAAGCTGCAATTCTGCCTGCTTCATGGTTTTTATGTGTAATCCTTGTCTGGAGGGTAAATATTCGTGTATTTTTTTTAAATAATTGAAACGAAGAAATCCTCCTCTGGAGGATAAATATTCGTGGGCTTTTTAAAAAAATTGAAACGAAACTAATTGAAAATATATTTTTGTGTTCAGAAGCGGCTCCAGCCCCCCGAAACCTCAACAACTGCCGCTATCCTTCGTGGCATTGATCTTATAAGGTGCTGTGTTAACAAATCCCATGTTCGTAATCTTTCCCACGTGCTCAAGATGACATCCCACAGTTCATCTGCATTTTTGGGTAGAACAGTCTTTTTTCTTAAGTGTCTTTTTAGAATGGCCCACACATTTTCAATTGGATTTAAATCGCATCCCCTCGGAGGCCACTCCAAGACTGGGATATGGCTCATGTTTTCCTCCATCCACTGTTTTGTGTGTCTTGACATATGGATGGGACTGCGATCTTGTTGAAATATCCACATTCCTTCAGGGAACTTTTCGTCTGCATTTGGTAGTAAATATTTCGCCAAAATTTCTGTATATTGTAAAGAATTGAGTGTGCCCTCAACTCTGCAAATTTGGTCCAGTCCTCGAGATGAGATGGATGCCCATACTGAGACGGAAAATCTGCCGCTTGTTCTCTGGAATATGTAAAAGTAATGTTTTGAGTTAGAATAGAGTTGGGTTAGAGTTGTTTTGGATGTTTTGGGTTAATGATTTATTTTATACCTTTACAGCAATATAAGCATCATCATATCGTGAATTCGGAGGCCTTCTTACATAAATTTTGTCATCAAAACATATTTCAATGCAGCTCTCATCACTGAAAACCACAAAATTCCAATCCTCAATGCCCCACAGCAAATAGTCTTGGCAAAATTCCATCCTTATTTTGCGATGTGTGACCGTCAACAATTCTTTTCTAGCGGCCCTTCTGCAACGCAAGCCGTTGTTGCATAAGAGTCGGCTAACTGTTTGTAGGGAAGCATCCACTCCAGAAGCTGCACGGATTCTCCGAGTGTTGCGAAGGGATTATTGATTGAATGCATGATAACTTTTTCCTCGTCATCATTAGACATGCATTTTGGTCGACCGCTTCCTTTTTTACGTTTTGTGGTCTGGTTAAATTGCCATTTTTTCCATGTATATAGAACTGTTCTTACCGAACATCCCACCTCATGTGCAATTTGTTTTACTGGGCACTAGAAAATTTGATATATTTAATTTAGATATATTTATTTATTTGTTTAGTCATTTATTTATTTATTAATTGCTTAAAAGTGTTAATGTGAAATTCGTAAACATTTAGGGTTAATAAAAATTATATTTTTGTCATTTTTCATTAAAAAAAAAATCAAATTGATCATTATGCCTCACATTGTGCTCTTTCTTTCCAACTATCCGACCTTTATCAAATTGCGTTAAGTGGCGTGGCATATCATATATAGTCGTTCGCACCTGATTACTGGTTGATTGAAAATATTTATTAACCTTTTTGCTGCGTAAAGCGAATATATCCACACAAAATTACATTATCTCTAACTGCGGAGATCTGATTCATCTCACTGGGTTTAACAAACTTCTTGTTAAGTTGCTAAAAGTGGATAATTCCATTTTCTCAAGAATGAAAATAAACTTTAATTATGCAAAGAAAAGGTTAAATTTCCCTCTTTAAATTTCAACTTTTTATTCTCGTAAATAAATCTGTTATCGTGGCACAGATTTGGTGGCATCATGCAAACAGATGGATTTTGTGACGTCTTGCAAAAATAAATTTATGAACAAAATTAGGATATTTAAAATTTAAAGTAAAATGATTTATTAAAAAAGTAAATGACCCATGTTTGGCATTAATGCATTTTATTCTACTGTATTTACTCAGTTATCTCAAATACAAAATTCATATTTAAAATGCGTCACGAAAACCGATGGGATTTCAACAATGCCGAGGCCAACGAGAGACAGGCCAGGGCACTCAAAAAAAAACAAAATCATCGGGGTCCGGACAACAATTCATCCTTCATTGTCTCCATCTTGGATTTTAACAATCGGTATTTTTTGTTTGTTGGAAACAATGAAGGATGGATTGTTGCCCGGACCCCGATGATCATGCTGCTTATGAGTGCCCTGGCCTGTCTCTGTAACAATGCCAAGTGACGTAGTGTCATGGCTTTGTATAGATGGCGTCGGCTTCGCCTATTACATCTTAGATAAATACATGTAGTTTCAAATTAAAGACTAAAAATTATTGTTTTTCTAAATTTATTTTTTATACTTCACTTTTATTTTCTTTATTTCGGTTAAAAGGATAGTTATTATAGAAACAAAACAAAGAATTATTTCAAATAAACTTATTCCCATGATTCAATGGCGAGTTGTCACTAAAAGCCGGAATTCTGCGGACTCTACCTTTGGCAAGTGGGCAATTCCAAAAGTTGCGCCCCTGGCGGCGCAAAAATTAAACACGCTCCATTTATCACGATGCGGTAAGTGCAAATTTTTTTGGTAGCTACTGTACCTAAATAACACATAGATATGTTACCCTCTCTGAATCCCACCCCCGTAATTCCGACCCCCATATACCAATCTAAACCAAACTAAATAGTGCAGATGGACATGCCCATAGTAAGCTACATTCAGAATTTCAACCTTCTACCTCAAAAAAAAATGTAGAAATTATAAAGGGGACGGACTGACATTATAAAACCAATAAGTAGCTCCATTCTTATTCTACTTACGAGGGTCAGTCAAATGAAAATCGGAAATATTTTTTTACAGCTCCTTTATTACAGACAGAGTTGTACACTAATTTTCAATATTGTCCCCATCCTTTAGATGCATTTCCACCACCGAGTCGGGAAGGCATGGATACCTCGGGAAAAAAAATCTTCATATAATGGAGATCTTGCTGATAGGAATCTGCATACCGAATTTCACTCCTTTATATATGCATAAATATATATAAATATACCCAGACCTTTTGGTCCCCTCTAATTTTCACCCCAAAAACTCCGACCTTAGTGGGCTAATCAAAACCAAACTAAATAGTGAAGGTGCTCATGCCCATAGTAAGCTACATTCCGAATTTCAACCTTCTAAATCAAAAAATGTAGAAATGATGAAGGGTGATTCAAATCGTGTGTAAAATAAAACCAATAAGTAGCTCAATTTTTCCGCTACTTAATAATAAGCTTATAGATTATGAGCACTTGAACAATCTTGCGTCGACAAAGCAATTTCACGTGCGCGCGCCGATGTCAATAATGATTAAAAGATGAACAGAAAGTAACAATACCTTCCTTATCGACAAATCGATTGTTATATGACATGCCAGTATCTTTGAATTCTTTACACTCACTGTTTTAGCACGTGAATTCGAATTGAAGGGGTCCACGAAAAATTCTGAGTTGATACGGTCGAGCTAAGACTTTGATGGTCATATTTCTCAAAACAGAATTTGGAAAAGTTAATCCGTTTTTAAGTTATCGTGCGGACGGCCGGACGGATAAACGTACAGACGAAGGACGCATTCTTATAA
This sequence comes from Rhysida immarginata, assembly GCA_023313115.1. Taxonomy (NCBI): domain Eukaryota; kingdom Metazoa; phylum Arthropoda; class Chilopoda; order Scolopendromorpha; family Scolopendridae; genus Rhysida; species Rhysida immarginata. The sequence goes on from JAHWFO010001520.1 coordinate 24,398, forward strand.
GTAGCTTTTATGCTAAAGCTCCTAATAAAATAGATAACGTGATGCTATTGTTTTTGAATAACAAAAACAATTAACACCACGAAAGTGTAAATCCACCGATGTGGGTGCATTTCGGTGAAAATCAGGAAAGTTTGGCAAAAAGTGTGCACGAAAGTGTAAATCCACCAATAGAATCATCACCAAATTAGTAAAATTTCTAGATATTTTAATGTACATCATAAAATTTCTTAAAATAAAAGAAATAAAAAACTCTTTCACCACAACAAAAATTAAGGAAAAATACAACCTGAACCTGGAAGCGCTTTTCGACAGCAAGGCTATCATGATTCAGCAGAGACCAAGGAGAACAGAAATCTGGAATCTATGAAGCCCACTGTTCCCATTGCCCAATGGTTTACAAAGGTCAAACGAAACGCAGTTTATGAACCAGGTTTAACGAACACATAGACCACAGAAGATTCGGGAGAAGTAACCTTTCCGCCATAGCAAAACACTCCATCGAGACTGGACATGATTTTTCTATCGATAATTTAAAATTGTTACATTCAATAAATAAAAAACACCTGCTGGACGCTTTTAAAAGTATGGCCATACAAAAAACCAATTATAATTTACTACTAAATTCAGACTTAGGTCCCATTGGCGACTCAGCATTAATCCAATAGTGGACCCAACTGCCCAATCATTAATTTGTCCCCTGTTGGTGTAATTTCTCTGATTGGCCTAAAACCGTGGTCTTTTCGCTATATACATTCAGTTTTTCCGCTTTCAAATCCTATGCTGCTGCTGTGTCTACGCCGGAAGATAAAGGCCTCAACATCAACGACCTACCAGGTATGTATAAGCACCTAGGACGTATCTTTCATCTGTTTTCTAATCTAGGCAAAAGTTACCCACAGTTGAGTGGGCTCCTTACGACCAACTAATTTCAGTATGGCTGCACAACGTTATACTGTAATCAACAAAGGTGAACTTCGGTGCGTGATATGGAACGCTAGGGGCATTCCCCGAAAGCGTATCGAGTTTAACAATTTTCTGTTAAAGCAAGAAATCGACGTTGCTTTCCTCTGTGAAACTCATCTCAAACCAAGCCAAGACTTCAAGCTACCTGGCTATTGTGTGTACCGTAAGGATCGAATGGCTTCAAATGCTGCAAGATGTGCTTCTGGGGGCGCTGCGATCATCATTAAGAGGGGAATTCAACACCAAGAATTAGTCTCCAAGTCTTATGCAGGTATGGAATCGGCCTCCATCAATATCAATGACGTCTCCTGTGGTGAAGTGAAGTTCGTGGTGCTCTACAATTCACCTAAACATTATCTTGACATTAGTGAGCTTGATGAACTCTTCAGTGGTGACACTCCAGTCGTCCTAGCTGGTGACCTAAATGCCAAACACCCAAGCTGGAACTTCAGAACGCAGAATTACAATGGCATGATTCTTACAATGGCATGATTCTCTATAGGTACATACAAGGTAGAGATGATATCATCGCTGCTGGACCTGTGGAGGACACCTACTACTGCGACCACTCCCCTAGTAGTGACGTTTTGGACATCTCGCTCTTGAAGGGTTTCTTCAAACCGTACAATATCTTCACGATTGATGACCTTTCTTCTGACCACAAGCCTGTGGCGTTGAACTTTGACAATGTCGACATAAATTTCCGAGAGGAAATGATACATCATCAAGACTGGAAGCTCTACAAAGACATTCTTAAGGAATATGGCTGCCATCCCGACGTTGCTTACTGTACAGAGGACATCAATCAACGTGTTGAAGACATCACCAGATGTATTAATAGTGCCATAGAAGCTAGTAAGTATCCATCAGAGAATAAACGTTCTCATCGAATCCAACTCACTCCTGGAATCCATCGCTGAAAGAAACAGGACCGGTATACTATGGCAACGCTATCGTAAACCTTGGCTCAAAACCAAGTATAACAGGCTAGTGCGAAGAGTCCAAGAGGATATAAAAGAGCTTCACGATGCTAGATGGAATGAAAAACTCAAAAGCTTGTCGGCTCGCGACAATTCCATTTGGAGTATGGTCAGAGCTTTACAGAAGAGGAAGAATGATACGCTTCCTCCACTTCGTACTCCACAAGGTAACTATGTGCAAACTGATCAGGACAAGGCCCAAGTCATTGCAGATTCACTGGAAATGCAGTTTGTTACTCCTACCAACAATAAGCCCGAGAGCCAAATCATGTCTCAGCGTGTGGAAGAAGGTATTGCCAACTTTGATGAAGTCCCGCAGCATTTAACAAAGTACAACATCAAGGCTGGAGAGATCGCCAACATCATAAGTAAACTGAAAAAGGAGAACGCTCCAGGAAAAGACAAGGTGAGTAATAACGCCCTTATGAATCTTCCAAAGAACTTTATTGACTTTCTCACCAATATCATTAGCGACTGCTCGAAGTTTTCTTACTTCCCCAGCTTGACGGCTTGGAAGAAATCTATTGTGTTGAGTATCCCCAAGCAGGGGCAAAATCCTGCAATTCCCGCGAGCTACCGACCTATTAGCTTGCTACCGTCGATGTCCAAGGTGTTGGAGAGAACGATCCTCGTCAGATTCCAAGATCACTGTCTAGCAAATGACCTTTTTCGGGAAGAGCAGTTTGGCTTTCGTGCTGCCCACTCTTGTCCGATGCAGATATGGAGGCTCGTTGAAGACCTGAGCACCCCCCTGAACCTATCCAGGTACTGTGGGGTGGTATTTCTCGATGTCAGTAAAGCTTTTGACCAAGTGTGGCATGAGGGCCTTGTCTACAAAATGATCAGAGACGGGTTCCCTGCCGATTTGATCTTGATGGTGAAATCCTTTCTTGACGGCA
>JAHWFO010001544.1:0-22569 GCA_023313115.1 Rhysida immarginata
ACACAAAACGTTGAGATAGTCCTTGGCAGTGATGTGGTCTTGCAGGGCAACGATAGGGCCGAGAGAATACCACGATATTGCTGCCCAAACCATGACTGAACCTCCACCATGTTTTACTGTTGGCTGCAAACAATCTTGATCATAAGCTTGCTTTGGTGTTCTCCAGACGTAAACTCGGCCAGCAGTTGGAAATAGTGTGAACGAAGACTCATCCGACCATATGACCTTTTTCCATTGCTCTAAAGACCAGGTGTCACGAGTATTAATATGCTAGGATAGGCTTTTGTCACACAGCAGAGAGGCTAGCATCAATCGTTATCAGAGAAGGGAAAGGATTGAGATACGGATTACGATCTAATAATTTTAATAAATTCATTAGAAAGTGATAATGATACATTTAAATTCATCTAATAACAAGTAGTCCTTGCAGACTAAACATAGGTAGGCTTCAGACCCGTCCTGGGCCACTGGTATAATTGACTCGAGGTCGTTGCCCTGAGCGGTGCAAACTCGTGATCGAACCTGGCTGGGGCGAGTCGCTAAAGCTGGGAATGAAGTATTCTGACGTAGCTAAACTCGAGCACGTCGACCCAATCGGGTTTGGGAGCTCAAACGTGGGGACTGAAACGATCAAGAAGAAAACGACATTACAATCACATCTAAACAAATCATTCCTACATAACATTGAACTGGCTCCTCTCCTGGCTTCGTCATGGAGCTTAAAAGGATTATTTAGCTTAATGCCGGAATTTAATGATGCACTTAATGTCTAACTTAACCTCTAGCGAACACTTACAAGACCGGAGGACCGATGAAGCCAAGCGCAACACGCGGCGTGAGTACTCAGCGCGGTCGCGACTTGCACCAACGGGGTTGGAGGTCAGTCCTAATCCTTCCCTGTCTGGCCTAGAGGTTGTCGTCTCAGAAAATGATAAGAGTGACTTTGGCTCATGGCTTGGCTGCCCACTCTGGGAGAATCCCTCGGTTTGTGTCTGAATGCCGTTCGCTGCTATCGCCTGGGCACTCAGCTCCTCCTGGGCTGGCGGGACGCGTGGCTAGGTAATCGGGCTAACGCTGTCGTCGATCAAATCCTCGTTGCCACTCAATACGTCTCGCTGTTCGTCCGGGCTAGTCTTTGGATTGCGTTCTGCATTAGCTTTTGAAGAATCACTCAAAGTACAGTCAATTATAGTTCGAGAATCTTGCTTAGTGCTCTTACTTGCCTGCCGAGCAGTCGGAACGACCATGGAATCCCTGGAAGCCCCACTGGGCGTTGGGTTCCTTTGATGCCGTATATGTGGCCGAGGCTTACGGGCGCCGAGATCCTTTTGAGGAGTCCTCGGTCGTACCGAAGGGGCGTGAGTACGATCGGGCGGAAATCTCTCGGCTCATGTCGGCTTCTTTCTCGGGAGTCGCGTCGTCTCTTTCGGCTTTCTCCGACGCGGGCTTCTAGATTGATGAGCTTCAGAACGGTTATTCTTAAAGCTGCTTAATAAGGAAGGTGGCTTACATGAATCCTGGGGCCTATGTTCGAACTGGATGTTCGCACCTTTCCTCTGGAGACCTGGCCGTCTATCATGTTGCCTTCCTTTCCATCGTGAGCCTTGAAACTGTTCCGTCCATGGAGCTGTTGGAGCTGAAGCTGATGATGTAGCCTCAGCGAACGCCTAATCAGGAGGTCTTAAAATCTAGGCGTCCAAGGCGCACATGCTGTAAGTGGCAGGCAGTCCGTACGGGGCTGCGTGGCTTATCCAAACGCCTCAAAAACGAGGCCCGTTCACAACTGACGAGGTATCAGAAAGCCATCGGAAAAGTGAAAAGAATGTCTGGTCTCCTCCGATGACCTCGCATAAACTCTTGGATGTTGCATAGCGTTTCTTGAACGTAAACGAACCTAGCCGTAACCATTCGAGGAGGAGAAAGGACCGGAGTTGACTGGCCACTTTCCTTCATACGGTTGAGAGTGATGGAAGCAGTCCCTGCGATCGACTCCAACGGGCCAGCCAAAGTTCTTTATTGATGAAGGCGATCGCAATGGCTAGGTCCAGATTGAATACCTCGCCAGTAGAATCGTTGAAGAGGAAGCGCACGGACTGATATGAAAAATATACTAGCCCGTAATGCTGCTTCAAACGATCCCAGATCGACATCGTGAACGGGCATTCGTAAAAAATGTGGCTGACCGTCTCATCTATCAGCAGACTCGACCACCCTCCACAGGTGGAGACGTTGGAGGGAGTAAAATCCATTTTGCAACAGTCGCCACTGGTAGTTGAACAAAGTTCGTTCAAAGGCGAAGGATTTTAACAACTTGAGGCCTGCTGCCCACGGATAATCAGGATGGAATCGTAAGATGTCGGTTGTCCCGCCTGGGTCGAACTGCTGGAAAAACCAAGCAAGACGGAGATGACCCCACTCTTGTTGATTGATGCGACGTAGCATAGGGAGAAAAGTCACTAAATCGGTAGTAAAAGTCACATAAATTTTGGGTTGTCGAAAATTCATTATCACTGGCAACAAGGGAGGTAACGGAAGCCTATTCACCTTAAAAAAGAACAGTAGATGAGAGAACACAAATTTTGCCCATATGGGAGGCGGGTAAAGGAATACCCTAATCATCGCAGCCAGATTGGCTGCAAGAAGATAGTTCTTGATATCTGAAACCTAACCCTCCTCTCTCATACGGGGTAAACAAGTATGTTGCACGTAATGGATGACGCCTATGCGTATTTGTTCCCCACACACAGTTCACCATCGCATTACGCAGTCTCTGAAGATTTTGGCACGAGGGCAAATGAATAGGCATTTAGATGTTAATACTGGAAACACATGCGTTTTTATGAACCTCACTTTGACAAACAAGTTGGGAAACGAAGGTTTCTGTCAAGGCGAGTGATGCACTTCTCAATCACTTGTTGCCAGTGCATAGAGTCCATAGTCGGTAGGAAAGAAAAAACATATCCTAACACTGTAATTCGGTCGCACCATGTTATCGGGAAAGATTTGAGATAGTCCACAGTCCATTTCCCGATAGCAATACCTTAGGACTTGACGAGGTTGATGGAACTCCCCGTCGAAGTACTAAAGCGGTCAAAAGTCTCTTTATAGATGCCCAAGGAATACGGATCGGACGCAAATAGCACTACGTCGTCTGCATAAGCCAAAGTCCTGATGTTTATGGATGCAGCTGGCAGATCGTATCCTCGAACATCTTGGTGGCGATTTAAGTATTGCAATAATGGTTCCAAATAAAAGATGTATAGCAGGGGGGAAAGAGGACACCCCTGCCTGACACCCTTACACAGATTGAAGGTAGCAGATATGGTTGGTTTGGTTGGTTTGGTTTGTTTGGTATTAACGTCCTTTTCAACTGCTATGGTCATTTCAGGACGGCGTTATAGGGCCGCAAATTTTGCCTCGCAAGGGTTCTTTAACGTGCAGCCGGCAAACGACTACACGGGACCAACGGCTTTACTTCCCTTCCGAAGGAAGTGCGTGATCTCAGGATTTACCCCTGAAAAATCCTCGTCGTCCTCGGCCGGGATCGAACCCGCGTACTCGGGCATCAGAGGCGATCACGCAACCTGCTGAGCCACCGAGGCCGATAGCAGATATGGAACCAATAATCGCCACACATGATGCGGCCGAAACATACAGTGCGGAAATGATCGTGGCAAAAGTCCTAAGACGAAGGTGTTGAAATACTTCAAAGAGAAACACATGGTTCACTTTGTCGAAAGCCTTTTCTTGGTCAAGGCTTAAAACGGCAAGAGTTTGCTGACGAGCACACGCTTCTTCCATCACACACCGAATCGTAATTAGATTATCGGACATCCTGCGTGATGGAATGGAGCAGGATTGTCTGGGATTGATGAAATCTTCTGCAAAAACTTTAAGTCTTTGTTGAAATACACCAGTGAAGACCTTGTAGTCGGTGTTGAGAAGGGTTATTGGCCTCCACTGGGTAACAAACTCTGGATTCGGCACTTTGGGGAGTAGGATGATTTTCCCCCACGGTGAAGTCCGATGTGATGGAAGACGGGTCTTCAATAATCGAATTAAACACTTGCACCAGGATAGGCCGAAGAAGATTCCATGTCGCGTTGTACAATCAGTATGGTATGCCATCCATACGCGGGCTGGACTGGTGACGGCCGTCCGCTGACAGGAACTTCTTGACTTCGTCTTCGGAAAAGGGATGAGAGATAGACAGGTCAGCATCCTCAGAAAAAGGTCTTAGAGCCTCAATCCACTGCTTCGTTTCATCTGATGGAATGATTGGGTTATTGAAAAAGGATGAAAAATGGGCGTGAAAAGCTGACAAGATGTCGTGGTCAGAATTCACATCCCCATTTTCCACCACTAATCGATGACATCGTTTTTTGTTGGCACGTCGTCTCTCCTCGGCGAACGCTGCTGATGATAGATTTCTGACGTCAGTCACCCAGGAAAGTTTGGCTCTGAGCACTGCGCCGGCCGCCTTGCGGATCATTAGAGCGTTGATCTCGCTCTTCACCTGACGAATCTCCATCTCGAACTCCTCCTTCGGGGTGGATACTTGAAGGAGCCGAAGGATCTCTTGTAGCATGAGGAGATGACGACGTCGACGACGAGCAGCATCTAATCCAATCTTCCGAAAGAAGCATTTGATCTTGGATTTTGGTTCTAACCATGAAGCAAGCGTAGGAGGCACATTATGATGATGTTTTTCGACGAACTGAACAAACATTCCCTTGTATTCCTCATCGTCGAGCAGAGAAACATTCAGAAACCAATTGCGATGGACTGCAGAGCCTGTAGATGATGCTGAAAATGGAGGATTCCATGTCCACATGATGGCATTGTGGTCGGAGAATGAACACGGAATTATCTCCATTTTTTCAGGCAAGCCAGCAAATGCATTGTCAACGAGGAAAAGGTCTAATCTTGATGAAATAGTGGGCCCTTGATGGAAAGTAGACCCAAGCTGACTACTTTGTGGATGGTGTGACCAGAAGTCGAACAATGCATTTTGCTGGCACAAACGATACACATGACCAGACGAAAAGATGTTGTTTTCGTCTGGATGGCAGTTCAAATCACCAGCAATCACTACAGGCAACGATGAGCACAAAAAGTATTTAAGTCACTGAAAAACGTTGGTTTCTCTGCTGTTCTACACGGTGCATATACATTAAGCAATCGGAAATTGACACCAGATGTTGAAATGTCCAAAGAGATTACCCTGCACTCGCAGTCATACACACAGTTCGACACCAGAATGGAGAGGTTGAAGATGATGGACGAAGAGTTGATAAAAAAAATGTCCTTTGGTGTATTGACTGCGAAGGCCCGGAAGGTCGTAGCACTGTTGTGAAGTGGCGAGTTTTACTTCTTAAAGTAACAAGATGTCCGGCCTGTACAGGGCAATGAACGATGACAACACCGATTGCTTAAAAGAGGAACCAAGAGAACGCACGTTCAGAGAGATAACCTTCATTGAGGATGTTTAATGGCGCACCTGCTGACCTGTATTCGGTTGAGACTTAGGCTTCCCAGATGTTACAGGAGGCTCCGTCTTTCTTCTCATCGGAGATCGCAGACGACCTGATGAGGAAGAAAGGCTGCGCTGGTGGCTCGCGCGGCGTTCTCTCTCGGAGGAAGAAGTGGCTCTTCTCTCGTCCCTGCTGCCACGATCCCGTCTGGATTTTTTCTTGCGGGGACTCCTCGTTCACGCAAGATGATCCTGCTGTTTCTGCGCTGATGGAAGCGAGGTCCCAGCAGAAGATGTCATTTGTCATTCTGGAAGGTGACGACGTATTAATAGTCCGCGGAGACTGTGATGTTGTTGACTGCGCTGGTGGAGGAAGAGCTGGAAAATCCTCCACTAAATCTGCTCCTACTGAAGCATCTACGTCGTCATCTCCAGAAGCTTCGTCTTCACCCATCGACACATTTAGAGATGACTGAGGAAGAGGTGTAATCTCTCGGAGCTTGGAAGGAGGTGAAGATGGCTGCTCCCTCCTGGGCTCCGAAGATGTTGCTAGAGACGAAGATGGTCGAGGTGGTGGGGGCATCATCTCCTTCTGCACCTCTGGAAGAGTCGAAAGAGCCGGTGTAGCTTGGCTCTTCCGCGATGGGGATGACGGCGACGAAGCTCAGGTTGTCACTGAAGACTTGGCCGGTGATGACATCAAGGATAGCTGCTGGGACGACATTCCTTTAGGCGAAGTTGGAACATCTGCTGGCGCTGCAAACACCCTCTCCAGGCAGTGGTGATATTTGCTCACAATGCGATTACATGCATCGCATTTCTTTAGGAGAGGGCAGTCTTTCTTGACATGAGACGTTTTCTTGCAGTACCAGCAGCACTGCCTTTGACCCTTGTAAGAGACGCGAACTTTGTTGCCGTGCATTACAAGGTTCTCTGGAATGTCCTCTGAAGATTCATGTCGACTATGATGTCACCAGTCATCTGCAGGGGAGAATCCGGATGAGTCGGATAGGCTACTTTCTTCACCTGCCCGTAGTCAGACATGTAACGCTTCAGGTAATCTTCTTCAGCGGCGAGGCGCCCCGGATAAAGATGGGCAGATATCCGGGCTCAGCATAGACCAGGCGGACGGTGGTTTGTCCAACCTTGACGTAATCCGCAGACACGGCGCGGTCTGCTATGTTTCGCTGTCGACAGAGCATTCTCCATTCGTTCGGAGAAAGTCTCTGTACAACAGAATACCGCAGGATCACCAGACGGTAACACGGGCGGGATGCTCGTTTTGGCATAAAGTTCTTTCATAAACATGCCGACGGCGATTGGACCGTCGGCAACCATAAGCACCATGTTCTCCATGGTAAGAGTAGAAAAGTTCGGGGGGGGGGGGGAGATGAAACCTCCCCCGGGGATCGCCAAGGGGAGGGTCACTCAAAGTCACAGAGTCACTCACGCACGCGTTGGTTGGTTGGTTGCGGCGTGAATAATTTTCAAAGTCCAAGAATTAAAGTCACTCACTCACACAATCACTATTCGCTACGAAGTTCCTCCTGCAGAGTCCATTCGTCTCGGGAAACTTAGTCTGCCTCGATTGTCGCTCTGGCTGCTCCTTTTATTTGGCTTTTTAATTAGCTTGTTTTGAATATTAACTCTAGCAGGTAATGAGCATCGTCCACCCTGCCTCTCGAACCTTCGGGACTGATTAAAAAATTCCCTAGAAGGGGGGAAGGTATGTTTCCGTTCCTCCTCCCAACCTTCTACTAACCCCGCTCGCCGTTGCTTTATTTGCGCATTTACCTTTGTCTGATCGCTTCTCTTGGCTCTACTCCGTCTCGTCTCTGAGAAGTGATCTGACACCAGGTTTTATGAACATGGCACCACTCTCTTCGGATTTCAGCATTGCGATCAGTGATCCGTGGCTTTGGGATTGCAGCATGTCCAGAAATACCCTGTTGTGGAGTTCCCTTCGAACTGTTTTGGTGCTGACAGGGTTTGTGAGGGTGGCATTCAGTTCTGCAGTAACTTTTGCAGCTGTAGTCTTCTTATTACGTACCACAATCCTATGCAGTGTTCGTTTGATTCGATCATCCAACATATTTTTCCGTCCACGCTGATGTTTATCAGACTTGGTTTTCCCACTCCTCGTGTATGCAGTTGTAATCTTGGATACTGTGCCTCTTGAAACACCAAACATTTCAGACACCTTGGCTACAAAAGCACCACCATACGGGTTCCAACAATTTGCCCACGTTCGAATTCTGTTAGTTCAGCCATACTGCACTAAAATCAACAGAATACAGCATAGAAACAAATGAAGCTTTTTATCTACTTGCTGAAGGTTTATTGCCAATACTAAATAGGGGTGATAGCAGCACATCACTCAAATTTGCATAAAATTTGCATTTTACTTCAGACATGCATTTTCTGAGGTGTTTCCATATTTTTGTTCAACCCCTGTAGTACATCCATCGTTCAGTATCCGTATCCAAGCGACCCTCGTACATGTGTATGAAAACTGAATAAACGAGAGCGAAACGGACGGGGAAAGAACGGCGGCGTTTCGAGAGATGTTTCAGCCCCTTCGGACCCGAAGAGAGTCGCCCTATGGTCAATAACAAGGGAGCCAGTGAAACTCTCAGCCGAGCCACCGTTTCCAGCAACTACGGTCACGAGCAGCGGACTCCGCCGCCGCAAGCAGGAGTTTGACAACGAGAACCTCTCCACAACGAAGTTTCCTGGGCTTCTGATACGCAAGGTGAACACCTCCGTTCAATGGAGGCCTTCGAACTTTCCTTTTTATAAACTGTGTAATTGGAACAATTCCCAGCCATTATATTGTTTGGTGGAAGCACGCTTCCAATTGTTTTCATCCGTGGAACTTTCCCGACGAGCGCTACCGGAACTGAGAAGCTACGAGCTTCGGTACACTACACAAGTTCACGGACTATGTCCGAATGGACTCCTTCTTTACGTGTATAATCAACTGGGCTTCGTTTTGACTCGTTGATTTGTTTCTTCAGTGTTTTCCCTTCTTATCCGGCGTGAGTCTGAGCTTAAACCCCTTCGTTTTTCCTCAGCGAACAACATTTGGTGATTGCGAGAATAGAAACGTCCACGTTGCTCACGTTCAATTGCCTACGCCTTATTTTTGCAGGAGTAACGCCTCTGCTATTTAACGTCATTCCATTTTCAGGTGTTTTTGGGACTCAGTCCCGTTTTCTTCTTATATACCCTGATAGTGTTTTCTGGTGCGAATTATTGCATGTAACTTGCTGTCATTTTAAGAAGCGTATTTCCTTGTTACCGTTACGTTCTTCACGCCCCTTGAGTCAATTGTAACAGTGTCGACGGCGTGATACCTGTGTTATATGCCACGATTTTCTACAGTGAATTCATAGACGACTCGACCTAATCTATATCAATTATGATTTCTTAAAGTGTTTGCTACGTGGTGTCATATGTGTTGTGCTCCAGTGTTTATTTCACGACCGTATCTATGTTCTAGCCATTTTAGTGTTAAGCAAGTAGTTAATGTTTATATGCTCGTATATACTTACACATTTACTCATTCCTTAGCTGAATAAGTATTTTAGCTATAAGACCCTTAGTTATTCAATAAACCATTTATTTATTTATCTCTTTGTCCCCGCCTTATGTCATTTTATAACGTCTTCCACTGTGCGCTATTTAGCTCCATAAAATATTCATGACAATGTCACATTCATGTGATTGCTGCAACTTTTCTACGATTCATGAATCACCTACCGTCGACCTCGTCGTCTTGGTATAACTACAAGTATAAAGAAAAACCATGTATGATCTTCAAATAAACCAGTACCCGAAAATACACAGAAATTCTTATTACCCGAAACTTTACCCAGTCATAGGAGTAAATACCCGGAAAACGTCAACACTTCCCGGAAGGCATGACCCGGAAATAATTTGTTTCCATCTGAACAAGAAGTGCTATCCTAGACTGTAAAACATCGGAAATGAGTCCTATAGGCAAAGAAGTCGCCCTTTGCACTCTGTCTCGATTAATGAAGTTACGAATTAATCGGAAGAAATTTGCCTCAAAAGTTTTTGATCCAAACTTTATTTGTGCATTTCAATTTTGTTCATGAAATCTGATAAATAACGTATATAAAATGAATTGGAATTACCAGATATGTATGCTATCTTTCGAATTTTTCTTTTAATTTATTCCACAACTGTTTGTCTATGTAAGCATAAAATTTTTACAACACAAACAATTTCAGATGTTGCATTCTGTAATTATTTTGTTTACAATTTGTCGCTTTTACACGAGATGTTTATTAATCAAGAACTGCTTTGATAGAGACCTGTAGAGACTCCTGTTTCTTTACCCCCAGTGAACGAAAGGTTCCCAACACAATTTCCTTCCCCTTTGTTGTACCGTACGAGTAAAGAAGAAAAGGTAGAATGGGGAAATGGGGGGGGGGGGGGGCGGGCTTATTTCCCTTGTCGTCGGTTACCATGGAGACGAAGTTTAGTGGGTATAGTAGGAGGAAGCGTAACGATTTTGTCGCCTGGCGAATTGCTTTTTCGCCTCGTCGACAACAAAATTGAGTCTAACCCATTCAGTTCCGTTCGTTTGCATGGAGGAATGAGGCGACATCTGATGGAAGTTGTTTACTCTTTGCACTGTAAATTTAGAAGACGCAGGTTAATCAAAGAAAAACAAAAATCCAAAAACGATATTTAAAAAAAAAAAATTAAACTGGGGACAAACATCAATATATTATTAAGATCCAATAATAGTGTCGTATTTAAATTAAGGACAAAAATTGAAACACTTTTCCAAAATTAAATTTGCGGAAAACTATTTTAATTTTTATTGTACACTATTTTTTTTCTTTATCACATCTACAGTTTGTGACTTTTTCCCCTTTCTTAGCTTCGTATTTTTTATGTTCTTCCACCATGAAATCATAAATCAGTCTTATCTTTTTTCTTGTTGTTGTAGTTCACATAAAAACTGGACAATTTCTATAATTTATTTTTCAAAGAGTCGTATCTTTTAGTTTGTATCCAGTGTGATACAGATTTTATCCATCTATCTCTCTATATACGATATATGTGAAGAGACGAACTAACGGGCCTCACTTATCTAACAGTTATTTCTTCTAGAAAATGCCTCATTTAAAAAATACACGAATATTTGGTTCGATTTCCTCAAACAATGCTACTAGGCTAATCGAGTCTAGAGAAGCTGCCTGAAGTTTTTCACAAACATTTAAACAGATCATGCCATTTACTTTTCTCTCAATGCCACAACAGATAATTAATGATTTATCGGGCGCTTGAATCTCTCACAATGGAAATTTTCCCCGACGATTTTGAAAAAGACAAATAAAAAAAAAAATCCTTAAAAATTAAAGATAATGTTAGAGAACATTTAAGTAAAAATATGCATATAATCGGAGAGCGCCATTCTAATTTGGATGGTTCCATATATAAATAGGGGAGGCATAACATCAACGTATAATGCATAAACATTGTCTACACAACTGTTTGACAACACAGTTAACTCAAAACATGGGTAAGATTTGAAAAACTACGAATGTGAAATGATCGTATTTCAAAAACAAGAAGAGCCGCTTCGACTATTCCGGAAACTGCTAACATGAGTATCTCGGGTGTTCTAGAATGGTAGTGCTACAACAAAAACTTCAAGCGATAAGCGCAACCACAGAATGTTTCTTATTCTGTGGCGCAACTGTGGCCAGAAAGGGCTTGTGGATCAACAAGTTACATATGACTAACACACGAAAAGATGGCCATTTGTCCTCCCCCTTTTGCTTTTTAGTAATAAAAAAGTTATAAGCTATCCTAAAACTAGGTACTATAGCGCAAAAAGTGTGGTATCATCTTGGCATGAACTACCACTGTCACAAAATATTACGACCAAGTGCAACGCTGCGTCATCAGAGAAGCAGCATATGGCTCAGAGGTAGGCGTCTAAGAGTGTGCAGCCATCTATTGCCACTAATGATATCCATAATACGAGGGTTATTCGTAAAGTAAGGTCCATTTTACAATAAAAAGAAAGCTACTATATATATTTTCAAAATTTTTTCTTTACCAGATTCTATTTATCTTTAACTATTTTTTCTCATAGTTTCCTGGTTTTTTTTAAGCACTTGTCATAGCGCTCAATCTACTTCCGCATGATCACTTCATAAAACCTGCCTCCTGTGAAGAAAGTCACACAGTTTTCACTTGTTCATCGTCGCTGAAATGTTGCCGATTATCTCCTTTAGATCCTGGAACAGGTGATAGCCACTGGACGCGAGTTGGGTTGTCTTTCATTGACCACACAACTTCAGGGAAGTTAAGCAAAATCAGGCACGGCTAGTCACTGGATGGGCGACCATCAGTGAGTATACGATCTTCACCCCCCCCCCCGGGGGGGGGGGGCGGGGGGGCGGGGGAGGTTATCCAGGGCCATCCAGGAACCCAACTCGTCGGCCTCTGACCATACAGGCCCTGGATGGACGTATTGGAATATAATAAATAAAAAAAAATTGTGCTGACAGCAGATGGCGTACCGCTAAAAAGCGTGGCGGAATCGTGGCCCAGTGTTTTAGGATCTGATATACGCGAACGATACTGACAATTTCAACTTTTCCCAATCGTAACAAAATTGTGATATGATATTCTTATCACATTAAATCAAGTTTTAGGCTGGGAATTGCAACTACTTCATCACGCAAATTAAAGGGTTCGCGCTAGGACAAAATATCTACGAGTCAATTTGACTCCCAACCTTGAAAACTGCGAGTCAAATTTCAGAAGATGCGAGTCAAAATTTAGATTCTTTCTAACTTCCATATTTTTACATGCATCCACAAATCTCTATAATTGCTGCCATATTTAATTAGAAACGTAAACAAGACCATCTTTCTCACAAAATGGAGTGAGTTTAAAATGTGATGAGAAAGATATGGGCTGATGATATTCAAATTTACCAAGTCAATTTTGACTCGCTGATCAAAAAATCACGAGTCAGTGTTTAGTAAAAATGCCTATTGGACGCGTAAATTGCGAGTAAGCGCGAACCCTGAAAGATACACGCTTTCAAATGTCGTAAAGTTCACATCTTTTAAATAATGCGATTTTAATGTTATAAATTCTTCATATTTCTGGCTTTGTCCAGAGAAATTCTTTGAAACTATAACTGTTCTATGACTTTATAATGAAATTCCTATCTTAAT
Organism: Rhysida immarginata; assembly: GCA_023313115.1. Taxonomy (NCBI): domain Eukaryota; kingdom Metazoa; phylum Arthropoda; class Chilopoda; order Scolopendromorpha; family Scolopendridae; genus Rhysida; species Rhysida immarginata. The sequence continues at coordinate 12,709 of JAHWFO010001544.1, forward strand.
AGTATCATTTAGTGCGATTAAAGGTATTAGAAAGTTATTTTTTGTTTGCTGAGGGCCTTATCTGAAGAAGCTGATGAAAGAATTCTTAGTAAAAAATTATGATAGACGAAATATTATCGAATATTTGCGTGGAATATCGTATAATTATTCCATGGGTAATTCTATCATTTTGTAAGACATGTCATGTATAAGTTCGTAATATGTAATAAGAAAAAAATAAATAAAGTTAAATTATAAAGAAATATATTTATATTTTTAATCTTTACCACCTGACAGTTTTAGGCAAATGAGCTATTGCGCCACTTTCCTTCCATTTTTTCTGATAATATCAATTGTATTCCTCTCGAAGTCCGAAACCTGCTTTCTTTGAGCCATTCCTACAAGCATGCAAGCGATCTCTATTGTGTAGTGTTGAGATGAACGATAACATTTAAATTGCATGGGAATGCCTCATTTTTATGTAAAATTGGTGTGTCCCATGACTTTTGAGAAAAGTCCTGCAAAGTAATGTATTTGAGCAGTAAAGAAAGATTGTGATTCTTTATTTTTGATTTCCTTGTAAGACTCAATTGGTATATTATTATTATTTATTTATTTGTTTATTTAAAAGATTGCATCTCAATATAGGATATGTATAAAAGTAATTACAGTACATTATATACTAACATAATTTTGTAGTAGTCTATATACATGCTGCTTATGATTATAACAATCTTTCCTATTACAATACATGATTTGACTTCTAGTTTTATTAGTCATAGAGTTTCATGAAGAGATAGTATTATATGGAAAGAATGACGCTTTAAATTTCGATATAATTACAGGAGGTATAATCTTATATTTTTGTGTTTCACGAGTTTGACTGTTTTTCTTCATCCAATTTCTCACATAATGCATCGGGTGATCAGGGTGATTGATGGCGTTATATAATTCATTTAATTTCGAGTAGGTAATAAGGGCGTTAAAAGTAGATATATCATAATTCTTACAGACCTCCGTTATTGAAACGTATCTAGATAGAGATAAGGCCGTCCGTATAGCATCATTATATGCCACTTGAGCTCTATGTAGAAGAGTTGCAGTCGCTGCTGACCATATTAATATGCCATACTGTAATTTAGAGATCAAGACTGCCTTAATGACTTTAACAATTTCATTTTTAGTAAGTATGTTTTTCAGTCTCTTTAAAAGAAACTTCAATTTATTTATCTCACTTATCAAGTTGTCAATAGTAGCAGTTAACCTTACTTTGTTATCAATATTTATCCCCAGTATTTTACAGGTTTCAGACGGAAGAACTGTTTTCCTATCTAAAAGTATAATTGTAGTTTTCTCCGAGTTAAATTTCATATCATTTTCTTTGTACCATTGATTTAACTTAAGAATATCTTGCTCAATCATGCGACGAACTTCACTAAGTTCAGGCCTATTACAAGAGGTAAATAGGACATTATCATCTACATAGGATAAAATATTCGAATGGAGCTTCAAGTTGTGAACGTCAGCAGTTACAGCAGCGTAAAATACCGTGGCGGTAGGGGCCCCTTGAAGTAAGCCTCGTGTAGAGGTATATTCAATATTATGAGGGAACGACATTATATAGTTTATCCGCCCGTCAAAATAATCTCGAAGTAATCTCACAGCTCTTTGATCAACATCTAGAGATTTAAGTTTCGATAGCAATTTAGTCCTGCTGACCGTATTAAAAGCTTTAGACACGTCTGTGTTGCCTATGAAACAAACTAGATCTTTATCTAGGGCATCAATAACATAGTCAAGCAACCGTAGAACCAGGTGCATAATCGGGATCTGTGGTCGACCCCCGACTTGATTTCGGGGTAGTCTGATCCAAAGCGTTTTAGTTAATTGCTGAAAAATAATTTTCTCGGCAACCTTAGCCATAGCTGAAAGAATACAAATGGGTCTGTAATTCATGATATCGGTTCTCGTTCCTTTTATATATATATATATATAACGTCTTTTTAAAGTCAGTAGGGAATCGTTGGGTTATCAAAATACATTGAATTAACCATTGTAATAGTTGGTTACCACCACGTCCCCATCTCTTTATTACGATAGAAGTTAAGACACTATCTCTGCTCGTAGTTTTATTTTTTATCATTTTAGAAATGTCTAGTAGATATCGAAGGCACAGTATCATCATTGTCTAATTGTTTAATTGACCAAAAAGTCATAATTACTAAGGTATAATAAAGATTTAATACTGCTGAAAAATTTTTCTCTGTGTCAATTGTAAAGAATGATCGTAATCATCATTCAGGGAATGCGACCGTCATTTTCGAGAACGTCGGAAAAAGGGAAAATACATCAACATTAGTTTATTTATCTTAAATTGTTTGTACATAAAAAATAGATACATTACGGCCCCTTTGCATCATAATCTGAATTGAATATAACAGGCTCATAATACAAAAAATAAATTAGTTTCGTTTGTGAATTCACACCTAACACGATATCACGATAAATAGTCGTAAAAATCCATATTTCAAAGTTTAAATATTTCGATCAAAAATATTATCTAATTGAAAACTACGTTTTGCTTTACTTTTTTAAAAGGAATAATAAATTAAATTAATTACATCATATTTTATACAATTTCAAAAAAAGTTCCCGAAATGATAATATTTACTTCCATTTCTGTTATTTTATGCCATAACTAAATAAACTATCTTATCTTATCTTGTACAGAAGGTAGATTATCGAACGATAACCTGTGACACTTACTCCTTCGAGGGAGTTTTGCGCCATCCCAGTAACTAACGACTGCTACGACATGACAGTAGCAGCCGGGACCGACGGCTTAACGTGCCCTCCAAAGCACGGGGGGGTTCATGATGGAAGAGCTGCTGGCGGACAAACAAACCAGTGGCTATCACCAGCTGCTGGACAACCAGCACTGGTCACTCCACAAATGGGTCAGACTAAAGTCTCCCAACAGCTGTGCCCCAAATAGCCGTTCCACCCAGCAGTGGTCCTCAAGCCACTGGCTGTCACCCAGCCAGCAGCTGGCCCCGCCTGAAGTTGCTTAACTCCATCGATCAGCGAGCCAACCGACGAGACAACCAGGCCATGGCCACCCCCAGAATACATGCCATATCTTATCATTGAAAACATTTGAGGGTGTCATAAGGGTACCATTAGAGCACGTGCCATTGTTTTAATTTCAACCATTTTCGATTCCCGGAACCATATTTATTTATTGGCGAAAATAGTAATTTATATCTGTTTCTATCTCGTCATTACGATTTGTTTGATATATTACTTAATATGTCTTCCCATTGAAAATTGCTTGGCGGAAAAATTGAGGTACCATTTGTGCACGTGCCAATAAACCGATTTGGATAATATTTGTGATTGGTTCCTGCCACGAACCATATTCATCGACTGACGAAAACAGATTTTGAAAATCTTTCATAGCCTCGGAGGAGTTAGAGTTACAGACAGGCAGACAGACAAACAGACAGACGGACAGACACGTTTCCCCACACTGATAGCATTAAGCACTTTTCGGTACTTAAAAATAAACAGTTTTTTTGCGCGCCCCTTTAACCATTAGAAAACACGAGGCACTATCTATATAAATTATAAACTAATTTTCTAACGCAAGTTTATTTTTTCGAAAACTGAAAACTGAAAATGCCGCGTCTTTGATTTTGAGCCATATAAAGAAGGATGTTGTTTTATACAAATATACAGTTTATTCCGATCTTGATGAAATTTTGCATACTTGACCTTCAAAGCATGAGGAAGGTCAGTGTCTACCTCAGATTTCGGAAAAATAATAATTATCGATAAAAAATCGATATTCATGATCATGGCAGGGCATATTAATGAGAAATATCTCATGACCAACAATGCAAGGCAAAGATTATGCAACAATAGGTATCAACAATGGTATCAACACGCAATTCACAAACACTCTGCACGGACTAACAATATATATCTCATGACCAACATTGCAAGGAAAAGTTTGTGCAACAATACGTATCAAAATGATGTCAACACGCAATGCACCAATACTAGGCAGGGGTCAACAATATATATCTCATGACCACCAATGAAAGGCAAAATTTGTAACAATGCATAGAATTCCGGTTATTCAGGCTTATCTTAGAAAAGAGAGTTCTTAGTACTTAACAATTTTTTGAAAATCTTTAAAAATGATTAGTAACTAGAGATAATGGAAAGGAAAGAGAAAGAACGGGTATTGGTCAGAGAAACTCTGCAACTAAAACAGAAAAAGCTATACGGGCGTTTAACACATCTCAACAACGGCAGTTTCGAATAGAACGACAGGGTAAGGGATACCGTAGCTTACAAACAGTCACACTGCACTAGGAAAACTGAAGGTTGATATTTCCACCATGTAGAGCATGCAAATCAAAAAATTAACATAAATTACCATACTCGCATTCACTTTCATGCGGTAAAGCAAATAAAAGGCATGTTTTGGCGTCAGTTAGGTTCCGTGCCCAATTGTGTTATGGAGATTGTGGCGTCAGTTCACCACGTGATTGTGGGTGATTGGTTGGTCCGATTTGGATGATCTTTTTTTTGTTTTGTTTGTTTTTTTATGCTGAACAAGTTTGCAATTGGGTTTTTTTCTCTATCCCTTACGGTTTTTGAGATAAATTTTGAATGTGTCCTAATTTGCATATTTGGGATGATGAAAAGTGCACCATGGGATAGGCCACCCACAACTTCCTATTCATTGGATTCATCAAAATTGACATATCTGCTTCGGTTCAAAAAATAAAAGGGGGGTTCAGACTTTTGTATTCACCCTGTATATATAAAGAAGGATGTTTGTTTGTTTGTGGGTTTATTTGTTTTTTAATACAAATCTACAGTTTTATTTTGATCTTGATGAAATTTTGCATACGTGACCTTCAAAGCATGAGGAAGGTCACTCTCTGCGTCAGATTTCGAAAAATAATTATTATTGATAAAAAAAATCGATATTCATGGTTATGGCAAGGCATATTAATGAGAAATATCCCATGACCAATAATGCAAGGCAAAGTTTGTGCAATATAGGTAAGTTTCAATTTGTAACAATGCATAGAATTCTTGTTATTCAGGCTTTTCTTAGAAAAGAGAGTTCTTAGTACTCAACAATTTCTTGAAAATCTTTAAAAATGATCAGTAACTGGAGGTAATGAAGAGTTAGCAGACTATTGAGAAAGAGTGGAAAGACGACAGAGGAAGCAATCCTTTAGCTCCGTGCTGTATTGAGCAAATGGTAAGCAAGTAATTAGAAGAATCGGCGACCGCTAGACTACACAAGGTGATGAATGGCCAAAGGAAAGAGAAAGAACGGGTATTGGTCAGAAATTGTAAGTACATTTAAAATTGTAAATACATATGATTGTATAATAGCCACTGCAACTAAAACAGAAAAAGCTATACGGGCATTTGAAACATCTGAACAACGGGAAATTCGAATCGAGCAAGAGGGTATAAGAGCTTCTACGTCCAGGGCAAGAAAAACTTATCTAAAGTATCTGGTGATGTTCTGCAGTGGTGAGGTAAGTCAAGAAGAGTTTAGATAAAGTCCCGGTATATCACCTAGACTTCCTGTTTTTCGTAGAATGGATAGTCCCTTTGCTCTGTGTTGTATTGATTGATTTAACCAATTGGAAGTTATAATTTAATTTTTTGAGATTGTTCTCTTTACCCACAAGTGTAATTATCCCGGGCAACGCCAGGTACCTCTGCTAGTATATATACAAGGTGTCTCAAAATTCCTGGTACAAACTTTTAGGGGAGGTCGTATGGGTGATTCTAAGCAAAAAAGTCCATATGAACATGGGTCCGAATTTGAACGATAACTGAGATATGATCAGAAATAAAAATGCCACCAACAAGATCAACATATTAATAACTCAGGTTCCAGAACGCATAGAATAATGAAATTTGGGGGAGTAATAGAGTACATAAAACTATGTATACCGTTAAAACTTGATCGTATTCCAACGGGTAGTTCCCGAATTACGCATTCAAAATCGTAACAGTGCTCACATGTGAGTACTAATCAGCACATGTTAAGATGTTGACTGCGTAACCCGGAAACTACTTGTTGGAATTCATTCAAATTTTAATGGCATACACGGTTTTATGTACCCTAGTATTCCCCGTAATTTCATTATTCTAGGCGTTCCGGAACCTGAGTTATTAACATGTGATCTTGGTGGCGGCATTTTTCTTTCTGATATTATCTCTGTTATCGTTCAAATTGGGACCCATGTTCATATGAACATTTTTGCTTAGAATCACCCATACTACCTCCCCTAAAAGTTTGTACAAGGAATTTTGAGACACTCTGTATAAAGAAGGATGTTTGTGGGTGTATTTGTGGGTTTGTGGGTTTGTTTGTTTCTTATACAAATCTACAGTTTTATTCCGATCTTGATGAAATTTTGGATACTTGATCTTCAAAGTATGAAGAAAGTCACTGTCTACCTCAGATTTCGAAAAAATAATAATTATTCATAAAAAAATCGATATTCCATGTTATGGCAAGGCATATTAATGAGAAATATCTCATGAACAACAATGCAAGGCAAAGTTTGTGCAATATAAATAAGTTTCAATTTGTTACAATGCATAAAATTCCTGTTATTCAGGCTTTTCTTATAAATGAGAGTTCTTAGTACTTAACAATTTCTTGAAAATCTTTAAAAAAAATCAGTAACTGGAGATAATGGAGAATTAGCAGACTATTGAGAAAGAGTGGAAAGACGATAGAGGAAGCAGTCCTTTAGTTCCGTCCTGTATTGAGCAAATGGTAAGCATGTAAATAGAATTATCGGCGATTGCTAGACTACACAAAGTGATGAATGGCCAAGTTTTGATTCAAGACATCGAGAGAAGAGTGGGAATTGCAAGAACATCAAATACACATCTAAAATAAGATACGTGACTAAGAAATTATTTAGACTAGCAGTGGCATAGTGAGCCTTAAAAAATTTTTTTTTGAATTTTCATAAAGAATTTTTACTGTATTAATTCTAAGCGTTTTCATGGGAAATTATTTTTAATACATTTCAAAATTTAATCAGAAAAAGAAAGAGTCCGAGCCACGCCGGGGTTATCACCTAGCTTATTTGGTAGCACAGCAGATCCAAACATTTCATAAAAATACTATTTGACTATATTCTGTGTGATTGTGAATATTTTGGAAACTGAGATGCTGATAATGCGATGATTGAACATTCGTTTCCAAGAATTATTAATAATGAGCATAAAATGACGATGCAGTGACAGAACATAAATAAGGCAACATCTATTGAGGAGGAAAAGGAGTCATTCGTGTCTTCCTTGAGCTCCCTATCAAACATCCAGACGACTGGCAAAAATTTATGTGCCTAGAAAGGAAAGAGAAAGAACGAGTACTGGTCAGAGAAACTCTGCAGCTAAAACAGAAAAATCTATACTGGTATTGGAAACATCTGAACAATGGGTATAAGATCTTCTACGTCAAGGGCAAGAAAAACAAGAGCTTCTAAAGTATCCAGTGATTTTCCCCGGTGATGAAGTATCATTTTAATCTGAGGCAAGTCAACAAGAAGTTAAATAAAGTCCTGGTATATCATCTAGAATTCATGTTTTTCGAATTTTTGTAGAATGGATAGTCCCTTCGCTCAGTGTTGTATTGATTGAGTTATTATTTAACAAATTTGGAGTTATAATATAACATTTTGAGATTGTTCTTTTACCTACAAGTGTAATTATCCCGGGCAACGCCGGATTCTGACCTAGCTTTATCATAAATTTGAAAATAAAAACCTGAAAATAATTTCCCATTTCTTCGTTATTTAACTTAAAACATCAAATTATGATAAAAATGAAGTGGTCCTTATAATATGGCCAGGGACTGTAATGACTGCACTTAAATTGGTATCTCATTTGCTCTTCTTCTTTACTTACATAAGACAATAAAATAATGTTTTGCACAAGTGTACGCAGTATGTGGATAAGAAAATGCATACTTTCATCGACATTGTGTTAGAAGCTTATGAATAATGAATGGCTATCAATTGATTACATACAAAACTTGAGAGTCATCAAGAGAGTGTTTGGATACTTATGCAGAGAGATGCAAGACACAACATCGGACACAACATTTCGTGCAGCTACTGCTACAGCAGTTAAAGTTGCGTCATCTTTGTATTACTTAGATGAAACATGCAGCATGAGGGCCATTTCTAATCTGGTTGGAATTGGGAAATCAGCTCTATGCGAATACCTGCACAAGTTTCGTGAAATTGTAAACAGAAAATTGGCCTCAAAATGGTTATCATGTCCAGATGGAAATGGGTTTTTAACTATTGTAAGTGAATTTGGAATTACTGTGTGGGAGCAATTGATGGTTGCCATATACCAATCATTTGCCCTGATGATGATGCTAGAACAGGTTACTTCAATCGAAAGCAGCATTATTCAATAGTTCTACAAGGAGTAGTAGATTATAAAGGTCATTTCTAGAATGTAAATATTGGTTGGCCTGGTTGTGTGCATGATGCTAGAGTGTTCAGAAATTGTGGACTCTATAAAGCTTGTTCACAATATAAATTATTTCCAGAGTCACAAACATTTATAAATAATCTGCGTATTCTTTTTTTCTAATTGGTGATGGAGCATATCCTTTGCTCCCCTGGTTAATGAAACCACTTCCTCAAAACACTCTGAACACAGAAAGAAAGAAAAAATTTAATGACACATTGTGTAATGCCAGAGTTGTTGTTGAAAATGCTTTTGCTCGATTAAAAGGGCGATGGCGGCGAATCTTAAAGTGTTGTGATTGTTAACTTACAAAGACTAATCAAATGGTTCTCACATTTTGTATTTTTACACAATTTATGTGAAAAGAATAATGAATGTACCGTACTTGGATGTAGAGGAAACAACTACATTACCTCGACCCAATACATCCCAATACATCCATTGTCATCATGGCAACCCTCAGATTATACGCAATGAAGTAGCATCTTATTTTTTTGATAATTGTTAAAACACTTGAATAAATATGTAATCTGTGCTGAAAAATCAGGAATAGAAAATGTATAGGCCTATTTGAATTTTAAAAAATTTTATTCTTTTAAATTTTTAAATGTTTCCATCATGTTTGACATCATTCTATGTTGCAATTTCGCCAAATACTTTCAACATTTGCAGCTCATGTGCTCTCTTTTCTGTCGCACGTCTCTCTTCTGATTGAAGCATCATTTCGACTATTTTCATGCGATTTTCCTGTAAAATATATGAAATAAAATTTATGAGTAGTTCAGTCAGTTCATTTCTATTTTATAAACATGTCTATTTACTTGTTCTGTAGCAGCACGTTTTGCTTCAAATTCCAATAATCTCTCTTTACTGTCATTCTTTTTACGTTTTTGAGAGCCTTTTGTGGATTGCTTTGGAGTGGCATTCTCATTTTGTTCTACTTGGTCAACATGTGAATGTGAAGATGAAGGGGTTTGTGAAGGTATTGGTGAAGGTGAATATGAACATGAAGGGATTGGTGAAGGTGAAGGTGAATATGTTAATGAAGAGTTGGTGAAGTTGTTACATGAAGATGGAGAACTTCTTGTACAACTGCAAGATCTAAAAACACATAATTAAAAAAAATAACAGGTTACATTAAATTTAAAAAGTTGGCTACATTAAAATAGGTTAGAAATAACAAAAAATTACATTAAAAAATAAAAATAAAAAACAAACTATTTTTTTAAAAAAATCCTTAAATTAAAAATTTGTATAATTTCTGTTAGAAGAATATTTTACAATTTTATTAATTTATTAAAAACTTTAAATTTGCCAATATTTTACAAGCATTTT